>CM047580.1:15097274-15120854 GCA_026184515.1 Peronosclerospora sorghi
GCTTGTGGGCAGTTTGCTATGGGTCGCCCGGTGCACGCGTCCTGACATTTCGTTCGCCGTGCACCGAGCCACGCGTAAGACCCATGCACCCACGCTGGGCGACTATAAAATTGCGAAAAGAATTCTAAAGTACCTCAAGGGAACGAGCGATTTGAAGTTGGTGTTGAAGCACGATGAAGACCTAACCATGCCACTCTGGATTATGGTCTACAGCGATGCGGATTTCGCTGCTGATAAGACGGACTGGAAGAGTGTTTCGGCAATGGTGGTTTTTGTAAATGGAATTCTCGTGAGTTGGGCCTGCAAAAAGCAGACGGCAGTTGCACTGTCAACTGCGGAGGCAGAATTTGTTGCGGCAGCGATGGCCGGTAAGGAGGCTTTAGGATTGCGACAGCTGGTCGCCGAAATTGGAATGCACGCCAAGACGCCGCTGATGTTCAAGATGGACAACCAAGCCGCTATACAGCAATTAGAGGACGAAGCGAGTGGAGCTAGTTCCAAGCACGTCGACATCAAGTTGAAGTTTCTTAAGGATTATACCAAGAAGGGCATTGTTGTGGCAAACCACGTGCCAAGCGAGGAGATGTTGGCTGATTTGCTGACTAAGGACTTGGGAGCGCAGCGTATCCAAGTGTTGCATGCAGCGCTAGGCTTGCAGTGATGGTGCTACAGCCTCCGGTATTCCAGGAGGAGTGTTGGAAGAGTGTGTACCCATTTTGGAGTTTGCACTCTTCCGTATAGTGGAATCCCATTGGCTGTTGCAGGTAAGCCATACATTTTTTGCATATAACAGCAGTTACGGTTTTAAGTTGCATTAGTACTGGATAGCGACTTAAGTAACTATACATAATATACTTTACTTTTCGTTTTGCATTTAAATACAGAGTGCCAGGACTGAACTCTTCTACGGCTACGGCGCGACGCACACCTTTCTGCACCTTCCGCTGATCCTCCCACGCTCAAACTTGGACAGCTGGTGAGTACTGATCACGTAAAGTGAACGCAACCTTTTTTGTGTTGTTTTAACACTTGCACAGTCTTATTGTTGAAAGTGCGCGCAATTCGCGCGGCACTCAGCGTCGCCGAGGACTTTCATTTAGTTTGTGTCTTTTAGCAAAAACCTAGCAAACTGCACATATGCATATTATTAGTTTAAGTACTTAACTTAAAACCAATAAATCACTTTGGATTTTGACTTGTTCTCAGTACTGCGTTCAGCAGGAAGGGAGTACAACTTATTTCGTTTGAAAACTTTCGCTTGTTGTGACGCGTGGAATAGTGGAATCACTACGTGCCCTGTTACGGATTACGTGGAGATATTATTGCAATTACGAGTGGATTTGTTGTGGTTGTGATTAAATCTTTTATCTTACGTTATCGCCTCTATCGCATCTTCTTACGCTTGGAATAACTCACGCAAGTACACGCCGGCAGTGCTGGAACGTGTGATTTGGAGTACAGCGTGCGAATATGTCCGATTCTCAACAGGTTATGAGCCCAAAAGGGGGCCGTAACGAATCAGAAGAAGAAGCCAAGGATTCAGACGTCATGCAGATGTTTGGAACGCTTATGACGCGCTTGGAAAAGCTTGAGGTAGCGAACAGCGCGCCCAAGCAGCAAGTGTCGTCGCCGCCTAAGTCGAGGGGGACAGAAGGATGAGCGTTTACTCCCTCGATGATAGCGACGAAGAGAAGAAAGAGTACACTACCGGGCGACAAGGAAGAATGAGTTTCCTGGGGATAAGTCGCGCCGGAAGGGACGCGTTTACACCGGTTGTCGCCGCGGGTGCAGGAGTACCGCAGGCAGGTGTTTATAACGTGAATCGACCACAAGTGAATGGTTGGCACGATCAAGCGCCGTTCCAGGGGTACGGGGTGGTGCGAACGCCCTCCCCTAAGCAGAGAACACTGCATATAAAGCCTTTCGATGGAAAGGAAGTGTACAAGGGTCTGGGATCCGGCTTTCAGGCTTAGGGGCGAAAGTTTTTCCGCCAGATTAGCCTTGCCGAAGCCTCTTGTGGATTCCGATGGACCGAGGATGTGAAAGTCGACCTGCTGGGCCATTATTTGGCGGGCTCAGCAGAGGTGTATTATAACCGCCATGTCGACACGTGGTGGCGTAAGAAGCCCGAATTGTGGTACATCATGGATCAATTATTGGCCGTGTATAACGTGCAGATAACGCCTGCACAAGGCATGAAACTATTCATGGGCCGGAAGATGCCTGGCAGAACGTGGCCAGAACATTTCTTGTATCTGACAGCGGTCGCAGAAGCGATGGGACCAAATAGCGATAATTTGGTCCTAAACAACATTGTATTTCACGCGGCGCCGGAGATGAGGCAGATCCTCGTCTCCAAGTATAACAGTGCGCGCGAAGATTATCTGACACATGCAGAGGAGTTGTGCCGGTTTGCACAAGCGGTCGAGTACAGTGAACGACCGACGAAGCACGAGCAGGGCGGTGCGGTGAATATTGTGGCTGAAAAGCCAAAACAGTAGGTCAAGAAACGAGTGTGCTACTCGTGTGGCGAGGAAGGGCATATCAAACGATATTTCCGCAAGAAAAAAAAATGCGAAAGAAGATTTTGCATTAATGATTGACGATTCGGCTGATGATGTGGTACCATACACGTGGGTACTAGACAGTGGTGCGAGTATGCATCTAACGTCAGACTTAACGTGTCTGGTTGACGTGAAAAGTGCCGTCCGCGAGTGTTTCCAAGTGGATGGAAAGCGGGTGAAGTCACCCGAAAAGGCACGCTATTTATCAACTTTGTTTGCGGAAACACTAGTACGCGAATTAAAGTGAGAAACGTGTATTACGCGGAAGGAATTTCAAATAATATCTTCTCGTATGGTCTTTTCGAGCTCGGTGGACTGGTCCTGTCGTATAAAAACGGAAAAAGGACGCTAGTGAAGCGTGATTCCGGTGTTGGTGTCGTCGGAGTTGACGTTGAAAACAACGTATTGACGGTACAAGGACAGGTGGACAGACCAAGGAAGTCCAGGAAAGAATTGGTTATGTCTGTGGCGTCAGCGAGTGATGCTAACTATCAGGCCACGCAAGATGTCCAGAGTGGAAGTCTGATGCACTTCCACTCTCGGATGGGACATTTAAATTTCGAGACCATAGTCTCGTTGTCGAAGGATCCCCGCTATGGGATCCGGATCACGGATTACACCCGGCGTCACTGTGTCACGCAGGGTAAGCAGACTAAGAACGAGCAGTCCAAGAGAGATAGCGGCAGGAATGCGCCGATCGATCAGATCGGCGGCGTGATCTGTTTTGACCTTAAGGGTCCGATCACGCCAAGGGATCTGTTGGGAAACCGATACCTTGTGAATTACATCGATTACAAGAGTAATTACGTCGGATTTTCCTGGCAAATCCAAGGACGTCGCCGCCAAAAAATTTGAGCATTTCTTGGCGTTTTTTGAACGCAAGTTCAATTGCAGGATTCACGTGCTAAGGACTGATGGCGACGCGGAATTCAAGAATGTGGACTATTTTTGCCAAAGTACTGGATTTGCACGTCAAGTGGCAGAGGCTGGAAATCAAGCCAGCAACGGGAAGGCAGAGCGCATGTATCGAACGGTCATGAACATGGCCCGGTGCATGCTGTTTGGAAGTGGATTACCATTGTCGTTCTGGGGGGATGCGGCGGAATACGCAGCCTATGTGCTGAACCGCACCCCCACAAGCGCGAATCCGCGGAAGATGTCTCCGCTGGAATTATTGACTGGAATTAAACCCAATTTGGGTGAAATAGTTACGTTCGGCTCACCGTGCACAGTATATCGCAACCCGGGGTCTAACGCACTGGCACCGCGTGCGCAGGTTGCGGTAATAATAGGCTGCAGCGAGGAGACAAAAGGGTACAAGGTTTTCCTGAAAAAAAGAGCAGAAGGTGACAGTTACTCAACATGTGAAGAACGTGGAGACACTAACTGACGAGCAAAACCAGAAACTTACAAATCTGTTGGAAGAGACTGAAGATTTTCAGGATCAAGGAAAAAGCCGAGGCTCAGAAGGAGCAGCTCGGGTGTCAGAAGGAGCAGTTCAAGCATCGGGAGGCGACGGACATGCATCGGGCGCAGTGCAAGCGCCGGATAATAACGACGGGCAAGTACAAGTGCATGCGAAAAATCTGAAGAAAGGAAGAAAGTCGCGCTGGACCCGTGAGCGGCACCTGACGCGTCAACACGCAAGGTTGAAGGCGCAGAAGGAAAAGAAGAGCGAGGGAAACGATGAATTGGAAGAAAAGGGTGAAGTGAGTCTGATATCAGACGTCGATCCCAAATATTTTCGCGATG
Organism: Peronosclerospora sorghi; assembly: GCA_026184515.1. Taxonomy (NCBI): domain Eukaryota; phylum Oomycota; class Peronosporomycetes; order Peronosporales; family Peronosporaceae; genus Peronosclerospora; species Peronosclerospora sorghi. Next base: position 15,101,591 of record CM047580.1, read on the forward strand.
CGGTCGGCAGAGCTGATGCCGACAAGTGGATGAAGGCTATGCATGAAGAGATCCGTGCCTTAGAAGCGAATGAAGTATGGATTGTGATGAAGAAGCCGGACAATGTTAGACCCCTTCATACGAAGTGGGTCTATAAGACTAAAACTGATGCCAATGGTGCGCTGGAGCGCTAAAAGTCAATGCTCGTCGCTTGCGTCAACGAGCAACGGTACGGCGTGGATTACGAATTTACTTTCGCCGTAGTGATGGATATGACGAAGATGATGTTTATTTTCGCGCTGTCGAGAAAGTGGAAAGTGCAAGCCATGCAGGGGAACATCCCCAACGCTTATGTCAAAGCGTTGGGGGATGAACACGATATTTACCTTTACGTGCCGAGTTGTATGGAAATTGGTGCATATAAATTGAAGAAATTGAATGTCGGAAGCTCGAAGCAATTGGTTTTGAAGTTAAGAAAGTCGCTTTACGGGCTGAAACAGGCCGGAAGACAGTGGAATCGCCTGCTCCACGCGAAGTTGGCTGAGTGTGGTTTCTCGCAAAGTTTTACGGACAGTTTCTTATACTACAAGAGGGTCGATGACGATACAGTGGTAGTAGGTGTATACGTCGACGATTTGCTGGTGACTGCAACGTCACAGCAACAGATTGATGACTTTTTTGATGGATTGAAAGAATTGGAAATTCAATATCTCGGACATGCCACGAAGTTTTTGGGCATGAGAGTTTCGTATAATGACGAAAAAGGGTATCTGCTAGATCAAGAAGTCGTGATCGCGGATTTGCTCAAGACTTACGGTTTGGAAAATGCGTATGTGGTGAAAACACCGCTAGCGGATGAGTACGAGGACGAAGCACTCAAGGAGCATGAATTGTTGAAGGTTGACGTGCGCGGAAATGAACCGTCGATAAAAAACTTCCAATCGTTGATCGGCAGTTTGCTGTGGGTGTCGCGTTGCTTCAGGCCGGACATCGCATACGCGGTGCACAAGGACATGCGCAGGGCGCATGCGCCAACGAAATTGGATTGGGAGACGGCGAAGCGGATTCTACGTTTTATGAAGGGTTCGAGACGATTAAAATTGAATATGGAGATATGTCAAGATCAGAAGAGCGATGAAAAGTATGAAGTTAAAGTCACCGGATACTCGGACGCGGATTTCGGGGGGTCCAAAGACGACAGAAAATCCACGAGTGGTGGAGTGATAACGCTGGAAGGATGTTTGGTGCACTGGTTTTGCAAAAGGCAGACGTGCGTTTCATTGTCCACAATGGAAGCGGAGCTGTACGCTGCGTCGACGGTGCAGTGCGAGATGATCGGAGTAATGGAAATGGCAAAAGAAGTTGGTTTCGAAGTAAAATTGCCGATGGATTTGCGTTGCGACAATCAAGCTTCAATTACAATCATGAATGGAAATGGAAAAACGGCTAGGCCTAAATACATGGACGTTCGAGTGAAGTTCTTCATATCCAATGCGAGTGACGGATTGATAACGCCAAGGTACGAACCGACCGAGAGCATGTTGGCGGATGGTCTGACAAAGGGATTGGGTCCTGTGAAGTTGCAAGCGATGCAAGAGGGACTAGGACTGAAGGCGACCAAGATGGGCTAGGCGTTTGCAGTGGAAAAGACAAGAAGGAGTGTTGAAAGTGCGCGCAATTCGCGCGGCACTCAGCGTCGCCGAGGACTTTCATTTAGTTTGTGTCTTTTAGCAAAAACCTAGCAAACTGCACATATGCATATTATTAGTTTAAGTACTTAACTTAACACCAATAAATCACTTTGGATTTTGACTTGTTCTCAGTACTGCGCTCAGCAGGAAGGGAGTACAACTTCTTACGTTTGAAAACTTTCGCTTGTTGTGACGCGTGGAATAGTGGAATCGTTACGTGCCCTGTTACGGATTACGTGGAGATATTATTGCAATTACGAGTGGATTTGTTGTGGTTGTGATTAAATCTTTTATCTTACGTTATCGCCTCTATCGCATCTTCTTACGCTTGGAATTACTCACGCAAGTACACGCCGGAAGTGCTGGAACGCGTGATTTGGAGTACAGCGTGCGAATATGTCCGATTCTCAACACTTATACTATCTGATCTGACGATTTGAATCACATTCTTTGTTGGAAGTTGTCACGGGTTGGGGGCACGTGTAACTTTCCGTAATGGCAGTTCAGACCGTTAGCGCCTGACTGCCGTTGGGATGGAAATTTCTTATAAAGAAGCGCGCCCTACCTTATCAGAGTAGGGCGCACGAGGGCAGGATGTAATGTGACTTAAATGGGTAAAAGATATACTGAATATAAAATAGTACGTAAGAACGTAACCTAAAACTTAAAAAAATAGATAAAGGAATAACCTATTCGCACATGATGTTTTTCCTAACGGCACATGATTGAGTCATCCACATCATGTGCGAATAGGTTATCCCTATACGGAGACTTTTGTATAGTATGTCAACTATTCAGTCTGGCGAAACATTCTAAACAATGTGACACTTGTCATCTGTACTTTTATGCTTTCCGACTCACCCGGTAGAGACTTCTGCAATCATCATCCACGAAGGAGACGAGGACGGTGAGAATCTCCGATGTAAACTAAGCCCAGTACGTCCAGCATAAAGTTAATAAAAGCGGCAGTATTACTTTTGGAAGACACGACGCGAAATAGTAGTACTACCAGTAGAGAAGCTTAGAGTAACGGTACATCCTCCTTCATTCATTGAGCACACAATCGAGTCGAGCGTATGAAACATAAAGACCACATACTTGATGAACATGATGACGCCATATTGCCAGTCTGGCGTGAAACATGCCGAGAGCCCGAGCACGAAACTGGTCGAGAACGCAAATGAACATCGATAGCCGTAAAACTCGGTGTTCTTTAATTCTGGTACTTGCTGTAGTGATAGGGGCAAGACAGCACTTGTGATAATGCATACAACGAGCGCTACCAAGAACGCAGCTAACCATTCATGGCCACAAAAGTATCGTGACGCTAGTCCTGTCACTGCGCAACACTGGAGCTTGCCATTCTGGTCGTTCAGCTCGTAGTCCATGAGTACGAGCTCCGTGTCTTGAGCTTTTCGCGTACTAGTTGACTCTTTCTACACAGCTACTTCGCATTTTCACTATTCACACATGTGCTTTGTGGACTTCGATGTCGACGCGGTAAAGTCGCTGTGCTCGATGCTTCGAGCGCATCTAACCGAGTCCAAATCCTCAGCCGAATCCGGTTTGCCAAACATGCGTATTCATATGAACACGTGCTCATTAGAAAGCTACACATCGTCGTCGTCGCAAGTGCCCGTGAGAGCCACAGAAAATCGTCACAGCTGGAGCCAGCACAGCTGCTGAAATCACACGCTGGACGACATTACGACGGAAAAGTTGGTACTGCAATGGGACTGACGTCTTGGCGAAAGGCCACTTCTGCGCAGCTCATATATTTTTTGTGCGAATGTTAGGTCAACATGAAGCGACTGTGGGGAGCTGGGTGGCGTACAGACCACGTAAACGGGTGAGTCGGAAAGCATAAAAGTACAGATGACAAGTGTCACATTGTAGAATGTTTCGCCAGACTGAACAGTTGACATACTATACAAAAGTCTCCGTATAGGATAACCTATTCGCACATGATGTGGATGACTCAATCATGTGCCATTAGGAAAAACATCATGTGCGAATATGTTATCCGAAGTTAAATTAGTGTATGACGTGGAAGTCCACTTCAAAAGAACTACACTGTATGGAAAAAACAAGCCGCAGTCTGACGTTAGAAGCCTAAAGTTTCCCATAAACTCTTATAACTGCGTGGTCATATTGGCTATTCCAGCGTGGCAAATGACAAAAGGGATAGGGAGGCCTTTTCAGGTCTGCCGTAACGAAAAAGCAGTCCTGGAGCTTGTACGTAGGCCCGCGGCCCCAGTGAAAGAAGGTGCTCATGGGGTATCCGCGGCATTGAGGGGAAGAAGGCGTAATTGTCAAGTTTGATTTTCAAACGCCCTGTACTATGAACCTGTGATGCGACACTTTAATTGTGAGATAAGCAGATCGTTCTGGCAAACACTCTATAGTACGTGCAGCTGACGAACTACTGACTAGAAAGTGCGACGTTGTGGATGCGCATCCCCCCCCAATCATCGCACGTAACGTCAGTTAGTGAGACTGCTGAAACTCTCGCATAGTTGACGATCGTCAATTTGTTCGTATAGAGAGACATGTATGTTTCTTGCTGGATATAAAGTTTAGAACCGTAGCCTTCGATCCTCACTCAGTACGATGAGTAGAGAAAAATAGAAACGTCCGACTACCTTACCTATCCAAAGAAATGTCGTCTCCTGTCGTTGTAAATTTCAAAACCTATCGAAAAGCTGAAGATCCCGTGGACTCACTGGACACAGTGATCGACTCAATACTGTTATCACTCTATGTCGACGGATTAATTTCGATGGATGAGCACGATCAAATCCCAATGTGGCCGAGCAAAGCTGTTTCAAGTTCGTCCATCGAGCCACAAGCTGACCGAACGGTTCATAAGAAAATCGATGGACGCTTTCGACCATTTTCAACAGCCAAGCGACACAATCGTAGGCGTCCCAAACAGGAAGTAGACGTTTTACGTGCGAAAGTGTTGGAACTGGAGAAAGAATTGTCGAATTTACGATGCGGAAATGTATCGAGTGCTGTGATTAGCAGGAAGGCGTCACAAATTCACGTAAGTTGGCGAGACGTTCTTGAGCTTGAGAAACAACGAATTGCAGCGTCCCTAACGGAAAATCAAACGCTACGGAATCAATTATGGAGTCAGCTCGAAGTCGCGTATAATTTCGAAGCTGGGATGTTACAGCATCAGATAGAAACGTTAATTTTAGAATCGATTGCTGACATCCCTCGACCTCTTGCCCTATCGTGCACCGCGATTTTTACGCACTTGAATCGCAGTCTTCAGACGCAGCTGAGAGAAGTTGGAACCATCTTCACAACGCATGGATTATCTTCAGTCTTACGTGAACTTCATGGCGGGGTCGAGTTTCAGCGCGAACCTAATGGCCTTTCGTTTCGCCATGAACAAACCCGACTCGTTCCCTTTTCATGGTGCGCATTGCACCAAGCCGTTTGGAATAGTTTACATAATGGATCCGTTGTCCACGACACGAAAGCGCAATTGATTGAAAAAGACCATTCGAATCTCATTTTATGGGATGCGTTTGAGCTCTTACAGGCTCATCAGATCACAGTTACGAAATATATAGCGTGTCAGCGATATCTCGAAACCGATCGCGTCGTGTTTGTCTGGAGCAGTTACGTGCTGATCGATGGCGATGTGTCTGTGCGTCTCCATGAGAGAGGATGGAGCATGGCAGCGAATTTTGAATTGCATCAGGATGTGACATATGGAACAGATCGTTCCAATACTTTTATGCGCAGTTGCATCTCTCGTGTGGCTATGGAATTAGTGCCTGAAGTGTGTGCGTTTACATCTGAGCAAGAAAGGCAGAGACGAGGGAGCAAACTCGCCAATCTCATTGTGAACACCTATCGTCACAACTGTGAACAGGTGCTTGAGGTGGTGAACAAGCGTCTCGTTCGTGAAGATTCGGACAAGGTTTAGGTATCAACTGCGGTGATGGTTGTAGTGCTTGCTTATAGATTTTTCTGAGTGAACAATACGTAGCACTTCGCATTATTTAAGATATACCCTAGACATGCGACGTTGCTAACTTCTTCATCACAAAAACATTAATTTCCGTTGTGAATATACGTTGCCATGTCAAGTGCGACAGTGGCTTCTTGACATGGCAACGTATATTCACAACGGAAATTAATGTTTTTTATGATATTTCCATCACCACGATCAACAAAATGTCAATATTGAACCTATAGAGCCATTTTTTTCGATCACATCGCGATAGTACCAAAACTGTCATCGATTTCTTCGCATTTCTATTACTAAGTATCTTGACCCTAAACAACCGAGATGCAACTAGTCCCACACCGGGTACTTTTGATCTTTATTGCAGTCCTCCAACAAATGTATTATTATTTTTTTAATTTAAATAGAGAAACTACAAAGAATGGGTCGGTTTTTCACGACAATTCACAGAATTGATCGGTTTTCTCGAATATTCACAGGATTGGTCGGTTTTACTGTTACTACGGTCCAAAACTCATGGAGCTTCATGGTATGAAGCAGGAAATGCTGCAGTCGGAAGCCCAGCGCTCGGAGGTCTTCGATTCATTTCACGAAAGGGTTGGCAAGCAGCAGCAGACGCTGGATGAACAGGTTCGTAGGGTGCAACCATTGCAGTACATTGGCATTTCACGTTTGGTATCAGGTTGATGGTTTTGTGAAACAATTTGAGCTGCCAAAAAGTTACCAGAGTATGGCCGATGCTTCTCCTGAAGAACAAGCACAGGAGAAGCTGAAGAAGACGCGGATAAGAAGACAATGAAGTAGTTGCAGGAGCTTTTGCGTGAACTGGTTATGACACAGTGACACAAAATGTGCATGGAATAGACTACACTCATTATTGTATACCTGTATACTACGCACTAGCTGCTTCACAGTGTGTTACAATTCACGGATGATGCAATGCGCTGGAGGGGCAAGCGTTGGTGCGGATCATGACACAAGATCTTGAGAAGCAAATCTCGAGCTTGAGATGATACATAACTCGGAAACTTGAGGTCCACGTGCGCTGTAGGAAAATGACACGAGTTGGGGGCACGTGAAAATTCCAATTATGGCATTATCTGTAACAGGGCTGATCCTGTTACTGGCTTACACTGTATTTGTGCGAGGAAGCGCGCAATACAAAAGGGGTAGGATTAGTTGATAACAACTAATCTATAATAAAAATAAATATATTAATATTCACTTGTTGCTTAGAACGCAAAATTAAGAGTGTTTATTTAATGGGTGGTTTAGAGGCTAATAGTATAGTAACTAATTAATTAATATAATAATATCAAGTCTTTAACTAACTGTACTATTAGTTAACCTGCAAGATTCGGTATTTATACCGGAATCGACTTTTCCTTCGTAGACTATAATAACTTATAATCTCTTATTTAAATTTCAGACAACGCGTCTGAAATTAAACTGTTATATTCTAACTTGAATATCAATTATGTAATGGCACCCCATTACACTATCGGCCGTTAGCGCCTTACTGTCTGAGATGAAGTTTTCGAGAAAGAAGCGCGCTCTACTTGATCAGAGTAGGGGAGCACGAGGGCAGGATGTAAATGCGTGTTTAGGTAAAAGAATATACTAAGGGAAGCTGTTTCCCGACAAGGGGTCTTTGTTATCCCGACAAGGGGCGCGATTTGCGTGACTGTGCCACAATGGCTTAGCCATAGCGCGTGACTTAATACATGACTTGCCATTCATAACCCAATCTGACGTGTATTTCAACGTTTTTGGCCTCATAATCGAGCGAAAAGTTCAAAAACAGGGTTATCCAAGTCACAGATATACGATAGGCTCATATTACACACAAAAAACCAAGAAAACCGAGCCAAGCGACAACTCCCAACAGCTATCAGTTTCCATCACCCCCGCTTACTCATTTCCCACCACGTTTGCCACCCTTACCACCCCTGCCACCACGTTTATCCTTCTCCGCACGGGTAACCAGCTTCTTCTTCTTCTTTTTTGTAGCCGCCTTCATCTGATACTCGGGGGCCTTGTAAGCAGCCCAGTGGGATGATCCAGGCGCACCACTCTGACGCAAACGGATGAGCAACTGCATATGCCTTTGTTGAATAGTCAACCTCTTGAAATGGGCCGTAATCAGGTTGACATCTTCGAAATACGCCGCCATGAACAATTCGGTGGCTTCCTGGAGTGCCTGTGACATGGTAGAAGGCAAAAACAGAGTCCTTAGATCCGGACAGAAAACAATAGAACCATGTCACTACCGCGAGGGCTGTAGCCTTCCAACGTGTCACCTCGGGAGCATGTGCATGCGCGATTTCTCTCACCAAACGTTCGAACTTAGTCTTTGCAATCGCGAATTTCCGGTGTCCCGCCCATCCACATCCGGTCTTGTTCGAGTCTGATTGCGCACATATCAGCTTGTGACATGAAAAGCATTAGTTTCATGCGTAGCAGCGGCAGACAACATCAAAAAAGAGGTTTTCCGTATCACAATACATACCCTTGTCGGCATTTCGACGGCGTTTCTTCTTGGGAGGCTCCTTCGTGGCCGTTTTCCTAGCCAAGTGAGAGGAAGTACCAGGATGACCGACTTTGGGGCAACTTTCGGCGGTGCTGGGGCGTGAACCAGAACCAGCGTCCTGAGAGGACGAACCATCACCTTGTTGAGACTGCTCTTGTTGAGGAGGGTTACCTTGGTCTTGCCCTTTAGAGGCTTCAGCGGCGGCAGCAGTAGCGTCATCAGCTGTGACATGGAAACAGTCAGATTCGAGATATTCTCTGTCAATGCGTACCAAAAATGAGTGTTTTCATGTCACATACCAGTTTGTTGTCGAGTTCGACGTTGAAGAACAGTACGGTTACCAGTTTTCTCCATATGAGCGGGTAGCTGCTTAGAACAAGCCATTTTTGACAGCTGGATCTAAGGGGGGAGGAATTCCCTGTCACATCCTTTTATATGAATGGCGGCTGATGTGACTCATATGCACTGCCATGTCATGTCACAACTGCAATGTTTGCATGCAAAACTGTGCCACCACAAAAAACATTTCGTGTCACGTCTTCAAAAGCCACGCGTCAAGGCTTGACAATGCAAAACTGTGCCGCTGTGACAAAAAAGCAGATGCCGGATGTGTCACACCATGTGGGGTGGCTTGACTTCCAGTATAAAAGGCGGGTGACAGGTGACAGCCCCTCAGAGTCTAAGTCTAAGTTTGAACGTCGCCACAATGTCAAAACGCAAGGCCGAAGACTCTGAGGAGGAAGTGGCTGGGGAGGAAGAAGTCGGTGAGGAGGAACAAGAGGGTGTGGTATGTGACATGGAAAGAGTCTTTTTTCGCTCTGGTTTGGAGTTATTCATGTCACAGTTTGAGTACGCGGAGGAAACTGATGAAAGTATGTCGGAAGCGGAGGAAGCGAGGTCCGACTCGGAGGAAATCACGTCAAAAGCAATACCCGGCCTGGTTCAACAAATGTTGCAAGGTAATGTGACACGGATATGCTTGTTTTTGAAGCCAGTTATTCCGGGTATATCCAAAAATGACCTTTTTCATGTCACAGGCAACATTACTTCGATGGAACCTGGCCCACACGTCAAGCGAATGATGAGAAGGATAAGCTTCGGTTGGGATCAGTGGAAGAATGAGCTTTTGGCAGATCTGTACGACCCTTTGGCGGAGAGAGGAGCGGAGCTGGAGAATAAAAAGTGGCATGACCGTGGAGTTGAAACCGACTGGTATTTTATCAAAGCCTCCGACCTTAAGATGAGATTGTGACATGGAAAGATGTCAAATCATGCGCTTCTTTTGATGCAATGCTCAAAAATGACCTTTTTCGTGTCACAGGGAACCAAATTCCCGAACCAGCTGAAAGTGCTAGCCGACGTGTGCAATCGAGAGTATGTGTACGACTACCGCACTCGCATTAAGGGAAAACAGCGTCGGGGTTACGCCATTAGAAAGAAAGAACTGGATGCCGCTTCCACACTGGCTCCCACCCTAGCGGAGGAAAAAATTGATGTTGACAAGTGGGTCACCGGTATCGTGAAGGGCTTAGGGCAGGCGTTCAACGATTACCAGAAGAAGGTAATGTGACATGAACAACTTGCTTTTTCGCACTAAAGTGCGCGAGCAGTGCTGAAAATGTCCTCCTTCATGTCACAGCTTGGCAGAAAATATGCACAAGACCCGAAGAGGCTCGAAGAAGACGCGGAGGATCTTTTGTGCGAAATATGCGGCCAGGACATCTGGGCTGCCTGTCCTTCATGCCTGCACGTCCTGTCTAACGAACATTTCCAGGGCGTATATCCCTTTTGTTCCCCGAGTGATAGTGGGAGTGATGGTGGGAATGATAGTGGGAGTGATGGTGGGAGTGATAGTGGTAGTGATGGGGATGGGAGCGGTGTGGTGTGACGTGGGTTATCGTGTTTTGTGTTGCTTTTGGTGTGTTTCTTGTGAAAGCAGAGTTATTGATGTCACAGCCGAGTGTATTGTATTGTATTTTATTCACTTCCAACTATAATCTAGATCATCTATCGAAATGTCAGAAAGGGGATGTTCCGCGGGACCCTGGTCAGTACTTAACCCCACTTTGGGACGCTTTGAAGGAAGTTCACTGGGTGGTTTTTTGCAAGTCCTTGTGTTATGTCCGTACTACCAGCAATTGTGACACTGCCATTTTTTGCTTGCAGCCGTCGCCTCCGCGATTTCGAAGCCAGAGGGATCGCGTCTTATAGTGTTCTCGCCTGCCTTCCTCTTGTTTAACGACCCTTTGGGACGACCTTTCCCGCGAACCACATCAGGTGGGTGGACAGCGTTATCCAAGGTGGATTGCTGGATCAAAGCCTGCAAAGTATCCTCCAGGAGTTGTTGTTGATGTGGCGGTAACTGCAAATGTTGAGATCCGATGTCAGCGAGAATGTCTTCCACACAAGGTATTGGCGGAGGCGGAGGAAGTGGGTCATCCCGAATAAGTAGCCATTGAGGATGTACATCACTCAGTGGGATAGACATGCCGCGGCTAGGGTTTTCCATTTGGTATATTTCGTGGGAACACGGCAGTCCCATCGTAGCTCTGTGACACGAACAATACAAGAAAACGCGTCAAAATGTGGGAAAAATCATGCGAAAAATGACGTTGCCCATGTCACAACTCACCTGAATGTCCCTGAGCAGTTCGTAGCCTCCTCTGCTGTGTACTTGGCCGCCAATCTTCGCTGGTCTTCCATCAACAAAAGGCCCTTGTGGGAGACTTTTCGATTGACAACGCGCCAGAGCACGTTTGCTGAGTGAGTTACTAAGGTACTGGTGGTTTTACGGCTTGTTTCGGTATCTATTTCGGAGTAGTGACCGTAGATCGCGAGGTTAATGCGTTTAAATACTGCGTCGAGGTCCAATGTTGAGCTTGTGATCCAGGATTTCAAAGAATTATGCATCGACTACGCTCGATATGTGAAAAGTTGATTAAAGTGCATAACCTTGTGCTTCCAAGATGAAAAGAATCGCTCCTTGTGGACTATCCAAGTAGCCGCTATGTAATCGACAGCAACACGATGCTCTGATGACCACCGGTTGTATAATTCGTTCCAACTTGAGTCTGACTGTTGCTCGGACTTCGCGTTCATCACAACCTGCCAATCGCGGTCAAACTTCGTCCAATCCTTTTCGGGGAACCCAGTTTTACAGTTGGCAGCTATGTTCTTGTTGATGTGCCAGCGACAGAGCAAGTGAATAGTGTCAGGGAAGAACGTGTGTATACTGGTTGCCAGCGCCAACTCTCGATCGGTAACAATGACCTGTGACATGGATTGCATCATATTCGGACGATTCGGCAACGGAACGCGTCAAAAACAGTGTTATTGATGTCACATACCTTGGGTACCTCCCCCACAAGGCAGGAACGGAATTCGTCTAGACAAAAGTCGTAGTCAGGCCTTTTCTCTGCACTTATAAAGCAAAATCCAGCGGAAAGGTTTTTCCAGTTGCGCTCATGCCCACAATATGGACCAAAGGCATCTTGTATTTGTTAGTTTTGTAGGTGGCATCGATGAGAAAGACGTAATGGTTCTTGCGCAAAAGTTCCAGGCTCTTCGGTGAGCTGAAGAACAATTGGGAGATCCGGTTTTCTGAGTCGAATTTTTTCGCTATGTGATAAACATCTAGCTTCTTCAATGTGTCGAGAAGGGCTTCCACAGGGGTGCGACCGTTGAGAATCACCCGACGTTCTGCTTGCCGTATGTTATAAATGTATTGTCTGGTAAGACATATGGTAGGGTCCGATGCTTTGAGAGAGGCCAAGATGTTCTTTGCTTCAACGGTTTCGTCATTGTCGACATCGCCATCTGTTGGCGTAGCAGTCTTTGACATGTCGAGTATCTTCTGTCTAATTTCGGGCTGTGACACGGATTGCATCAAATTTGGGTGATTCGTCGTCGAAACGTGTCGAAAATGAACCTTTCCGTGTCACACTTACCGTAACCTTGGCTAGACGTGCTTCATGATAGGCAGCTATGCTTGGAGGCGCGGGATGGGTGTGTTTCAGGATTCTCCACACTAACAGACCATCGCAAAGTAACGTGGTCTCGCTTGATCGTGGCCTGGAAAGGGAAATCACACAGCCGTGTCGATCTGTTATTCTTGCGCTTGTCCGGAGCAGGTGTGTCGCGAGTGTCCAGTGTCCCCCCTCAACGCATTTCAAATCGACTCGTCTTACTACACGCTTTGCTGGGACTTTGTGTTCAGACTTGTGGGAGCGTCTTCTCACAACCGCGTAGCTGTGTGCGAATGCCCAGTCTTCAACAGCATGTTCAGCTTCTTCAAGAGTGACATACTCTTCCTCCGGTGTCGGGGACAGCAACGCATCTGCCATGCCAGATGTGACACAGATAACGGTATTTTCGATAGGAAAGGGGCCTGCCGAGTGCGAAAAATGACAGAGTTGAAGTCACAGAACCCTTATGAAGTGCGTTTTTTACAGCATAGAAAAAGTTTTTTTTATTAAGTGGCGCAGCGGCTTATTTTATTTGAGCCGGAGGGACAGGTGGCACAGTCACGCAAAACGCGTCCCCTTGTCGCGGTATCAAAGACCCCTTTTTGGGATAACAAAGACCCCTTGTCGGGAAACTGGCTCCCTATACTAATTATAAATACGTACTTAAGAACCTAACCTAAACTTAATATAAAGATAAAATTCCAAAGTAGCTAGAAATGCATAAATGCACAAGTGACCACAATGGTCGCGCTTCACTTGAAATTTGTATGTAGGCCCATACCGGACTACATATGCATCGCTTGCAAACCTTCAACATGCGCAATACGACGATACGTCTCCTTGGTATTTTCAGTCTCGAATGGTGACGCACCGGTCGAAAACTCGTACATGAGGATCCCGAGGGTCCGCACGTCGACATTTTCGTCATGAGGTTTGTTCTCGATCATCTCTGGTGGAAGATATCGAGCGTGCCGCAGAGCGTCGTACGGCGTGAGGATGGGGCGTGCACGGCCCATCCAAAGTCGGCAATCTTGAGCTCTCCATGAAAGCCAATGAGTAGATTTTCTGGCTTAATGTCGCGATGGATGACGTGTTTACTGTGCATATAAACAACAGCACGTGCCATTTTTTGTGCATACATTGCCGACTATTTCTCGGAAAAGTGTCCAGCGCGCATGAGATTCTTGTAGAGCTCACCATGAGGAGCGTACTCGATGAATAGATACACTCTCTTACTATCGAAAAAGTATCCATAGAGTCGCAGGATCGACTTGTGACGCAGATGCGGCTGGATCTCAATCTATCGACGTAATTGATGCTCCATTCTCGACTTCATCAGTTGCTGCTTATTCAAAACTTTCAAGGCCACTACGTGGCTGTTGGAAGATCGCATTCAACGCGTGGGGGGTGGTAGTGATAATCGCTTTTATGTCATATTTGTTATGGCTCATATAAACCGACCCATTCTGTGAATTTCCGCGAAAAAACCGACCCATTCTGTGTAATTTCTCTTTAATATCTATAGATAGATTATATCATTGTTTTTTTTAGTAAAAACTATCTTTGTAGATATTTTACCAAGACTATCAACTATCGCTCGGAGAACCGATTGTATGCGATGATTTTCAAGACATGAAAACCTTTCAAGCACCCGTTTTTAGTTAAAGAGAACGAGGTATTCTGTACCCATGAAAAGACCAACACACTTAAGTCGTAGTATTGCCTTCCAATCAATTAGTCAAGACGATCCGGTCTTTTGTACCGGGGCTAACCGAATCGATTTATTTATCTGACAATCTCCATTGATTCTTGTCTTGCTAGTGTGTTACACTGGATGCTCTCCGGTGTATTTGAAGAGTTTCAAGTGTGGAATTGGCATGAAGCCATGTTGGAAGATGTAAATTCAAAATGGGGAAGCGGATTGGCTATAATGCATATGCATATTTTTATAATTTTATGATAATAAACTTTATCCGATTAATTCTCTTCTGGAGCCGGCCGTACAGCGACCAGAAAGCTCTTATCTACGCACATACTATCGGAGCTAAAGTGTCGGGTTAGATAGTATTCCTACAATCAAGGGAATTGGCGCACAAGAAGTGATTTTTTCTCGTTAAGTTTGTGGTTTCACGAGTAGATTATTCTCATTCACGGTCACGTTTGGAGCTACTGGAAGTCTTATCACCAGGGCTAGTGGTTTTGGTTTCTTGGTTGATTTGCTTTTCGTTTCGATTTTTGGGGATTCAAAATGGACGAATATGAGGAAGAACGCAGTGTTGACTGCAAAGTGGAGCAAGGTATGGTCCTGAAGGCTATTCTATACAGCATGAAATAAGTCAGACACGGCTTGTGTCTGTCAAAGAGGCTCAAGGTCGTATATCGGTTGCGAGCATAGCGTCCGGGTCGAGGAAAGACTCCCCAGTTATTGCCCGGAACAGTTTGGTCGAAAAAAATTTGAAAATTACGGTATGACCTTGAACGATTTTGAACGGGAAATGTGAAAAAGAATTGGTGGGGTGCCGCGTGGAAATGTGGCCAGATCTACACCGAATGTCCAAGGTTCTATGCCTAACATCGGCGGCATCGCTGCTCCGGCCAAAACGTGCACATTCCACGTTATGGTCAGACTGTTTGCACTAAACTTCCTAATCTGGGCATTGACAGTTCTTGGGTGCGGAAATATACCCGGGCATGGTTTCGGCTTTAAACAATGGGCATATCGCTTTGTAGAGCTATTTTTATCGCTGAAATTTCATCTCGTTTTGCGTGAACGAAACCCCTAAAAGTCAACAGATTGGGGGAACATTTGGAAGGCACCGCCGCCGCTTATTTTTTCGTTCGAACATTGGAACGTGGTCCCCTATTTGAATTCTGTACTAGACCAAATATATAGCGCTTTCAAAGTGAATATTTCATATCACAAAGCGGCTATTTGGTTTGCTTCGGAACAGTCTCAAAAGGACTTGGACCGAGCACTACCTTTACTTAAGTAGCTCTGGACCGAGAAAGAGGGTAGAGTGAAAAGTTTATAGTAGAAAACAACGTAAAGTTCTCTGCACCCCATCTGAAGATTGAAATCATGGTTAGATATAATCCGATGCGTCAGGATTACCTGTGCCATGCACAAGAATTAATCGTGGACACAGGAACTGGAGGACCATGCTTTCATAGGATAAATCAGATAAAAATGCACGCAAATTTGGTGGTTGAAATCGATAAAAGGAATACGTGCTATGGATGTGTAAATTCCAGTCACATCAAGAGGAATTTCTCGCAAAAGGAGGAAAAGGAAGCTCTACCCGGAAAAGAAAGCTAAAAATCCGATGGTACATGGAAACGGAAAGTCGCTCTGTCGACGACAGAAGAGATGGAAAAATCCTGGGCTGGACTGATTGCGGGGATTATTTTTTTCAGCCAATAATTATGGATCATAGACAGTGGTTCTAGCCGATACCTTGTTTCTGGTGAAAGTCTGTTGGAAGAAGCGGTAGATTGTAGACCGAGCGATGGATTCACGCTCCCAGATGGTGGCATCTTATCTGTATCTAAGTTGGAAAGATAACGCTACGTACACCAGAGGATGAATCCACAATTATCGAATTGTCTGAAGTGTATTTCGTCCCAAACTTGCCAAGAATCTCATTTCGCTTGGCAAGCTACGGGTAAAAGGTGCACGATAGGAGAAAATGGAAATGTTTTTGTTATTAATTGAAAAATAAAGTTTGTTTCCAATGGGAATTTGTGGTTCTACTTTTGTTCAAATTTGTTGCCGGGGAAGTTGAGCGGGTGCACTAAACAGTTTTCCAGCATGTTGCTGAATCCTGTTGCAGATAGTGCAGGAAATGATGTACAGAATGGCAGCTTGCAACATTTCCATGTTCGCTTGAGCCATTTGGCATATGACACAGGCCAAAGACCCAGGTCAGACATGGTCTTGACAGACAACAGCCGACCAAATTGACGGAACTGTACGGAGAGCGACGATGAAGATAAAAAAAGAGTTATATGCGCAGGAAATGAAGTGGTTGGAAAAAGAGCGACGATGTTTTTGCCGCGAAAAAGAAGAAGCAATGTTTCAAGTTAGGGCCTTGAAGAGGAGTAGAGAAAAGCAAAAGTTAGTCTAGTTCGAGATAAACAAAATAATTGAAAACAAGAAGCCGGCGTAGAAAACGCAGAGCACCCTTCAATTTATCTTGGAAAGTAAAAAGCGCGAGGCTACTTCCTTCAGAGTGATATTTCTGAGATGAAGGAAAAAATTCGTGTGCTTGCAGACAAACACATCGAAATGCAGTCCTTTTCAGTCGTGCTGATAAAATTTAGAATGGGAAGCCAGTCGTTCAAAGCGACGCTTTAACACTCAAACAACATTCAGAAGAGTTGCACGATCAGAATACTAGTTTGAAAAATCGGGTTGAGTGAAGTGGAGCATGCTAAAACGCTATCAATTCAAATTTAGAAATTCAGAAAGAAGATGCAGTGGCGAACAAAAAAGGCTATCGTTTGAGAAGGAAAAAGAACAACCGCAAGCGAGTTAAAGCTGAGACAAAACAACTCACATCACTTAGAAAAGGTTGAAACAAGAAAAGGCAAGCCACAAAAGTCTTCAAACCCAACTGATTTTGATTAAGATGAGCTGATGCAGGCAAAAGCAACAAATCGCGCTCGGGACATTGCGGTGAAGATAATACGAACAGAGTTTCGCTGACCACATACTTGTGCAAAGAGCTTAGCTTTGAAGCGCACAAACTGATCTAGTTTTTCTTACAAGAATACACCTTCATGCACTCCATTTCGATCATCCAACGTTTCCGCTTGTACGTTGCTCTCATATGCTCTCCCAAGACGTCGAATTGATCCGAACCATCGACAGCAGTGTGTAGTGGCGAGTTACAGACACCATCCACTGGCTGCCCAGATTGCCAACACTCGGGGGGGGGGGCTCCAGCATTCTGTCACGAGCGAATTCACATCCCCATCCTTACCTTCTGTCGGGCGGGTAGCAGTGTAACAGGACTGATCCTGTTACTGGCTTATACTATATCTTTCGAGGAAGCGCGCAATACAATTAGGGCAGGATTAGTTGGTAACAACTAATCCTATAATAAAAGTAAATATATTAATATTCACTTATCTGTTAGAACGCAAAATTAAGAGTGTTTATTTAATGGGTGGTTTAGAGGCTAATAGTATAGTAACTAACTAATTAATATAATAATATCAAGTCTTTAACTAACTGTACTATTAGTTAACCTGCAAGATTCGGTATTTATACCGAATCGACTTTTCATTCTTAGATTATAATAACTTATAATCTCTTATTTAAATTTCAGACAACGCGTCTGAAATTAAACTGTGATATTCTAACTTGAATATCAATTATGTAATGGCACCCCATTACATCACCCCCACTTAAGGTGGTTGGCCAATAATAATTCTTATTTTGGCCAATCATGGGTGGCACTTGTTGGTCGGAATTTCTCATTCACCAACTGATTGACCATCGACTCGATGGTCAAAGCACACGGCGGCGGCTCTCTAAAGAGCGCTGCTGAAAACATTGAAGGAGCTTCTTCCTCCGCCTCAGCACTAGGTGCTGAGGTGTTGAGTGACAACGGTGACGCTGCATTAGCAGCGTCAACTACGCAAAGGTCGGAAGACGTACCGTCTTCGACCACAGATGCTGCTAAGGCGGCATCTGGAAAGAAACAGGGAGATGTTGCTAATTCAACATCTCGCACAATGGCAACTTCCGAATGGCGTGTTGCCAAGAGGGCCATGTTCGGGAGTTCTGACTCCGAACAAAGTGATGGAGATACAGATGTCCCCACTAAAGGAACTAGCGAGTCGAAACTCGCTAGGTGCTCATCGCCTAACAGCGATGACGATAATCATTGTCGCTGTCATAGCTGACAGCGACAATGATTATCACAGGTGGTTGCGGGAACGCAGAGCCCCACCTGGACCAAGTACTTCTCCACGTCGGGGTGATTTAACCCCGGCGGGTGGTGTTGAAGCAGGCGGTGCTCCGCCTGCTAAAAGGGCTCCAACAGAAGCGGCGCCTGCCGCTTCTAAAGCGTATCATCGTACGGAACCACATGTTCCGTACAAAGTGGGGTTTTGGACCCCTGGCTGGACTATTGCCCCCAACAGTGGCGGTCACCGTAAACGGGACTGCCAGTATGCGTTGTTCGATATCAAAGTGATGGATGACTGCGAAGACATCCAGTCACGTCGATTCGATCGAAGTACAGACGATAGACGTCTGTACTTTATTGACCTCTTTTTCCAGGTTCGATATTATTCGAGCCGGAAAGGGTCAAGGAAGAACAGGGACGATAAAGACGCCCTGACTCAGAGTTGGAATGCTTTTGTTGACAACTACAACAAAAGCCCAGATGATTACGTGAATAAAGTTCACGTAATGCGCGAGCGCTTTTTAAAGCACTCGCGAACAGGCAAAATGGAATACATCCATTTTGCTTGCATCAAAGAAGGGTTAAAGTGTGGTGTCCCTTCTCACCTCGTTTGACCGCGGTGTACGCAGGGCACTCCTCGTCTGTCAGCGGAGGAGTTGCGGGGGTACGGTGGCTTTTCCGTACCCGCCGAAATTCAGGGTTTAATTGATACCCTGAATGCATCAACACCTACTGTTGATGCTACTTCGCATTATGAGTTTGAGACTTCTTCTCAAACTCAGTCAAAAGGTCTGGTGCGTCGGCCCTCAGAACCTCAATCGGCTCCCAAGAGTCGAACTCTTGGGGATATCCCAGCCAGCGTACCAAGTAATCGGCACGCTGCCCCTTCTTCAAAGGCACCGAGCGCTTCGAGATCAAGCGCTCGAGGATATATCGCTTATTCCCCTGATTATCAATCAGGGGCGGCGGAGGCTGAGAATTCCCTCGCCGTTGTTGTTGCTGAGCATGGTTCTTCGCTCCGCAAGCTCGAGGAGGGTTATTCCTCCTTGAGCAGCGATATGTCTCACTGTGTGAAGACATATCGGTCTCTTCGCGAGGATGTCCGCGACATCCTCGGAGCGCACACTTCCCTCCAGCAGAAGAATGATCTTCTGTACATTGAGCTTTCCCGCTATAAGGGAGAGCTCGAACGGCGCACG
>CM047580.1:15125109-15144567 GCA_026184515.1 Peronosclerospora sorghi
GTGTTGGAAATCCATTAGCATGGATTTTATCTTCGGTTTTCCGAAGGATAAGGCCGGGAACACCGGCATATTGGTCTTTGTAGACCGTTTGAGCAAGATGGTTCACCTGGCGGCGGTGCCAGAGTCCATAGATGGACAAGGAACAGCAAAAGTGTTCCTAGACCGTGTCTTTCGACAACATGGTCTACCCGATTCCGTGGTGTCGTATCCGGATCCCCGTTTTACGGGACAATTCTGGGGAGCGTTGTTGAAGGTGCTAGGAACCAAGCTCCTCATGTCCACAGCGAATCATCCGCAGACGGACGGTCAGACGAAACGCGTTAATCGCGTTGTGGAGGATATTCTCCGGAGTTTATGTCCGGATTCTCCAAAGAGTTGGAGTGAGATGCTCCCGATGGTTGAATTTGCTATCAACAATTAGGTACATGCATCTACGGGTTTTACCCCGTTTTACGTGAACGGATTGGTGAATCCTAGGGTTCCGTTAACGCCACGTGTGTGTGGTCCAGGGCTTGAGGGGGGAGGATTCCCCGATGTCAGCCCTGTATGTGTGCGAAAGCACATCGATAAGTTCTTATCGACGCGCCTTAGCGTCTTACGACACGTCTGCGATGTCATGGCGGAAAGCCAAGACAAGCAGAAGGAGCAAGCTGACCGCAAGGGGCGGCGTAATGAAACGATATATAAAGTAGGAGAAAGTGTTTTATTAACCGCTAAAAATCTTCCTACACATGAAGTTTCAAATGTGTTGCGCAATAAACTGCGCCCCAGGTTTGTGGGCCCCTTTAAGGTGCTAGCCCGAAAGGGCTTGTCGTACACCTTAGACATCCCGAAGGAGATGCGTACGAATCCAATCTTTTATGTCGGTATGCTTAAGCCATACCAGGACCCGGAGGCGGGGCCCCTCCTGGAGGAGGGTGGAAAGGCGGATAGCCGTAAGGCACCGCAGGGCGAAGGAAGCCCGAAAGGTCTAAAATGCTACCACGAAGATCCGCAACGGTCGTCTCGAGAGAGGCAAGCCGCCTCTAGAAGCGATCAGTGGCATCCCGCTCATAGCGGATCCCCTCGTGGAGATCATGGATGCGAAGGCTGTGTCGATCACAGCGCGCGCGAATATCACGTTGCAATTGTGCGACCTCCTCCTCCAATGCTCGATGCGGAGAGTACTCCACACTTTCATTTGGAGCGGCTGATGGCTCGGCGACATCATCGGGGTCAAACCCAGTATCTGGTGAAGTGGAAACGTTATCCACACTCACAGAGTTCGTGGGAGTTCGAGACTCCCCTACGGCAGGATTGCCGCGACGTCGTTGACGCTTTTGAGCGGGAGAATCCCGCTGTAGGTCAACGACTAGAGGAGCATGAGAAGCCTCTTCACTCCCAATAAGTGGGAGTTGGCCGGAGGCAGATGTGGCTACCACACTGTCTCCGGACACCAGGGTGGAGACAGGGGCGCTGGCGTAGCGCGTGCGATACGGAGCACGTAGTTGCTCCATCGTCTTAGCTATGGCAAATGTAAGACGCAACACCCTCTCCACCCAAATGTCTCGACGGGAATAGCTGTCATGCAGCTCATCGAAGCTGGGGAGAAGCTTCTCCCCTTCCGCCCAAGCGCGGAACTTCTTCTCCGCGTCATCGGCACTTTCTCCCGGAAAAAGAACGAAAAGAACCTCGCGGAGGTTCTCAACAGGGGCACCTTGTGCCTGCCTGTTTAAGCGCTCTCGGTACGAGACGCTAGTGAACTGCTTTTGTGTAAGCAGTTGTTGCCGGAGTTTCTCACGGCGTTCGCGTTGGTACGGCTGTTCAGCCGCGGGGCCAGGGGTATAGGACGCTAGACTTACCAAACTCCTGGCCCACCTTGGAAGGTCACGAGGACCATCAAAATTATAGGCCATCCTTGACGGGCGTTTGGGGGCGCGTAACGCAGCCCTTAGTGCCTGTGCGGCAAGTTGGGAGTCTTGAGCTGCGTCCAGCCCATTAGTGATGATCGCCTTTGGCGATTCGGATTGATCATCCGATACGGGCAGGGGTGCCGCACTGGTTAGTGCATTTTCCTCACGTGTGGGGAAGGGATTAGGATGCCGACAACGCCGTTCGGCGCTGTCGGAGCGGCTCACCATTGGGGAGGTATCCACAAAGGTATCCACTTCCGAGTTTTCGGAGTAGTCTACCTCTGCTAGAGGAGACGCCATAGCACCACTGGAGGTGTACATATGGATGGCCAGGGGAACTGGCGTTGGAGTTCTCCAACAAAATTTTGATTATTGCGTAAGCAATAGTCTTGATGGGGGAGGATGTAACGGGGTTACATTCGGGTAACACTGAGTGTTGGTGTACATTGGTACACCACGGTTGAGTCCAGTATTGGCCGGGTTGAAAGGGTTCGAACCTTTGGTTATTTTAACCAATCAGGGCATGGGCCCTTGGTGTGGTGGTGTCAGCCATCCACGTGTCAGTACACAGGTGTGTACACTACATTTTAGCTAGGTATGAATTAGGAATATTCTACATAGTGTTACATATAGTTTATATTAGTTTAAATAATTACATATTAAATATATTCAGTTTACTTTCCACTCCGTAGTACAGACGCACGACCTCGACCGGTCGTGCGTGTAGTGAGTGCCGTAGCGTAAGGGGAGCCCTCCCCTTAGCTACACCCTTAATAAGGGAGCCTTGCCGTTAAGGCACTAGCAAAGGCTACAGTAAACCAACCCGGGAATCTTGGCCCCGAGTAGGAGAGCTCTCTCCTACTAAGCCCTTAATAAGGGCGTATCGGTTAAGTAGCGGCGAACGTCGCTTTAAGGAAAGTCTTCCTCTGTGCGCTAGTCGCACCGTGCGTATACGCACCGGCTACACTCAATGATACTGAGTCCTTAATTAGGAGACTGGAAAAATAGAGAATAAAGATTAGCAGCACTCGAGCGCGAGATCGCATATGATTGTGCTAAAAGGGAAATAGAGTATAATTCTACGCCAAACTGCGAGGTATTCATGATATTGGTGATGAATTGCAGAAGCTAAAGTTGAAAACCAAGCGAGTACTAGAGCGTCCAAGATCAGAGAGGTGATTGTATCTCGATTGATCATTAACTTTGACTCTCTTCCCACCCTGAACAGTCAAGTTCTAATGACCAATGTGCTAGATTCTTGTCTGGTTGACCCTGCCTTAGACTATTGGTGTTGGTATGGATTTTTCGTGCATGCTTCGTTGCGTCATTGGTAGACTTGTATATATGCTAGTAATGACAACCTATTTCTACTCCATTCGTCGACCGATTTAATTTGTTGATCATAACTACCGTCGTTTCTTCAAGTCTCCTGCATCTCAACATGGTTACTGACGTCAGCTAACCAATTTATCAAGAGCTGTGCTACAAGGTCAGCCGCTACACCTGCTTGAGTATAATGCGACTACGCGGCGCCAGCCCCAATTACCTCGGAAAAATTCTTGTGACCCAATCGACGGGGCATCTTGGTATCTTTTTACGACCGAAATTACAGCAGATGTGAAATTATAATGTCATAAACCAAGAGGAGCAGAGTCCACGACCGCAATCGCATGCATCATCGGAAGTGGCATTTTCACCACATATATCCTCAGCTTATTCATGGCAAGAAATTGTTTTATTCTAGCGAGGACAATCCTCTATGAGACTTTTCGTACTCACACAGAAACTTAAGTTTGCGCTTATGGTATCCACATTGATATCATGTCGTGGCTGAGCGCTTTCAAACCAGAAGCTGTCGATCGGCTACATCCTTGGGTGGGCAAGCCCGGTCAAGGGTGTTTCGGGCTTCGTTGTTGTTTCAGTCTGTAGCCGGTGCGTACACACACGGTGCGGCTAGCTCACAGAGGAATACTTTCCTTAAACGGCGATACGCCGCTACTTATCCGATACGACCTGGTCTAAGGGCTAAGTGTGAGATTGCTCTCTCACTCGGTGCCAATATTCCCTGAGTTTACTGTTAGCTTACGCTAACGCCTTACTCTAAGGGAGTAGCTAGAGCAGTTGCTCCCCTGCTACGACACTCACTGCATGCGCGACCGTTCCGGGTCGTGCGTCTAGCAGGATAGTGTAAATTGTAAACTGATTTATATTTAATATGTAATTAGTCTAACTTAATAAACTAATGTAAACTATATGTAATACTAGGTAGAAATTACTTAATCCTTACGTAGCCGAAATGTAATGTACACCACCTGTGTACCAACACGTGGCAGGCTGCCACGCCTTCACCAAGGGCTCCCTACATGATTGGTTAAAACAACCAATAGGTCTGAACCTTTCGGACTGGTCAATACTTGACCTTAACCGTTGTGTATTTACGTACACCAACGTAACTAAATGTAACCCCGTTACACAACAAGTCAATGGGGAGATCAAATGTAAAGAAACCCCGACTTACGATTTTTCCGAATCAATATGATGAAGGCTCTTCGGTCGTGGACCAATCAAGAGTTGCTATTTGCGATAGGGGGTGAAACCGTAGTGCAATATTCTGGCTATCTTGCGTTAGACGATCAAGTTTGACTCTCGATAACAGATTCACATTATTATCGGAATTGATGGAGATCAACCGGTGATCTGTCCTTGCGAACGGTACATGTCACAGCCTTCACGAGATCTAGCTGTAGGTGTATGGATCTGGCTCAACTTTTACGCAAAATATTGTCCAACGTCTGAGAATGCAATTGATCTAACAAGCGCGAAGGTGGCTCGCGATTTTTGTGTGGAAATTTTTTAATGGAGCTGTACCCGGAATGAGCCAAGATAGCAGATAAGTAAGAAGTAAATGTAACTGATTTGCTTTTTATTACCCGAGTCTGGACAAAGCGTATCCCTGACGGGAGCAAGTTGCCCGGTTCGTAATTCCTGAGACCCTGTAAAAAGACATATTTCATGGCTACCATGTCAGTCTCGAAGAGGAACACCAAGTAAATAGTCGGACGAAGTAATCACAAGATTAAACTCCATTGGAGAGGTCTGTATTGGAGCGCTAAGTTTACGTGGGTCAGTGTGGTTGCCAGATGGACCTGTGATCAAAGGAGGATTACCTGGAAATATACAGGTTACATGCCTTCCAGACGATCACGATGGATTACGTTCACCTCCTTTCAAAATCTCTCACAGGAAACGCGGAAGTATAAGTCTGGAAGATTCTCTTTACTAGGGGCTCCGTCCATGGATCAATGCATTAATCAATTTTTTCTATTAATTGGAGCGTCATCATGCACAAAAAGATGTATTCAGGCATCCAATTCACTAAAACTACAAATCTATTATATCTCCAAATAGCCCTGCTCCCTAAAGAAATCCTTCAAACATACCAGGGCCTCTGTTCATTTAGGAGATAAAGTGCTTCTATCCCACCTTAGCACCCTTCCGCCAGAGGAAAACACCCTTTCTTGAAGGAGCAGAAATTGCTGGAATTGAAAATATGGCTCTGTCCATCCTGTCTAAAGTGGGAAACTGTTGGTGGTTTGTCTTCCACCATATTAAAGGGCAGGTGATGGATGGCACAATCCTGTAGCCCAGGTACCTGTCCACCTCTTCATTGAGCCCATCAAGGCTGTCGTTTTCCTCCACTAGGTTACCCCAAGAGAACATCTCATCTTTTAAAGCGTTTGATTGTGTAGAGGCGATTGGATGACTCCCAGAGCTGGTTGTTGTTTCTTTTTCCATTTTGTATTGCCGATCTGTCTCAAAAAAAACAGAAGCTTCATGGAGTTGACACTGTGACCTTGAACTTTGATATCCAAGGGTCAGTCATCTAAAGCTTTCTGAAACCATTTAATATTGAATCTGGGATCCAAAATGGTGGCCAAGTAGTTTGTGTCCAATTTTACTGCCATCAGAAAATATTTGTGAAGTTTTTTCAGCATTTTCCACGCTACAGGCTCCAGCTGGATGCACCATACTGATTTTCAACCTGCTGGAGATTTTTGCAAAGATTTGAATATATTTGGAGTACAATCCGAAGAGTGGGATAGGTGTCTCCAGAGAGTAACTCTGTGGCTTGATGGAATGGCTGCAGAAAATTGCACATCTGTTGCAGCTTTTCCCACTATTCTTTGACCAAAGAAACCTCCTGAAATCCTCTGTATCTGTTAGCTGCTGAATGCTGGGTTTCAACGTCAAAGCTCTCTGAAACATTTCAAATTACATCTTGTGGGCACATCATGTACCAGAGTGTTTGCTGTTGAAGTGCTCTGGTGCAGGGATACAAAAGTTTGAAGCAAATTTCTCCTTTGGGGGCTAGAGTTCACTGTGATGGCCAAGCTTTGATCCTTTTGTAAACTGTTTTGAGATCCACTCTGGCAATGTCAGGTTCTAAGGACAAAGCAAGGATGATCATAGGATCTGTTGTTTCCCTTTCCAATTCTGCTTCCATGAGCTCCTACATATCTGGTCCTCCAAATGCAGCTATGCCATCCTTTGCAACCAGATTGATAATGTGGGCACAACACCTGTGCATCTGAGAGGCGACATCAAATTGAACTTGAGATCTCTTGGCAAAAGTTTGAAATAAAGTGAGGTTGTTGCTTCCATTGTCCACAGTGACATGACCATGGATTTCAAGAAAACCAAGTATCTTTACCATAGCAAAATAACATTCCTACAGGTGGATTCCATGATGACTGTCTAAAAAAAGAAAAAAATATTTTTGAGATACCGTCATACATGTCGTAAAGCGGACTTTTTTATTAGGCTAAAATAGGGCCTAATGTTGGACATTTTATTAGGCCCATAGGGGGCCTAATATTATGACTAATATTAGGACCTAAATTAGGGGCCTGATAGTGGACGCAGATAGTGGATACAGTAGTACATACTTAGGTACCGCCATGTGTACCACGGTGGGTACAGTAGTACGTACCACCGTGGTGTACATAGACAGGATATACAAGGGACACGGAAGATATGCTGATTACTTACACGTACGCGGCGGACACCAGCGAACAAACAAGGAACAAGCGGAAAAATCAGGTCGACTGATGGACGGAAGGCGTTTCGAATGGACGATGCGGATTGGTTGAAAGTAGGAACAGGGTAGATCTAAGGGTTTAATTGCTAGTATAGTTCTCCTTTTGCGTACGATCGCGCTGATCGTTTTTTGGGAAGGCACCTTTGCGCCCCCACCTTATTGAAACCTCTACGTCCCGGGCGGGAGCACTAAGTGCGTTTTTGGCCCACCGGTTGGCGTAGAGTGTGAGAACTCACCCCGCAACTCCGCCCGCAGTGTATGCTGTTCTTCGTTTAAAGGTTTTTGGTTTTGGGAACGTGATCGAGTAGTGCTCTCACCTCTTCCCCGTGAAATTAACGTTTGGCCCCTAGAGTTGGGCTGCTGTAAGCGCCCCACGGGAACTCTAGGTGGAATTTAATATAAATACCTTTTCCTCATGTAGTCTAGGCTAGGAGCGCATTGATTTGGGCGTTCCTTAGCTGTTTGACGGCTTAGAGGCTCCGCGATCAGGCAGTGAAGACTTCCGCTGCCTGATCAAGTACCCCCCTACCGATAAACACCTGATCGACACTTTTTGCGAATCGTGATCGTGATCGCTGATCGAAAATCGCGCCAACTGCTACTTGAATGACTTCCGGTGCTTGATCAAGTCTGATCAAGGTATACTACGACTGGGCAGCAGTTGTTAGCCCCTGATCGAGCCTTTCAGTACCAGATCGCACTTGCGATCAAGACGCCTGATCGCACTTGTGATCAAGACGGAATATTGCTGATCGTCGGTTATTAGCATCGGCCCAAATTTGATCAATCCTGATCGCGGCTAATTGACGTGGTTTAAGCACCTGATCGCACGTGATCACGCCTGATCGCATCGGTTGTATCGTCACAAGTTAGTTAATTCAATCTTGCACCAAGAATTCGCTGTGCGCTGTCCCCGCCACCTGAGGAGCGACTCACGCCTAGCCTTCGGGTACACAAGGTGAGCAAGAACACAAGCAGTCAAAGACATCCGTAGGACCCCCTTCGTTTGTCGGCAGTCTGGGCGCCGTGGTACCGCCTGATCAAGTCTCAAAAACTTCGATCAGCCGCTCCACCACAATGGTGCGCGTGCCCGGATCTTTGGGCGACGCGGGATATCACCGCGATTCTACGCAAGATAGCGCGGATGTGAAAGTGAAAACGGAAGCTGAAGCAGAGGTGAAAATCAAGGTGGAAAAGGAGGAGGTGGTTGTGACGACGGAAGGCAGTTCGCCGTCTTCATGCCTGAAGAAGAAAGGAAATGCTGATCATCAGGACCTGGGGAGGAATCCAGATGACGTAAAGGAGGAGAAGCCTCAAACACCTCCCGAGGCTCCTTCGGGAGCCCATGCGGATCATAACTTGCGTTATGATCCGCCAAAAATACGTGTATATAATGATCCAGATTGGGATCCGATGGAGAAGTATTACAAGACCGACCAACCGAAGATGGTGATCAAAGCGCCTGGGTCGGAGAGCGACAAAATCCGATCAAGTACGCCGCCAACGGAAGCCGATCTGGTAAAGACGTTTTACCAAAAGATTTACCGAGAGCACCTAGAAGATTACCTGATGACGAACTCGATCATGAGCCGGATCGGGGTCACGATCAGCGGGAAGCTGAGTAGACCGGTCAACCAGCCAATCACGAAGGGAAAAGATAAGCTAACGATTGTGCTAAGGCTAATACGCCTGATCAAGCAGGCTGGTCTGATAACGGGCGCCTACGATGCCGAGGAAGTATTCGATCAGGACTCCGAAGATCTGGAAGAGGCCACCCAGCTGTTGTATTCCCTGTTGATACCCATCGTGGGCGAAGCAGACGATGAAGATTTCCCCAGTTCACCACCACAATCCCCGTTGAAGATTGAGGCAAGTCCGTCAATCAACGTAGCGGGACATTCGGGTTCATCGTGCTACGAATCTGCCCCTTCAGAGGGTGACGATCAGGGAATTGAGTCAATTAGCGCTGGGAGTATGGAGCCCAAGATAACCAGAATGGAAGTTTGCCAAAAGAACAACTTCAAATTGCCGGTTGTCAAGACGGAACCTCAGTCGATCAAGACAGAAAACGATCAAGGGCCACAGTGGCAGATGTTTTTTTGACAAAGCCATGAAGAAGTTTCTAGCTGAAGAGAGCAGTAAGTGGGCACCTGGAGTCGTTGGCGCCAAAATCCGCCAGCCAAATCAAGGAAGAGCTGCGTCGATCAAGGATGTCGATATGGAGTCCGTACACTCGTTGCGTGGTCAGCAGTCGAAACCAGATAGGTCGACGACGGTAAAAGATGTGGATATGGAATCCGTGCACTCGTTTCACGATCAACGGTCTCAAATTGACTACGTCGACCCTGATGAACCGATCACACTGCCACGGCGAGCCACAGTGGCATCCGCGTATACTGGGACACCGGATCAGCAGCCAATTTCCAGAATTCGGATGTCTGCGATCAGCGATTTGAAAGAATTTTCGGGAAAAGAAGGGGATGAAGATCAAGCGAGGAACTGGATCAGTCATCTCAAGTCAGCATTTATGCGCGATCAAGATTCTGATCCTGAAAAGTGTCTAATCCTGGGCGATTTACTGAAGGGACCAGCGCGCAACAGGCATCGACAGTTGAGTAGAACCACCCGATCAAGTTGGAAAAGTCTCGTGGATGAATTCGAGGTACAATACTGTGGAACTGGTCAATCGGTATCCCGCCAGTATTATTATATGAAGCAGCGATCAGACGAAAGTCCTATCGAATATTCGCACCGACTGAATGTGGCGGGACTGTGAGCTAAGTTACCGATCAGAGATGGACCGCCTGAAAATCTGCGCGAACATGTCCAACATTTTCTGGACACTCTGGCCAATCGCGAACTCGCCGATCAGCTGGCTCTCCTACGCTTGGATCGTGCTTCGGACTTGGAAGAAACGTTGCGGGCATACGCACGCAACAAGTGGTATCAGCCAACAGCGGCAGTAGGCACCAGCAGATTCCGCCCAAAATCCGGCGACGATCGAGCACCGGCCGCGACGCGAAAGCCTAGGGGCGTACGTGCGATCAAGGTAACGTCTGGGAGCGAAGAATCAAGTGCTGATGATAGTGGAAGTGATGGCGATCAGCGCCGCTATATGATTGCTACTATGCGCGATCAACCAGGGGCGCACGATCAGCCTGGCGAGTCACGATCAGGCAAACGAAGCGACTCCAACGCAGTCGATCAAGGGGCGATAAAGAAGTGCAGTCATTGTGGATCGATCAGACACGACAACTTACGTTGCTGGAAGCGCCTGTCTTGCCTGAAGTATTGCAAGAAAGGACACCCCACCGATCAATGTCTGTACGTCTGCCGAGAATGCGGCGAGATTCACGATGCGGGGAAGTGACCTATGGAAGAATTTTACAACCGCATCCGCCAGTGGTATAACCCTACCAAGCATGCAGGACTGTTGCCCAAGGAAGCCGAAGATTTGTTAAGCTAGGACGCTCGCCAGGTTGGAATCTGGTACGAGACGAGCGTTCTAGTTTGTGTTTTTTGCATTTGTGGATAAGAAGAGGGCTGATCGAGTAGCAACAAGAGATAAGGAAAAACGCGATCAGCTTGATTTACCACGATTCGCTAATTTCCATACTGATGAGTTTTCTCGATCACCTGTGATCATGGAAGTCGAATTACTTCCAGGCGAATCACGTGGATATTGGAAATATCACTCTCCAAAGAAATGGTTCAAGCGATCCAAGGCAAGTGGAAAAATCAATAACGAGCGAGCTATGATATTATTTGATTCTGGTGCCGAAGTGTCGATCATCGACTCAACCTTTGCTCGTAAGGTGGGTTGTTGGATTGACACTAGTCAAACACAAGAATGTGTCGGCATTGGAGAAAGTGCATACCAAACAGAAGGACGTGCAAAAATCAAGATCACGCTAGCGGGCTCATTGGTTTATTGTTTCCAGGCATGGGTGGGCAAACTTGTTGGTCAAGATGCCATATTGGGTATGGATTTCATGATACCAGCTGGTGTTCGATTAGATATCGCTCATGGCGCACTAAGTCTACCTGACGAAGTGATCATCCCACTGGAGGGACGTCTACAGTTGTATGGGTCGAGCGGTAATTATATGAATCTCTATCAGTATGAACAGATCCCAGTAGGTCGATCAGCCGAAGTACGAATTTACGATCAGCGATCTCGCAAGTTGTGGATTACTCGTGGAAGAGAATGGGTCCCCACTATCGCTAGGGGCGCGGGCAATTTGAGGTATTTACGTGTTACGAACATCGTCGATCACCACATCATTGTTCAAGAAGAGACTATTTTAGGTATTTGGATGAACAAAGATGATGTGCCCCGCCGCCCCGGATTTGTTTCGATCGGGTCCAACCGTTACAAAGAGTGACAAAATCTGGAATATCAAGCCTCCAACGATCTGGTATCTGACGATCAAGAAAGTGTCGATCAGGGTCCATTAGTCGAGAAGAAGGAGTATCCAACTCCTCGAAGTATCTTAGTACGTCCCACGGACACGATCGTCGCATCTGTAGCGTTGGTAACCGAAGGGGAGCAAAAGGTGCAAGGGGTGAAAGAGCGGTGCGATCAGGGGCCGGAAGTGAAAGGTCCGACCCTCAATCATGGAGTTGAACAGCCCGTTTCAAGCGATACACCTACTCAAGATGCGTGTAAACACCCTGTCTCAGTTAGACCCAGCGAATTCGACGTGACACCTATTGACGATCAGGTTTGTTATCACGAAGGTGGAGATTTGTATGTGGAAGAATTGGAGAAGCAGCTTGCTACGTTACCCGAAGTGTCTGCAAGCACCGAGGAAGTAACCAAAGACGATTTGCTAGTCGGAGATCCCACAGTCAACAAAGTGGAGGAGATAGATCAACTTCGCGAACTAATTTGGGCGAAAAAACATCTGTTGATCGGGAAGGGAAACGCTCTACCCCCCGCTGAACGAGGAGTTGTTTGTGATATAGATGTGGGTAATGCGCGCCCGATCGCCCAAAAGTGCCGGAAAGTGGCCCCACAGTTTCGCGAGAAGTTGTCGGCCCTGATCAAGGGGTTGATAGCAACTAAGATCATTCAGCCGTCAACGTCACCCTGGGCATCGCCTATAGTGATCATCGTGAAAAAGAATGGGGTCGATATACGTCTATGCATTGATTATCGCGCGGTCAATCAACTCACGCGTTTGATGATGTACCCAATGCCTCTGATTGCCGATCTATTCGAAGACTTGGATAAAGCGTTGTGGTTTTGCTCTTTGGATATGGCGAGTGGTTTCTGGGTCGTGTCTATGACCGATCGAGCACGTCAAATTTCGGCGTTTGTCACTCCATTTGGATTGTTTGAGTGGAATAGGATGCCCTTTGGCCTCAAGAATGCTCCGCAAATTTATCAGCGGTTGATCGACAATGCACTATATGGATATCTTAGGGTCAAAGACGGTGCAGATGAATCAGCTGATGTATTTACAGCAGGAGAACCCGACCAAACGCCGGGCCCATCTGTGCTGCAACGGCGATCATATATCCATGATATATTAATCCCTGCACCTACTTGGTCCACCCTATGCGATAAGGTGCGGCACTTGCTGGAAAAGTGCGATCAATGGAATTTGTCGATCAGCGTGGCTAAATCGTACTGGGGGCGAAGCGAAGTGCCCTATTTAGGACATCACGTCTCTTGCCGCGGGTTAGAAACAAATCCAAAGAACCTGGACGATCTGATCAATTTGCCTTTCCCTGGCACCTTACGTGCTATGCAATCGTTCTTGGGAAGCCTAAATTACTATCGTCGATTTATTGAAGATTTCGCAATTTATGCCGCCGTGGTTTACGAATTGAGGGAGATAGATTATCAAGAGTTGAAGAAACGATCACATAGTGAGGCGGAATAAAATCACGAGGATGATCGACTAATTAGAGCAAAAGTGGCATTCAGCATGATGAAGGCGAAGATTGCATCAGCTCCAACCCTGCGACACTTTGACCAGGACAAGACGCCGGTGATCGTGGTTTACGCTAGCAAATGGGCAGTATCCGCCGCTCTAGTACAAGAATACGATCAAGTGTATCATACCGTCGCATTCGCTAGCCGAACGTTGAAAAGCGGAGAGCTGAACTACAGCCCCGTCGAAAAGAAAGTTCTGGCGCTTTTAAGAATTTTGGATGTTTATTTCACGATGCTGGTCGGAAAGACAATCACCGTTTTATCACGTCTATCTACATTGAAGTGGTTACTAACATCCAATGGGTTGGACGGACGATTAGGTAGATGGGCTGCGATCCTATCACAGTGGGACCTCGAGATCAAGAAATGTGTGCATGGAGAAGAGGAGGTGCTAGGGGCGTTAGCCGCAAGCATCACCCCTCGCACCGAAATTGATGAAGCGTTGGTCGCGATCGCACCGAAAAAGCAACCGCGGCAGATGATCGAAGTACCACCTACCACGGATAAAAAAGGTGAAGAACTTTACGTGATCAGTTTTGATGGATCGGCAAGTGTCAAGCGACGTGTGGGTGCATTTGGTGCCATTGTGTGGAAGTTACCGGAATGGAAGATTATGATCGCGATCGCCGATTATGCACCGGATATCACGGTGAATGAAGCAGAATACCACGGGTTGCTTTTAAGTCTGGACTTGTTGGCACGATATCCCAAAGGAAGGGTGATCGTGTGTGGGGACTCTAATTTGGTGATCCGGCAAATGCGAGGAGAAATGGAGTGCAAAGCTCCACGATTACAAGTGCTACAGCAGCGTGCATTTAACCTCCTACGCAAGTGGAGTGATCATGATTTGGTACATGTCAAGAGAGAGTGGAATAGGAGTGCAGATCACATTACCACCATGGCTATTCAGGGTGGAACAAGAGTTGAGATCGAAGATGAAAAACAGCTGGAAGGATTAGTTGATCTCAACCGTCTACCCGAAGTAATCACATGGAACGAAGATCAATCCGCCCCGCAAGTGATAGTGACGACCCGATCACGTAACCACCGGCAACCACGACCGTCAACATGGACCGATGTACCAGTATCCGGAATAAGAATGGAACGGGTGAAAAAGGCACAGGATGAAGAGAAATGGATCCACGATTTGCGGTGTTATCTGTACGGTGGCGTTATCCAATTGGGCGCAGACGAGGTGAAGGAGTGTGCAAAAATTGCTGACAACTATGATGTTGACGAACAAGGATTACTGATTTACTGTGGAAATGCGGATAAAAGGAAAACCGGGGATGATCAGGATGATCAAGATGATCGCCGATCGTCAATTAAGCTGGTACTACCCGAGACCTTGCACGCAGATGTCCTCCACCACTATCACGTGAGTTTGGAAGGAGGACACCAAGGCATAGGGCGTACATATCAGCGGATCAGACGTTATTTCCATTGGCGTGGTCTATTCCGAAGCGTACAAAGATTTGTCGGGCAATGCGTGGATTGCGAAACAGGGAAGGGCCAGCCTACGATCTAGGGCATGTCGCCGGGAAATATCGAGGCGACGTACCCATTACAAGTGATAGCCATGGATCATATCCCATCGCTGCCCCGATCAACGGATGGACATACGGAACTGCTGATTTGGACAGATTTGTTCACGGGTATGGTGATCGCGAAAGCTGGATCTTCCCGTACCGCGCAAGCAATCGCCGAAAATTATGAAGAATGCGTGTTCCGACGGTTTGGGGCTAGTGAGGTGATCAGGCATGATCGAGAACCTGGTTTTATGTCGGAAGTATTTCGCGCGTTCAACAAAATCGTGGGACAACGTCAGAGTGCCACTATGGCATATCGACCACAGGCGAACGGCAAGGAGGAAAGGACGGTGCAGACGATTACGCGAGCGATCAAGATGTATGTTTCGGATATTGGACAAAAAGATTGGAGTTTGTATGCAGAACGCCTGGTATTCGCACTAAGCTCAACCCCTGATCGCATCCGCGGGGAAACCCCATTCTATTTAGCGTATGGATGGGACCCACGATCGTCGTTAGAATCAACGTTACAACTGGGCGGGATTCGACGTAAAGATCGAGACGCTCGTCGGTGGAGATATAAGTTGCAAAAAGACTACCGATATGCCCGCGATCAAGTGAGCACTCGATTGCACCAAGCGATGGTTGATCGGGCTGAGAAACACAACGATCAGGTGACGCCGCACAAGATCGAGGCTGGCTCAAAGTTCTGGTTGTACCTTGATCGGGTGAAAGAAGGGTTCGCGAAGAAACTGGCGCATATGTGGCATGGACCCTTCCGAGTTGAGGAGGTGATCGGCGATCGTGCAGCGAGATTGGTCACCGCCGGCACCGATTATCGTATGTTCCCAGTGGTACACTTGTCCAAGTTGAAATTAGTCAAGGAATTTCCTGATCGTCCCACTACTGCGCTAGCAGCTGGAATAGAAGATCGTTTCGACTTCGACGAAGCTTTGCTACCTGAAGATAGCTGGGAAAGGACGCTAGATCCCGATGAATTTGAAGTTGATCGTATTACCGATGTGCGATCGGGTCGAAAGACTAGATATGGAAGGACGTTACGAGAATATCAAGTCTACGGGAAGGGGTACTCCGAGCCGTCGTGGGTAGACGAGGCAGATTTGAATTGTGATGCCTTGATCAAGGATTTCGAAAGGAATATGGTGAACAGACATCGTTTCGACGTCATGCAAGTGGATGAAGAGTCCAACTAGCGCGCGATCGACGTACCGATCAGGAATCACGATCGAAAATCTCTGATCGCAGAAATGGTTGATGAAACTCACGATTAATGGAGGTACAATGAACGACTTGTAGTGGTGTGATTAAGATGGATGTTGCGAGGTATGGTGATTGGATACGGCAGATGAGCCGAAGTACTACCAATTTATATTATGCATTTAATGACAAAGGTCAACAGTGAAATGACATGATCGAAAGAATGTATTGATTGAAGAAACGTGATCGACCGACTATTCAGACCCATAGAACTTACGGGGAAGGCGAGGAATCTTACGACCAGGGTGATCTTCGGGGCAGGAACGATATTGAACCCGCCAAGGTTCAAGGTCGTCGACATCTGCCAGCGCTTCTTGTAGGCTCTGAGGTGGCGGGTCCGATAGAAACCCAGGGTACCACGCTCCATCATCGGCCGGGGCAAACTTCAGCGGGCGATTGCGGGCACAATGTGTGATCGAAGGGTCCAAGAAGATGTCGAGATCACATTTCCCGTCGATCATACCCCGCAAGATGAGCTCCACGATACGTTTCCAGGTCGCCCCAGCCCGGATTCTGCGTTGGCGACGTTTGATGTAATAATCGCGGAAGAAGTCATCAATATCACGAAGATTCTTCGCGATAGGGAGATAGTGGGTTGATTCCCAAATAGCCAATGCGTGATGATCGAGGAACGTGAGATACTTGGTCTCCAGGTCAGCAAACCATCCAGCCGAGCGAAAAGAAATAGGCGGCAACATGGTCGAAAAAATATCCCAGGGGCGCTGGGAGTATAAATGTTCAATCTCTGCCTGGGTGATCAAATGACCGGACCAAGCACTAGTAGTGGGGTCCAACGCAGCAGGCGGGAACAACCATCCAGCAGGGAGGGTCAAGTAGTCGAAAACCACTTGGGCCGTGACGTTGTGTAAATTGTACATGCCGAGTTGATCCGGAGTCCAAGGCAGGATATCGGCGTCAGTGGTACCATCAGGAACCGCGATCAAGGTCTGGAAGTCACCCGTGCGAGGAAAAAGAGACACGGTCGGGTCGTGATCAGGCTGGCCCTCGCTCCCGAACTCGCTAATGGTTGGAGTAGAAGGAATGGAGGCGATCGGGCCAGTGTCCTCATCTTCAACGTCTTGATCGCAAGTAGTGGGATCATCATCCGCAGTCTTCGCCTCCGAAGCGGGAGAGAGAAGGCGTGGCCGCTTAGACGGAGAAGAAGATCGGGAACGCCGAATACGCTTTCCGGACGATGGAGTGGTACTGCCTACCTAGTTGGTCGTCGAAGCAGTAGAGGGACTATCAGGCAATGGGACCTGATCAGGGCCGGCCAGAAGCTGCAGAGATATGCCCGTCAGTGCGGACTGAATATTCGATTGATGAGAGCGCCACCGCGCAACCTCGCCTTGGGCCTGTCGTAACCGATCACGCAATGTGTCCCGGTTCGCGGAAACTTGATCGAGGTGACGTCGAGCGGTAGTGAGTTCCGCTTCAACCCGATCCGATATCTCCTGTGCTTGGGCCATAATGGCAGTGTAATCGTCCATCAATGCGCGAGTAGACTCGTTCTCCTTCTGGAGGCGATCGCATTGATCCTTGTACTTGTCCACCTCGGTAGTGAGACTTACCTCCCGTTGGACCAAGCGCACATTGCGGGAAGTAACCTGATCACGCTCGTGCTGCAACGTGGATACACGATGCTCGAGTTGCTCCAATTCCTTTGTTCGGTATGCAATTGTGTCGTCAAGCGTTGATCGCAGGTAACGTTCACGGTCGTTGCGACACTCCAGCTCCCGGATCTGGACACCCTGATCGTATATGGTCTGCTCTTGATCGACGATATTGCTTTTGGCGTCTTTTAACTGGGTTTCGAGCTTCTTGACCGCAGCGTTGATAAAATCGCGCAGCGGTTCCAGTTTTTTAAGGCTTCCCTCGATTTCTTTCTTCCGGTCCGCCGCGTCACGTTGGGTACGAGTGAGCCGCCGACAAATCATCGCAACCGTGTCTTCACTCATGGCGAGTGAGCCAGACAACAAGGCGACCTTCTCGTTGCTGGCACGGAGAGCCTCTTGCAGATCGCAGGCCTGCTTGATCGCGGCGATCGCCTGATCAGCTGCGACCTTATCCAAGGAAGGAACGTTGGTGATGTGGGGTGACAAGCTGTCCGTTGAAGATGGCATAGCAGACTGTGAATGCCTGATCGAGACAGCCTGATCGCAGTTGTCACGGTTGGCCACAGTCGAGTGTTAGATCGCAGTGGACAGCCCCAACGGTAACCGCCTGATGGAATTGGGCTTGATTGATGGGAGAAGGGGCAGATGATGGGTGATGATCGACAGTTGGATGGTGACCTGTGTGGTGGAGTCAAGTTCGAAATCGAAAACATTAGCATCGATAACCTGACTACCACCATCGCGCCCAGCCTTCCAACTTTCGGAGGGGGTACTCCGCGGACCACCTCTCGGGTCCGATCGTCCACTGCAATCAGACGACCGGTCGTCATCAGAACCCACTTGGTCCGATTGTTTAGTGTCCATCTCACCTTGTGTACCCGATGGAATGGGCCAGTTACACACACTCGGTGGATCGGGATCGCAGATTGGATCGAAGCGGTCTTGAATATAGAAGACCGATCTGGGTAGGTATCTCTGGGGCGGAAATCTTCACCCCAGACACAAATAGACCAAAAACACTTCCAAGAGATAATTTCCAATAGGTCGATCGTCCAAACGATCAAGACCTGACCAATACGAAATAATAGAGGGTAGACCGACCGTTCCGGTCTAGTTCCTGACCAATACGAAATAAGACCAAAACCGGTCTAGTTTCCAACCAATATTAAAACAATCCAATATGTCCGCGTAAAGACCCAATATGCTCGTGAGACTCCACAAACGATATCTCCACGCCAAGACCAATCCAGTGAATAGCACGTTCCAAACGTACTTGAGTTGAGGTGTTGAGATCGCCAAATCGTACTCCCGTCGAGGGACTTCCGGTGGGCCAAAGTGTAACGGGGTTACATTCGGGTAACACTGAGTGTTGGTGTACATTGGTACACCACGGTTGAGGCCAGTATCGGCCGGGTTGAAAAGTTTAGAACCTTTGGTTATTTTAACCAATCAGAGCATGGGCCCTTGGTGTGGTGGTGTCAGCCATCCACGTGTCAGTACACAGGTGTGTACACTACATTTTAGCTAGGTATGAATTAGGAATATTCTACTTAGTGTTACATATAGTTTAAATTAGTTTAAATAATTACATATTAAATATATTCAGTTTACTTTCCACTCCGTAGTACAGACGCACGACCTCGACCGGTCGTGCGTGTAGTGAGTGCCGTAGCGTAAGGGGAGCCCTCCCCTTAGCTACACTCTTTGTAAGGGAGCCTTGCCGTTAAGGCACTAGTACAGGCTAGAGTAAACTAACCCGGGAATCTTGGCCCCGAGTAGGAGAGGTCTCTCCTACTAAGCCCTTAATAAGGGCGTATCGGCTAAGTAGCGGCGAACGCCGCTTTAAGGAAAACCTTCCTCTGTGCGCTAGCCGCACCGTGCGTATACGCACCGGCTACATCTGGTAGCACTTGTAGTCAATCCAACACCTGTGTTGGTAGACTAGGCATCCTCTGCAAAGGATGGATCAGGACGATTGGGATAGTTTGACCCTCGTCCAACAGGAAGCCTTTAAAAGGCTGTTACACTTGCTGGGTGAGAAGGGTATACAGCTACTAGTGGAGCAGGGCCTTGAGGCCGTAAAGGCAAGGGTAAATGCCCT
>CM047580.1:15144667-15272633 GCA_026184515.1 Peronosclerospora sorghi
GCCGACTACTTAGCTCCATTTCTGGAGCTTCAAAGTTGAGCTTTAGCTCAGCTTTTAATTCCTTATACGTAAGGAACGCAGAGTCATCAGTGGCTCTGCGACTCATCGCCCATGCCCTGGCTCTGCCGCCTAGACACGTTGTGGCGAAGTACGCCTGTTGACGTTCGTCAACAATATTTTGCGCAGAGATGGCATCTTCCACCTCTGCGAACCATCTACGAAGGGGCTCGCCCCCTTCGCCGGTAAAGGGCGGTACTCGCGCCTTTACTACTTCAACGCTATGCGTTGCAGGTGCAGTTGCGGTCCGCGCTGACTCTGGCGCGGGCCGTACTGGATTTTCTAGGTGGTTTAGCCTAAAGCGGTTCACCACCTGTACCACTTCCTCCGGGGACTTACTCTTGAGGAAGGTAATGATGTCGGTCCCCATAGACCGAACCATTTCCACCGTTGCGTCTTTAATACGCGACGAGAGGTGAGGGAAGTGTTTATTTACCTCTTTCAGCATTCTTTCTCGCTCGGCAGCCGACATGTCTCGCGACATGATGCCGAGCGGCTCTTAATCTTCGCTCCGCTAGTTAACTAGCAGAACGGAACTGTGGTCGTTAAGACGGACCACAAAGTGCTACCAGGTGTAACAGGACTGATCCTGTTACAGGCTTACACTGTATTTTGCGAGGAAGCGCGCAATACAATAGGGCAGGATTAGTTGGTAACAACTAATCCTATAATAAAAGTAAATATATTAATATTCACTTGTTATCTAGAACGCAAATTAAGATTGTTTATTTAATGGGTGGTTTAGAGGCTAATAGTATAGTAACTAACTAATTAATATAATAATATCAAGTCTTTAACTAACTGTACTATTAGTTAACCTGCATGATTCGGTATTTATACCGAATCGACTTTTCCTTCTTAGATTATAATAACTTATAATCTCTTATTTAAATTTCAGACAACGCGTCTGAAATTAAACTGTGATATTCTAACTTGAATATCAATTATGTAATGGCACCCCATTACAGCACTGCATGATTTGGCTGAGGAAGAAGGCGTGTAAGTTGGCGCGATGCCACGCGCGAATGTAGACCGAGTTCCACCGGTGGTCCCAAAAGCGAAGCCGGGTGTGTGTGGACGAAATATTGCCGCCGGGCATATGCAAATGTCCCAGTTTGGGAACCCACATCCCACATATAAAATTACGAAATTGACAGTACAGAAGTTCTCAAGTGTGGAGATCTATCCTGGACTCGGTTCAGGCTTCAAGCTTCGTTCAGGAATTGGGAAAAGCTCATAACGAAGTATATATAATGTAAGAAAATTCAAAAATAAAAAACCTAAGAAATTCAGTCTTCTTCCGGCGTTCACCTTCAACACCTAGAACCTCATCGTTCCAATCCAATTCGCTGTTGCGATTCTTGCATCCGCTAAAAGCTAAGGTACTTCTTCAGCCTACCAGCGATCATCTCCACACTTAACGCATGAATACGCCTTTCTACGCATAATCCATTAAGACTTTGAGCTTGATCTCTATGTGCTTCATAGTTCCAGCACTACCTTCCCTCTCTATATTTCTTATCGCCGCTTGGTTGTCGATCCTCTGTACGTGAGATGTCTTCGTTTTTATCTTCCTCCAATTAGTGGCATAATTCTCTCGAACCAAGAGCTTCCTTTCCACCCGTTGATGCCACCACAAACTCAGCTTCAGCTGTAAACAATGCGACTGAACTTCACTTCTTACAATGCCAGCACATTATTCTCCGTTCACGTAAACCACTGCAAATTCCCATCCCCCTTGTCTGCTGCCAAATCTGCATCAGTATTGCAGGTAATTCGAACAGGCATCGGTATCTCTTCGTCATGTTTCAAGTGCATCTCCAGAGATTTGGTTCCTTCTAGACATTCAACTTTTGCTTTTCTGCTTTATTGTCTCCTAACGTTGCCATGAGTACGCCGCGTGGTGCAATGCACGGAAACAAGATATATGGACGCGTTCATCGAGATATCCGCAATATGCTTCCAACCTAGGACTGAAATTTCTTACCATATGGCATATTTTCCAGAGATTTCATCGGCAAAAACTCTCCAAACTTTTTCACATTACCAACATCCAGTACAGAAGTCTTGGTCAGATTTTCCTTCGCTAATCCATGGTTCTTCAGTATCGTGGATCATATATTCTTGATCCATAGCGTACCCTACATTTGGGCTTCCTTCAATCCTGACGCCCGAATTTTTTTCAACATTTCCCAAATTCTTTAGCTTGAGGACTTCCATATCGTTATGAGAATCCCGACTACTTAAGTCGTAGTCACAGGAACTACGACTCAAGTAGTAGAGATTTTTTTAGTTAGTACGCACCACCTAGAACCGTTTCATCATTTGCCCTTTTAACAAAAATACATGTGCCTGTGACGCATTGCGAAAAATCCATATCTTCAAAGTTTCGAATTGTAGCTGATGCCAAAGCCTTCCAACCTGCTTCAGACCACATAAGTTCTGCGAAATTGCAGTGCAAATTAGTCCTTAGATTCTACACGAACATTTCAAGGTCAGCTTTCGTGATTTCAATAACTTGTGGCACCTGAACGTGGATATCATAAACATGTTAGGCGCTTGGAATATCACCGTGCCGAGCTGGCACACCCAAAATATGGGTCATCGTAAGAATTACCTTGACGCTGTGTATTCCCATGACGGTAGAAAACGTGAAATAACAGTCTTGATCGTAGACTTGTTTGTTGCCTCTTGCGAATAATCGGGCCTTGCGCCTTTCAAATCGTAATCGTCCCTTGTGTCTTTCAAATGGTAATCTGCCCTTGTGCCTTTCATTGGTACAGTCCGACCTTAGTGTAGTCTTGTAGACCCACTTTGTTGGACAAAGTACTTCAAGAGATAGTCCAGTTTTGCTTTATACGTGTAGATGCGAGTACTCTCGAGTTCATCGGATCGACAACATGTGTGCTTTGTGCGACGAGATGAAATGAATCATGCAAAAAAGTAAAGAGAAGCTGTCTCTAAAGGCGCCTTGGAGAGGCAGAAAGAACGCATTCCTAACGTGACTGATGACGCCTTACGGAGTGCTGGAAGCCGAACAAAGGGTTTCTAAATGAATACAAGT
The DNA here is from genome assembly GCA_026184515.1 of Peronosclerospora sorghi. Taxonomy (NCBI): domain Eukaryota; phylum Oomycota; class Peronosporomycetes; order Peronosporales; family Peronosporaceae; genus Peronosclerospora; species Peronosclerospora sorghi. Next base: position 15,147,789 of record CM047580.1, read on the forward strand.
ACAAGTTATAGTCAGTAGTATAGAACAAAGTGCATTCGTCTGCATTCCATGTTTTTATGCATGCTAGCACCTATTGCAGCTCTACAGGATTCTTCATTGGCTACGTACTCAAACAGTCAGGTAACGACTACACGTTACGATCGCCCAGCTCAAAAAACGGTTTTACAGCACGGTATCCTTATACGGATGCACAATTTCGCGGGGAATCGTTACCATATTTGAGAAACACTATAATGAAGCACATCGATCCTTAGCATCAATAGAAGTGATGATCGCCCACTGCAAGCACAACGTATTCTACTTATGCGAGCCGCTCACAGTAAATTTTATAGCCGTATAATGGAAGTGCCGTAAAAAATATAAATACATGTGACATATACTGCTTCATCTATCTAGAAGCACTAAAGTTTTTTAGTAGATCAGGTGCCGCCACCTTCTATCTTCCTTGAAATACCTTTGAATACTTCTCCTTAGCTCTTCGGCACAAGGCAATTAAAAATATAACAGTGTAGAAGACCAAGAATTCCACCAAATGTTCTTATATGTACAACTATATTATCTTGCTGTTCTCTCTAAGGGCTTGAGACCTGATGATCGTCTACTTGATCCACTAACTCCATAACTGGCGAAACTGCGTGGCGTGTTAAAAAATGCATATTAGGTTATCTACCAGCGACGAAAACATATACTCTTTGTTTTAGCTCCAGGTACCTCCAAAAACCCAAGAATGAAGAGTTCTACTGATCGCAATGATCCAATCTTAGCTGTGAGCAGAAAAAATTCTGCAAACGGACAACTTTGATGAATGCTTCATGTCATCCACATTGGACGTTCTCCGTTGACCACGAACGTGCGTTGGTCCTGTGATATGATTTTTAAGCCTCACCAAATCTATGTAAAGTGAAAAGAAAGAAGCCTTAAAATAAATTAAAAATACTAACCGACTGGCTTTTTCTGGTAAATAGGTTGGTCCCTCACTGATTTTAACAATTCTATCATCATTCCAGTTTGATGAATGGTCTGCGCAGTAAATAAAAGTTGTGAGGTCAACAGTTTAGGTCCTCCGTTCGCTAACTTGTGCTATCCCTTTAAAATCCTTCTAAAATCTTGTTTGTAATGCCCTTTGATGATATTCTTCCAGTGACGTCACTATGGGACGTCGTGGCCGTACCGGTGTTAGCCATAATCATGTCCGTAGTACTGTGACGTCATCCTTCATTCAGCGGGGTAATACCCACATTGGTCTCATGTCACTTGCTTGAAGAAAGTACTCGAGTCGCTTAGCCCCTTCTGCATTGGTCAACATGTTTGCAAGCTGGTCCTCAGTCGACATGTACTTTTCCATAATGATGTATCGGGCCACGTCCTCCCGGATGAAGAGTAACGATCTTAGTCCTAAGATTGTAGCCCACATTTTGGAAAGTTCGATAGCACCTCAGTTAGCTTCCCAGACCAACGTAGCCCCCACTTGGTCATGACCAAGATTCTCAAGCGTCGCACGAACCCATATAATTTCTTAAGCGCATAGGCGCAAATTACTTCACCTCCGACAAGCACAAAGCAACCGTTTCCCAGATACTTGGATTGGGCAACCAATCATTACCATCGTACAGATAATGAGTTTCAATAGTCGATATTATAACCTCAGTCCGCGTTCGTGTATGCTTTAGGTTTTATTTTTGCGTGCATGCCGTCATATGTGATTCTAGTTCCTTGTCGTCTTGAGGTAGCGAAGTACGTGAATCATAGCCTACCGATGCGGCTATCTGGATTCTCTAACAAGCGCGACAGTTACATAACCACATACATAGCATTCTCTTTGCCGCGATGTCTGAACACGACATCGAACAATTCAAGATTTGTATTCGTGCTCGATTTTAGCATCAATGATCTCTGGCATGCTCTTTTTAAGCATGGAAATTATGAATTATACGTCCACAAAGATGCTGACGACCAAGCAGATTAAATAGATTTAAAGGCAAGGCGAAGTGCCATTATTAAACCAAATTAACCCCTACAAAACGCCTAGTGATAAAAATCAGAAGTTACTATATGCCAACCAAGCCTTGCTCATAGGATGTTTTTCTATATATCTACGCGATTTACCCCAGTTGGTGAAGTGGTCAAGTCCCCCACACTTGGACCGGTAGATTGTGGATTGGAGTTTCCCAGTGTTCAAGATCCCAAAGTCAAAGTAGATTTGGGTACAAAAAGATGAGATGGCCCATTGAGATTGGTCACATTTAGTACATAAAAATTCTCTACATATCTTAGTACGCTCAGCTGGACATTTGATATGCTGTTTGGAATTCAAGACGATAAAGCCGATCTTGGAGAGTCCAGAATCCAATTTCGGAAGAGAGCGCTGGATCCAATCATGCGGTTGAAGTGTTCTTCAACTAATGGCAAGGGATTCTTATCACTACTGACATGCTATTAACGTAGCGGTAGTATAACACCCATCAAATGGGGATCTTCAAATTTTTGTGTTGAGCCATCCCGCAAGTTTTGGAAATGTTCTCGATCATTTTTAGGAATCCCAAAGTTTTTTGGTACCCATGTAGAGTTTGATACTTCAATGTATCCTTTTCGTATACTCTTCTTAACATTCGAAAGCGTAAAGAATAACGCGAGCACGGCATCTCATCATACTTTATTTGCAATCGAAATTAACTGATCGCGTTGGAGGCATTTCATTCGGGATCTGTTCTGTAATACGTCATTGTACCCGTCCAGAACTGGTTTCAACTCCTGTGGTGTTTCCGACTGTTCTACGTTTGTAATATTCAATCTATATGTCTCATCATAGGCTAGTTATTATCTTCTCTTGGAAGGTCGGATTATCCACGTCTTCGAACTTCGTCTAGGCTGCAACTTCAATCTGTTGCGTAGGTCAATCTATCTGTGGGTTATACTTGGTTGACCAAATATCACGACATAGGTCCCATTCTGTGAACTGAATCTTTGGGAACTTCATACCGTCTGTACGAAATGATATTTTCTACTCTATTTGTGGGCTGAGTCAATATTCACCTTCCATAAAAAAAACGACGCACTTGTACCTTCTGCGCCCTTAGTAATTCTTTTTGTTAGACCGCGATTTGGTTAGATTTGTTGACGTACCAACGTCGATTAAAATATCAAAGGATTTGTCGCCAATGACACCATTACCCACCAGTAGCTGTCGAATTTGGATGTAGTCATTTTTGGCTTTTAAGCAAGTTCTTATCGTGGAAACGGATTGGCTATAGTTACATGGATTTATGTTCAAAGATTTCAAGCTTATAACGCTTAATAAATTAAATGGACTTAAGTGAACATTATAGGCTTAAATTCTTTTAATTTTATAATATATTTTTCTCACTTTCGTTTTAGCTAACAAGCTGTTTCAAGGCATCCCGGTCGGCGGACCGAGCAGCGGTCCCCTCTCGTCTCACGCATCGTTTTCTACCGGACTAAAGTTGTCGCGTCAGGTAGTAAGCTCTATCCTACGTACATCGAAGTGGTTTACAACAGTAGTTGACTCTGCGCTGGCATGCCCGATCCAGAGCTGCTCGATTGAAAACCATTAGGTCTACTTCGGTACTTCATTCGTCCTTCGCAGCATTGATCCTGACACTAGCATGGACAAAAGTTTCTAGTTCTGTGTACATTGCGGTTTATCATCATTTCTGCTTATTTCCGCCTCAACGATTGTTTCCTCTTTCACTAAGTGTACGGTGATGATTTTTACACTATGCGGAGCGGTGATTCAGATTAACCCATTGAAAGCATCAATTTCGGCAGCAATATTCGTCGCAAAAGGGGATCGAGACGTTGATAATGCCCATTGGATCAGGACCACTGTTCGATCGATGTCGTCGACTTTTTTTCGTATGATCTGAACCTCCGTCTATCGTGCCAATTCATTGGAATATCGAAACGGATGAATAGCTTTGCACATGTTTGTACAGCGACGGTACTGAATCTCTTCCCGCGTAAAACGGGTAAGTCCACACGTAGAAAGTGCTTGATCTGGTCCTACTTGAGTGACTACGTGTCAAAAGTTGCTTACATAATAAGGGAAATTTTTTCAATCGCACTCTATCATATTGTTGATATCTTCGAACGTGAATTAGTTTCTGCTGGTTTGAAGCAGAAACTAATTCACGTTCGATTTCGCTGACGAAGTAGTCCACGTTTTATATACTACATCCCATACCACCCATCGGCTCCTTGCTTCAATGTCCCACCTAAGACGGCGCAGAGTTGGAATGATTCTTCCAATCTACCCCCATATGCAGAGTAGTTTATTTTCAGTATCTCTTTGGACTTATGAAGTTGCTCGAGTAAATGCGCTTTTTTTCCATAGTCGCAACCATAGTGCAGCACCATTGTTGATCGGATGACATTGGAATGGACATTACTAAACTAATGCAATTATTGACTGATATTAACGATTAGGTAACTAGGTGGTTCATCAGTTCTCTATGCTTCTCTTTCCAGCCTTGGTACGGTTTTCAAGGGATTTTTTTTACTTGGTGGTCGGTTGCTGGCGGTAAAGTAGGACTTGTACCCCGTACCAGAATAGGGGTTTGGACAGCTTTTCTCTTGTTCTTAGCGATCTCGCGAGAGATTCGCACGTTCACAGTGCTCTCAAAGCTAATAAAGTCACTGGCGTGCGCGAGTTACCTTGTTGGTTTGCGTGAGTTGGAGCTCTGAGCCGTGTCCAGTTATTTCTCTAAGCGGCAAAGTTCGGCTGGGGAGGGGATTGCTTCCAGTAGATCTACGTGGCACTTGTCATCTACGTCCGGCTCTCACACAGACAGCTGGGTTAGAGAGGCGCTGATGTTGGGTGTCGAAGAAGGCTTGTGGAATGGCGGGTTATGAACAGAAGTACTTAACAAACTGACTTATTAACGAAACGAGACTACGATCTCGACCACAGTGGGTGTACAAATGATCCGGTAATATTCTATCCCTATAAAAGATTGGTACTACCGAATGGGCTCTCCTTATGACTGCTTTTGAGCGGCTATGGCGATGCTGAAGAGACGGCAAGCACAGCGGGGGCTAAAGGTAGCAGTGGGTCGAGGACAAACAAGCGCTATCAGACCTTTATATAAAAAACAGTGGTACGATTTAGGTCCACCCAATTCTACCTCTAAGCCTATCCTTCTAGAATCTTCTATAAACTTTATAATGACGTCGTCTATTGACGTCATACTGTGACGACATGGCCTATCCAATATACATTCAGCTGTGTAACCCTAACCTACCCTGGTACGAGCTATATCAGTTCCCACGTACAAGGCGGTCTGACAGACTACGTCATAAAATCATCTGTAATCTTCTACACCCTTTCCAAGAGTACCGAGGCTCCACTTCGAATTACGTAATCTAAACGTTCCATAAGTAATTATATCAAAATCACCGACCTTTTCAGCGATCATACAAATTTTTCTTTGAGTCCAATTTAGGTGCCCAGATCATTGATTCTTGATTTCTCTTAGTGAATTCGCGAGCAAATTAGCCACGATTTCTTGGCTCAAGGCATGTTTTTTCCTTTCTGGTGTAGTCCTTTATAAACTTCAACTTACTTCGACATGTTTACCACTTGCAGCGCTCGCCTACTTCTCCATCTGCTTTATAGCCGATTGTTTATCGATCTTGAAATCTTGAACATTTTTCTGCAACTCAATTTCTTCGAACAGTTCATTCAACGTTTCAAAAAACTTCGGCGCACACGAATTCTGCCTCGCCAATTGACAACGCCACTGTTCGTTGTTTCTTACAGCTCCATTCAGCAAAATCCCCATAACGGTAATAATTTTCACGCTGATGCTCTTTCGATCTCCAAAGTCCGCATCACTATAACTCACAATTTGTAACGGCATTTCTTTGTCTTCATCTTGATTTAATAACATTTTATGTGCTTTGTGCCCTTAAGGTAATTATCACCCGCTTACTCTTCAAAATCCAACAGGGTCGATGTGTGCGTCTGTCGCGTAGCTCTATGGACAGAAATAATATGCCTGGTCCTAAACACCGAGATATCCATTGCAAGATTTCCACGAGCGACTGAAAATTCTTGAACGACGGTATAACTCCGTCCGTTCGACATGGATTCATTCAAATTTTCACACATCTCATCATCTGATACAAGCATTCTTAAGACGTTTTCCTCCTTATGTCTGTGCCTCTACAGAATTTCTCGTATGTTGTGTTTTGTCAACCCTATCTAGGCCTGATAGATCCTGCTTCACGAATGCATTCTTGATCCCCGCGCTTTTAAGAAATTCCAAGTTTAGTGGCAATTCTTTTGTGCACTTTGTTCCCAGTATTTTCATTTCCAGAAAAATTTCTATATTTGTAAGCTCCCTTGTTGCTTTCGCATCGCTTTTTTATCTCCAGAGCTGTGCCATAATAGGATTATTTTCATGTTGCACCCTAACGGTTGTAAACGTAACCTAATAATCATCACCGAAAATCTGACTATCAACGCGAGTTACAAGCATCGCCTTATAAAGTTCTACTGTTCTATCTGTCCTTAAAACTTTGTTTTATACACCCAATTCTTCGGCAGTGTTTTTTTTGTTTTTCTCCTACGAGTAACTTCCCACGTTACGAGATCTTCCAAAGATTTTAATTCATCCTTCTTGGTTCATGCACCTTTTTATTGCATTTTCAAAATAGTCGCTTGATCCGGTCTTTTGTAGAAAGCTTACCACTGCGGAAAATGTAAATAATAATAAATATCTATAAACCCTAGATATTTCAGTTCCATATTTGCCAACAATTTCAGTTGAAAGTACATTCTTCCTCTCTAATCAAATTTATATCCTTCCAGACGCAAATTGTAGCCGGTGCGTAAATGCACGGTGCGGCTAGCGCACAGAGGAAGAATTTCCTTAAGCGGCGATACTCCGCTACTTAGCCGATACGCCCTAATGAAAGGGCTTAGCGTGAGATTTCTCTCTCGCTCGAATCCAAGATTCCCCCAGTTTCCCGTTAGCGTACGCTAACGCTTTAGCCTAGGCTTCCCTTAGTAGGGAGTAGATAGGGAGTTACTCCCCCGCTACGACACTCACAGCACGCCCGACCGTTCCCGGTAGGACGCCTAGCTAGATCTAGTGTAATTGGAAACTGATTTATTTTTTTAATATATAATTAGCCTAAATTAATAAACTAATGCAAACCCTTTGTAATACTAGAACTTATTTGATTCGTACCTAGCCGAAAATTTAATGTACAACACCTGTGTACCAACACTTGGCAGGTTGCCACGCCATCACCAAGGGATCCCTCCCTGATTGGCTAAAACAGCCAATAGGTCCGAACCTTTCGGACCGGCCAATACTTGACCTTAGCCGTTGTGTATTTGAATACACCAACGTAACTAAATGTAACCCCGTTACACAAATCAAGTTTTTAATTCCATTTTTCATTGTATTGCTCTCCGGAGCTGCTGCTTTCTGTATCTTCTTCAATTTCTTTTCAATCTTCTAAGAAAAATATCGTCAAATTTCTTTGCTTCGTGCACACTCTTTTTTTCGTTGCTCGTCATCAAAGCACAATTCTAAACATTTCCCGCTTGTTTGCGCTTCATTCGATTATAAGAGATCATTTCCAAGTCACCTTCAGTAGCATTTTTGAGTGTCTGTGTGATATTCCGGTTAGGCATCGTTCAAACTTTTAATTTTGTGTCACACGACGCTTAGTTGTCGCCACTTCATCCTTCAACAACAAAAGCTTATAATCTTTTGTCTCGTCATTCTTTCCGAGCATTTTTGCTCTTTCCTCATGTTTTTCGAGTGAATTAATCTTAGGGCCTCTCCAAATCATACAAAGAGACGATTTATGTCGGTTATGCTAATAGCATTTCAACCGGCGACACTCTTTTTGGGTTCGATTTTTTGAGACAGCGGCTGAGTGAATAAGTCGCGTACTCATCCGCTTCCGTCCAATACAGGTGGAACTTCAGATCACACTGGTTTGGCTCATTTTCTTCGCTTTTCCATTCGATTCTGGGCTACCAGCCTGCGTTACTTGTCTCCTTACTCCAGTTTTATCGTAAACGAAACGACTTCTCTAAGCTCGCCACCTCCTTTCGTACATAATAAGTTGCATACGGCAGTTGAATTTGCTTTCAACCAGCATTGAAATTAATCGAACATTTTCCTTAGTACGTGCCGAAAGTACCCGCAAATAGTTTAAATAATGATTCACGAAAACAACTACAGTCTGTCGCGTGGGGTAATCGGACCCTTAACACCGACTTTATCAATATGTGCATTTTTCGGAATCTTCCAGAATTTTTCGTTCTCCCTTCGAAGATTTAATGCAGTTATGATGCGAGTGGTCCATAATCTTTATGCGTGACCTCGGAACATTTTCCAGACGCTCAACGGAATCATAAGCCAGGTTCCCCAAGTGGGCGTAAAATGGTGCAGCGTCCATTTCTGGACGTCCTCGCCTATCTACATTGTGGTAGAATTCATCACCATGTTGCGAACTCCTTTTTTAAAGTGTGGTGGAGCGGCTGATCAAAGTTTGTGAAGCTTGATCAGGCGTTACCAAGGCGCCCGGACGGCCTACTGACGAAGGGGGTCCTCCGGTTGTCCTGTGGGACTGGTATTGTGTCTTGCTCACCTTGTGTACCCGACGGCTTGGGCGTGGGTCGCTCTCCAGATGGCGGGGATGTCACACTGCAATTCCTTGATGCAAGATTAGTGTAATTCACTGCGAATGGACCGATGAGCTGATCAGATGTGGTCAGGCTTGATCACGGTTGATCAGAACCGCTTGATCGGTCTAGTAAATTCCTTACGAGTTGACGCGAGTTGCAAACAGTTTATCGCAGGTTGCGGGTCGCAGATAGTCGATCTTGGTGGCGATCGGCGAAGGGGCACTTGATCAAGCAGCGGAAATCTTCACCACCTGATCGCCGAGCCTCTTAAACTTGATACGCTAATAGAATACCCAATATACTATTCATTCTACGCTTAAGTTAAGAGGAGGGTCGATCAGCGACGGGCTGATCGACGGTTTACACATAAAAAATCCGCCTAGTAGTTCCAGTGGGGCGCTTAAAGCAGCCGAACTACCAGGGGACAAACGTGTACCAATAGGGGAAGAGGTGAGAGCACTGCTCGATCACGTTCCCGAGACCAAAAAAAACCTTTAAAAAGAACAACCGCTGACACAGCGGGCGGAGTTGCGATGAGTTCTCACACTCTACGCCTACCGGTGGGCCAAAAACGCACTCAGTGCTCCCGCCCGGGTCAGTGCTCCCGCCCGGGAGTAGAGGTATTTACTAGAAGAAGGAAGGCCCTAAGTTGCCGTCCCTGTAAACGATCTGCCCGATCGTACGCAAAAGGAGAACTGTATTACTGCTCCTAATATCTACCAAACACCGAATATCAGCCAATCAGAATCACCCATTCCTACGCATTTTTTCGACCATTCGACCTGATTTCTCCGCTTACCGTTAGGTAACTGTCCCAGTTGTCACATCTTATCAGATGTCCCGTTGTGTCAGCAGTTGTACCGACTGATGTACCAACTGTGGTACCAACTGAGGTGCCAACTTTCGTACCACCTGTTGTACCGACTATTGTACCGACAAAATTTGTGGTCCATTTTACCACAGCCGTACCCATAGTGGTGTCCACAATTATACCCACAATTATGTACCAATATTATGGTACGCTTTACCACAGAGTGGTGCCCACAGTCATGCACCATGTTACACACAAGCAACATTACTTGCCCATCCACAAACCAATGTAATGATGTACCAACTTTTTGGTACACTTTACCACAATAGTCTTGGCACAGATAACATGCTGTTGTGCCACAAAAAGGGTACCAATTATCCCACACAGAATAATTGTTCGGTTTGAAACGGAATCATCATTTCTTAACCGTTCTTCTCCAAAAGAAACCTTTTCCCTCAGACATCCAGGTGATATCAAGTTATTCCCACTAATTGACTTCGTTAATACCACTGTGGTACAGGGATTCGTCGTTATTCGTAATGTCCCACCGTCCAAATTTTGCCATAGTCCTTCGTTCTAGACGAGATCACAACTGGACCAGCTATCGATAATCCAGAAACACCTTTGAAATTAACAGAAATTCTTTGGACTCTAACAACCTTCATCGACTGTCGCTACCACGAAACGACGTTCTGCACTCGTCTCATTCTCGCGTCCTTTTTTGCCATTGCGTTTCGACTATATTTCTTTAAGCTGCTGCGGGCATTTCCGTCGAAAATGTCACAGCCATAGCTTCATCTGGTCATCCAAATAATTGACGGATTCTCTCCAAATTTTGTTTTAGCGTCGACTTTCAACGACTGCACCCATTTAATCAGCTCATGCGATGCATATAATGCTCCCGTCGATAAGTATTTCTTATTATCAAAGCCATTATCAAACTAAACGCGGCATACTTTAAGATATTCTTGACGATCAATTTTTCATGCAAGTCGCCCTCCTTCGATAACGCTACAAGACATAAATAATATTCTGTCTACTCCCGCCTCAGTTCTTTTTGATCAGCAGTACTGCAGCTACTTGATAAAAATGTTTACCTTGAATGCATTAAATAGTTGGTCCAACACAGAATGCTGTAGCGGAAAATTCACCACCGTGTCTAAATGTTCGCTTGAAACAAGCCGTACGCTCTCCAGGGGTTATTTACCTTGATGCGTTCTGTCGACACAAAGAAAGACGCTAGTTCTTCCACTTAAATATCATATATTAACAAATAGAGCCATAGTCTGAGCGCGCATCTAAATCTCCAACCCCAAAAATTGTATTGATAGCCATAATACTTTACGCCCCAAGTGCAACTTGAGGGGCATCAGGACTTTTGGGCGAGGTCGTTCTCTTGGCCGCCCCTAAGTTCATCACTTCATAGGTTTGTTTTTGTTGTTGTTTCTTTGGTTGAAGTGCGCAGTCGAAGGCAAATTGTTAAGTGAATATGTTCTTAGGTCCTTAGTTACAACTTTGACTTACAGCTAAACCTTGTATTTTACATTTCCCCAGAAGATTATCTCTGACTTCAGACTGTGACGTCAGCCTATGACGTCACGATTGTACCCCTATTAGTCTTAAACATGTGGATAATCCAGTGGCGTCATCCGTCTATCCAATGTCACATCATCCGCCTATCCCACACGCATTCCGCGGTGTAATTCAACACGTTTTGAGCATTATAATTAAATCTCCACCTTTTTTATACTATTTTAACCACTAACATAGCTAATATCAATGTTTTGACCGAATGGTCTATAGTTCTTCAGTTTTCCTCGAATCCATGTCATTCTCAGAATATTCTTGCGACATGGGTGACACACTAAGAGACAAATTCTGTCTTTCCCCTTCCACAGCTTCCAGTCGCTCTTTTAGGTGCTTTACAATTTTAAACGTCTCCACATCCGCACCTTTTGTGTTTTTTTCTCCAAATTCATATTTCACTGAAATAATGCAAAAAACGAGGACTTCTTCGTGACCATATCATAAACTTATTCAAAACTAACTAGAGAGAGTAACTTATCCCTTTGACGCCTCGTTTCCTTTGGGCTCATAACTTTAGAATTAGTTAGCATATAGGGCAAGCGCATGTACGGTAGAGACGTGTTAATGCCTATGTAGCTGCACTTCGGGTGCTTGTTTTGAAAAGATCGGTCGCAGCAATCATCGAGAACGCATTGAATAAGGTTATTGGAAATGCAATGATGAGCATAGATTGTTTTGCCGGGCGATCCAACAATTAGGCTGATAAAGTTACTGGTATCGAGCAGAAAGTTTCTACATTAACCATTAATGCGTCTCCATAAAAATGGTATTCAGTGGGACATCGTGGAAGGTTCTGCGACGACCTCTTTATTTTTCTTTCTTATGGCCTGATTTCTTGTCGACATCTTTGTTTACATAGGGCTCCGCGAAACTTCCGGAAGATTTTATGCCACATACCAAGTGAAACTTACTTTTCATAGACATATTTTCAATTGCCTTTTCCAAATCTACGACTGGTGTTTGATCTAAGCGATAAAAAGAGAGACAATAACACGAGTGAAATGCGGCAGTACAGCATCTTAGACCAGACGATTTATTGGATTTCCAAAAGCCGATTACGTCGGCGCCGCAACAAAAGTGCCGTATATAGAATGGGGCGCACATGTCCATTGAGAGTGTGCGAGTTGAATGGCACCATCATTTCGTCCACTTTTAAATTGTTTTTATTCATTCGATTGCTTATCAAGGAACTAATTCGAACACGCCCCTATTGTAGTCCCTTTGGTATCCATGATGCGCTCGTGTCAATGCTTCTGTTTCTTGGTGGTATCGTGTCTATTTTTAGGTACAACGGCATCTTCAGCTATGAAGTTTCCGACAATCGACGATGGGTGTTTTATCGTGCGTTAACTGGGCGGCTGAACCCATTTTACGTTCACGTTTCGTATTAGGTTTACAGTGTATGTCTACGGGGAAAGAGGCTCCACATATTATGTGGAGAGTAAACGCTTACAAGTATTTTTTTGGAGTCGTGTCAGAATGGATATATAGTACGTTCAAGAGACATTTTTTGATTGAAAAACTCTAGGAAAGCACCGTTCGCAAGAGCAGTACTATTATATCACATTCAACACACGAGGAGAATAACTCGATTAAAAGCTGAAGACGGACTTTTCAGATACAATTTCGTTGAACAGACTGCATTTACGGTGGATCAGAAGCAAGATCGTGCACCTTCAGAAGCTCTGAAAGGCCCGACTTCAATCGGAACATATGTGGACAAAAAACAAAGAATATCACAAACTGCTAAGACGGCGTCAAAAATCACAGTAGGAGTCGAAAGCCTTGAGTCGAAGGGGTCATGGTGCAGGTTTCTCTTGAAGATCTGCAGGACATGGAGTGTGGAAATGCGGTTAAGGATTCAATTGCTACATTAAGCCCAGTACCCAACTTAAACGGAGACACTGCAGATCCATCCAACTGCTACAATATTATTGCTTTAAAACCAACCAGAGTTTTACAGGAGTTTTTTTCAAACTATCTACGATGTAGTTCCACTTTTTCATCATGTTGTTCATTTCATCTTGCTGGTTACGCAGGTTGCATTTCAACGCGTCAATTTACACTACAGTTTCTTGATCAAGAACAAATAGTACTTAGCGACTTTTGCCCAGAAAAATTCAAATTTTACGTCAGTCGAAGAGCTCCCCTTCCAACGTTTTCAATGTCGTCACTGGGAGTGCTTGCGTTACTGTCTAGAAAGTATTAAAAATAAACAAGTTAGTGTTCGCAGTTTGAAAATTGGAGCACGATAATGTGTTTATGTGGAAAAAATCTGATACAAGCGTGGGATAAAGAAATTAATACGTGCCAAAAATTGCTTCAACGAAGGGAGAACAAAAACGTCCGTGGATTAGTGGTTAGAATAATGGAGAAGACTAAGTTAGAAGACAGACCAATGGTTTGTTTAAAAGAAACAAAAAACTACTAAATAAGATTTTACGTCAAATTTTCCTAGCATCATCATCAGGATTGAGCTCGCATTCATAAGCTGTTAATTTTTGTAAACCATCGTTTTGATTTAATTAGAAGAAATAGATAAGATGAAAATACAAAATTGATAAGAATAAACTTGATATTTAAATGTCCCTTATGAGCTGGGTTTCACACATGCTACAATGATAATTAGAATAAGAGGCAATAATGACTTTAGTTGGAGCAAGAGTTATCTCAGTTTGGAATAAGTGCTGAAAGTCGCTATTGTGAAGTTGAGTCGCTAGTAGTTTGCAAAACTACTAGCGACTCAACTTCACAATAGCGATTTGACTTTGTTACACCTTTCTACTCATATGGGACGTAAATTATTTTTAAAAATAATTTGATTTATTTAATAATTTTAAACTATTATTAAAAATAATTTGACTTATTTAATAAATTTAAATTATTTATTCAAAATAATTTATGATTTGATTAGTTACTTTGATGAAGATTGTGTAGGGGAACCTGTGTCTGGAAGAGATCAGTAAACATTCTTAAGAATTTATTATTTTAGAAAAAAATAGTTATTTGGCAAGATCGTAGTCTCCAAAATTGTTGTAAGGTTCAAGTCCCATTTTGCTGTTGTATTCATAAATATTGTAAGTACTAAGTACGGAATTATTTTAATTCAAGTTATAAAAATCAAAATTATTTATTAATTTTAGGGAATTAAAATTAAAAAAAAATCAGATTTATTTAAAGCGCCTATGTACACGTGTACTACTCTTGTTTGCCTTTGAAAATTGACGTCCTTTCCCATAGAACGACCATTTGGACATATGTCACAGGGAATAGTCGAGGGAAACGATGTAATCACAGATGTAAAGCTCAAGAGTAATATATTATGTTTTAGATTTAATAGGTCTAAATATACAAAAATGTAATGTGTTGGCTGAATTAGTAATAAAAGTAAGCCCATCTTGGATTCGATGAAGAGTTAACCAATTGATTATAAAAAATTAAAATCCAAATTTCTTATTTTAACAACCTAAATGTTCCAATTAGAACAACAATATTTCAACTCAAATATCATTTGTTCTTATTGTAATGGAGTCCCATTACATCACTGCCTTCAACTTAAGTAGAAAAAAGTATTTGTGGTGTCTACGGTATAGGAACATGAGATAGATTTTATTAAAAAGATTAATTTATTATATTTAAATATTTTAAATATTTTAAAGTTTAATGGTTGAGAAAAAAGTTAGCAAGGTATGCATTTAAACATACTTGTCAAGGGGTCCCCCCTGGTGCACATGTTTGAGCACCGATCTACAAGCGATAGGTCACGGGTTCGATACCCACCAAAGTTTAGGTTTCCATACTACCAAACGGGACCCCGGTAGTTGGAGCGACAAACCTCCTGAACAAAATGACCTGGCAAAAGCAATACGACGGACGAAACCAATACCGACGCAACAGCTAATCCGAAAAGGACCGAAGAAAGAAAATAGCATTTCAGTAGCTTGTAGAAACTTAGTCATATCCGAGAAGGTATAAGGTTGTGTTAATGAGTTAATACAAAGCCAACTTCAACTAAACATACTTGTCGTTTAACGCTGGATATTGCTCTTCTCGTGTTACTGCCCAAACCAGATGAATCCGAATGAATGATGGCAACTTCTTCTTGTGTATGTTCTACACAATATACTACTACATCATATTAATTCGAGCCAGTAGATTACCCCAAGAACAGGAAGTCGCAGACTTGAAGGGCGTCGCTGTTTTGCCGAGGATGTTGAGTCCTACAACCCAGTTAATGATACAAGATCGATACCAGCAGTCGAGGTATGATATATACTTCGTGTTCTGTTTGTGATGCATGTTCTCCACAATCGTGTTCAAGGAAACAACCTCACGAATTTTAGAGATTAGAAGGTAAAAGTTTAATGGTGAATTTTGATGAACAAGTTCAAAATTATCGGTTGAGGGTGAAAAAATGGAAGATGACAAAAATGGTTACTCTTCTTTGTAGTCTCCTTTCTGAGCATGAACAGATGTATGAAAATCATCGAAGATACTAAAAACAGCTTAGAATATATGAGATTTGCGCATGGAATATAAAGGTATTCGTGTTGAATAGTACTCTAATCCATAGCACAGATGTAGTCGAAAACTTCTTAAGTCATAAATGTCCAATAGTGAATCCAATATAAGAAGAAAAGTCAGCACACTTGATATCTCCACAGTCAAACACACGTAGGCAGGGAAAAAGGTATCAGTAGACAGTCCGTAATGCACGGAAGATAACATCCAAACCAGGGACTTATTCAACGGGATGTACTTTGAGAAGTGATTAACTAGTCTAACATGAAATTATTTAACAGATGTTGAAGTTATGGTAAACTTCCATCTGTGTATGGTATACATATCTTTTACGTAACAAAAAAGTGTGTACTCAGAACCGAGTACTAATGCAATAATAATGCTACTAATAAGAACGAAATGCAAATTGCTACCTAAAGTAGCCCTACCTAATTATAATACAAATTAGAAATAGAGCAGCTATTTTAACAGTATTCGCCACCATTTTTTTATCGCTGCTAATCAAAGGCACGCATTTACCAGTCTGTTTTCCTGCGAATGCAACAAACTGAGAACATTTATCTACAACTTCTTCTGACTTCTTTTTCATAAAAAAAGACGACAGATATGAAGATTATTGTAAATATATGTGATTATAGATATTTCCTCTAAATTTAAGGTATTGATAGAACCGCACATATCACTGTGCACGTACTAATCACCTTCCCGATCTATCAAACTCAACTGATAGCTTACTCGGGTTTGCTTCAAGTGCACATCAATACACCGCTTTCCCTTGGTAATGACACAATGCAAATTCGGTAACGATATTCTTGATAATGTAATAAAGTCCATCTTAACCAGTACGTTAAATATTAAGGTTCGAGAGGTACGAAGTGGTGTAACCATGACATTCCGACGCCTTACCTGCACTGTCTTAATCACGACTTGAATAATCATTTGCCTTCGAGCTCCAAGTTTCCAGTTCACACCATTTCATCCGCAAAACAAATAAGTTTTTTGTCATGCACTGGCTAATTGTATCTTGCTGGGCGCACCTGACGCTAATACATAATTCTATCATAGTTGTCATCATCACGTTACAGCCGATGGCAACATCTCTACGACGAAAGTCTGTTGCATTGCACCCACCTTTCCTCTTGTACGGCAAGTACATGAAGCCGACAAAGCATACGATTGAGACTTGTCTATTGATTATGTAGGCAGAAGAAATAAAAAAAATCTTAGCTTTTACAGGCAAGTGTGCATCAAAATCGATTGCACGATGGTCTACTGAAATGATGAAAGTCGCATTTTTAACGGAGATGGTCTCAAGCATGAAATCATGTTTGAGCACCGATATCGGGGCATCAAGGCCAAGCAAAGACATCCGCTACTCTTGGATGCGACTTATATTTGAGGAACTAGTATAAGTAATACGTACGTGTTTGATAGATTTTTCAGTGCGTAAATCCTCCGCAATCTGCGCAGACAACCTGCCGGTTCCGACAGAGTATTGGAAGTTCATTTCGAAGGACTTTTTTTGGTCTTCCGTCTGTTGCAGTTGTGTCTCCTCGGAGATTCGCTACCCACCCTGCTGCCAAGAACGGTTTATCCTGTGGCATTGCCGCACGCAATCGATAGGCTATCTCAGTCGATCTCCGGTTTATTATTGTACATCCATGGGATGACCAAGATAACATCAAATTTATCATCAAGTCAGAGGAAGGTAAATTCTTTTTCGATCGGCAGTTCGTCCACTTTACACTTCTCAAAGCGTGTGCATATCACACGCTTTGATATAGACACGGTTGTACATGTTTACTAACCGGTCTAACAACATACTTCGTGATGTTTTCAATTCCACGAAGTTCAGCGACGATGAACCTTGTGCTCTAACAAAGTTTTTTGATACGCCGGTACCAATCATTGCTCGAATGAAGACTTCGACTTAACCTCTTCAGGGTGAATACGGTTACTATAGGGGGGTGAATACGGTTACTATCGTGCGGCACCTGCTGGTGAATGTGAAAGTCGAAGGCCTCGTTCCTTCTTCGACTGCTACCAGTATACTGGTTGATGCCCTATATACTAGGATACTTCTGAAAATAGCATCCCCTAAACTCTTTGGCTGATATACTGATTGGCGGGACCGTTATTCCGTCCCATCACGTACACAGCTACTTGAGTAGCTGCATCCAGATGTTACTTACAATATTGGAAGAATGAATTATGCATTCTCCGAGTAAGCTTTATGTCTAGCTTTAACCTGACGCAGATCTAAAATTCAGATCGACATCTTCATTTTGAGAAGGCTGAACAAGACGAACTTTAACCCCCTCCTTAAACGCTCGTAGCATATCAAACGCAGATGGGTCAGCCTATCTACGCCTACATGTCCATGCGTTGGCCCGACCGCCTAGACAAGTTAGAGCAAAGTTTACCTGTAACTATGTACACTTCTATTACGCGACTCCCTGGCTGGCTCTAAATCGAGCAACCATCGCAGGAGAGGTTCTCCATCCCCCTGTACGGGACTACGTCGACTTAAAGTTATCGACGTGCGGTGTTTCCGGGGCTGATGGAGCCAGCGCAGCGACGGAATTCCTCCAAACTCCCTCTATGATTTCGATTTGCTCGTCCGGGCTTTTATCCTCGAACATTGTCTTAATGTTTGAACCTATGCTTTTAGTCATGTGAACCTCAGCACTGAACTAGCGCGCTCAAGATGGGAGATCCCGTCACTTGGCCAGAGAGACGCTAGTCTAAGGCCATCCTAATCAAGGACTCTCTTTCTCCCTATGCTCTGATAGGCAATTAGCAGAACGTGCCAGTGGTCGTAAAGACGGACCACTAAGTGCTACCAGAAGTAACAGGGGTGCTGTTACAGGCTTGCATTGTAATTGCTGCGTTGCGGAAGCACTCAATAGGTAAGAAACAGATCTAAATTTGTTTTTAAATAACTTTTAGGGAATTGTTATTTCCACACCCCAAAATTGTTATTTCCACACAACCCATAATCGCTAGTTGTCCACCGAAGCATCTACCGACTATCCCAACAGCTGTCGCGAGTACATTTACTCTCTTTCCGACTTCTACATTTGACTTTCAAGTTCCCGCTTCTTACGCAATGTCATTACTCCGTTCTCCGACCGATGATCGCTTCCAAATTCGCAGGGAACTTCTGGAACACGTACGTACGTATGCATTTACGCAAGGGTTTGCAGTTTCAATCAAGAGGTCAATTGGCGACGCAAGGTGTGGTTAGGGTGTGAGTGGAGATGAATACCGTAACAGGCTCCAGCTCAACGATCAGAGTCGTCGGAGAGAAGCATCTTCTTGTTTGGCAGGATGCCCGTTTCAACTCTATGGGCAAAAACAGGATGACGGGATGTGGACGTTGACTGTCAAAAATGACCATCATAACCATCCTCTTTCGGCGGACATGCGCGGGCATCCTTCCTATCGCCGTCTAAATGACGATCAAAATGCGCAGGTAATGCATATGTCTCACTATGGTATCCGCCCGAGCGACATTCTATCGACACTCCGACAAGACAACCAGAATCTCGGTGCAGTCGAACGTACCATTTACAACGCACGTATGAAACACCGTCAAGAGGCACTTGCCGGTCGCACGCCGATTTAGGCGCTTCTAGACTAACTTCAAGCAGGTGAGTTTGAGCATCGTTATGAATGTGATCCGAATGGGCACGTTACGCGTCTTTTTGTTTTCATCCAACGTGCATTTCGCTTTTTCGCCTCCATCGATACGTCCTTTGATGGATTGTACATACAAAACAAACAAATTCAACATGCCTCTGCTGAACGTTGTTGGGGTTAAGAGCCTCGGCACAACGTTCTTAGCTTTCCACGTCTTTCTACGAGAGGAAAGAGAAGCAGAGTATGAGTGGGCGCGCTCCGCAATCGCTAGGGTATTTGAAAATGTAGACAAGCCTGGCGTTATCGTGACTGATCGGGAGCTTGCGCTCATGAACGCGCTTATGACAATGTTCCAGGGATCAAGAAACCTCCTGTGCTCCTGGCACATCAATAAGAACATCACCGCTAATTGCAAGCGCGTGTTAGACACGAACGAAGCATGGATGGAGTTTCTGTCGCAATGGAACAACATTGTTAGCTCCAAAAGCGAGGACCAGTTCAATGAGCGCTGGACACGACTTTGCGAGAAGCATCGGGGGCCCATTGCTTCGTACCTTTGCACCACATGGCTACCGCACAAGGAAAGATTTGTGCGGGCGTGGGCCGACCGATATCTCCACTTTGGGAACAGGACGACGTCCCGTGTGGAAGGAGCACATGCTATGATAAATAGGTACCTGCCGGTGTCTATCGGGGAACTGCATAATGTTCACGCGAAGATGTTGCTTGCTCTCAACAATCAACATTCCGAACTGCAGGACAGCCTCGCCTCCGAACGTATACGTGCCCCCATCCACGAACGCCGGTCACCGACGATTTGCGGTCAAGAATCTCTGCTACGGCGTTCCGGAAGTTGCACGAACGGTTCCAGAGAGTGCCAGAATGTGCCGAAGAGCCATGCAGTGGTCTTTTGATGTCTTCAATGGGACTACCATGTGCCCATATGATTTCTCAGCGGATGCAGCAAGGCGAGCAGTGGTGGATCCAAGAACGAGCGGGGCAGCCGATATATCGACGAGCTGATCCAGGGCCGCTGGAAGACGTGTTGGCGAACCTTGCACAGCGTTATCAAATGTGACCGGAGCCGCAAAGAGCTGCGGTGCGATATCAGTTGTCCGCTAATCGCCACACCATCTATGGTTATAGCAGATCCGTTGGTTCAGCGAACGCGGGGACGGCCTGCTGGTGCAACGAACCGTGAACGAACGACTGAAAGAGATCCTTCAGCATTCGAATACGCCGAAGTCTTGACGCGTACAAGACGCAGTATAATATGCCGCGCGAGCGGTCATAACATCCATGTCCACAACGGGTTGCCGGTAGTGCTGTCGGTGGTGATGGCACCTAGAGAATGGAGTGAATCGGGTATCTTGAAGTAGGAACGCCAGTAAAAATGAAATGTAAATGAGCTTGCACCGATGCCATCAGAGTTTATTCATGGGTGACTCAACAACGATTATGGGGTGTGTGTATGTGGAAATAACAATTTTGGGGTGTGGAAATAACAATTTTGGGGTGTGGAAACAACAATTCCCATACACTTAATCTAATATAGTCACTTTTAGGTTTTGTTCTTCGAGATCAAGTCAGTTTCTTTCGTTGTGGATTTAGTACTTCGTGTTGTAGACGGAAAGCTATAATTTCTCTTGCGGAGTGGATTATCACTGTGGAAGACTGAGTTTGTTTCACGTTGACTTTGTGGAGTGCTTTACGAATGGATAACTGGAATAAATAAAGTGGCGTTTGCTTCTTTATTACTGTTACCTCTTACTCTCGCTGTTACGCTATTTCTTTGCGTTTGAAGTACGTTTGGATACAGGAACCTTGCGCATAAAACCAGCGATGTCAGACGAGACCGCACATCAACATCAAGAGCAAACAAGTTGTCGGAAACAACCATCAAGAGCTGCGGCGGCCGCGGCGACACAAGATATGGATCGACAAGCCAAGGAGGAAGCCAGTCCGTTTTTATTGATGCTCCTTTCATCAACTTTAGTATCGGAGGAGCTGGAGGGTCTCGAGTCGACGAAACTCGTCGATGGGAATGCCAAAAAACCAACGGCAAGAGGAGGTCGAGAAGGTGTCAAGAGAGTGCGAATGGCGGATGTCCGCGAGACACAAGAGCGTCCACGTGAGAGACAAGAAATAGATCGTGGGAGAAAGCGACGTCCAACTAGTGTCCAGGACGTTGGAATGATGGAAGCGTCTCCTATTATCACTGACCTTCTCCCTTTCCCATTTACGAGCCCAAGTTTCAAGGCACCCAAGCCCAAGCTTAAACCCAATAGCAAACCCAAGACGCGCATGACGTCAGCGGTGAAAGACATGGACAGCGATGACGACCGGACGTGTGAATTTTGTCGAAAAGTGGCGAATATTTTCTCGGTACTGCATTGTTACGCTTGTCGACGTGTGTACCATGCGCAATGCTCTTTGCGGGCCTTTCAACCGTACTTCAATGCAAGTGTACCCATTGCCACGCAAATCGATCACTTGTTGCTCGAAGCAGCGGAACGACGGGGCAATATTTTTCGCTGTTTCTCGTGTAAAGCCGCGTTTCTGGATTTTTACAAAGTGGTGGATACATGTGGGACTGCAAGTGCCCCACTTGCATGGAACCAGAGACTATCCGTGTATATCGTCGGAACAAACTGTTGCAAATGATGAAGGACATGGACCTTGAGAAGCAGCCCAAGAAGGAGGAAAAGCATCAGAAAAAGACTGGAAACGTGTAGAACGATGGGTTTTTTGGTACTCATCATCGGCGTGCCTCCAAAAGAGTAGCCCAACAGTGTTATAACGAGCACTTGGAGGTACACATTGAGGATGATAAGATTCTGGACACTTTAAACAACACAAAAATTCTTTTGCTTCCCTAACACACAAAAAATGTGGCATGGACAGTGGAAAGACGCATTCGACTCGAGAAACTCCTCCACCGTAAAAATTCCGGGCTTTGCTTTACCTCCAGCTCACCGGGACAGCTTATTTGCATCAACACATGTTTGGTAAAAAAATGTGCCACAGCCAGCAATACTGCAGCGAAATACTCCACCCTTTTCGTTATTGTTCCATTGCGTCCGCATGCAAAACATAACTGATCATTTGTACGACACTGCTCACAAAGCCACTCTTCTCCCTCTGGTTCTGACTCGATACCCAAGCATGAGAAATGGTATGACTTCAGGCAACCACCATCGCACAGAATAATGTAGTCAGATCATCCTCAATCTCACCACAGACGCCGCATAAATCTTCTTCGGGTAGCTTTGATTCAACAAGCACCACATTCTTTTTCTTCTTGACGTGCGCTTTTGGTTTCAGAGCTCCAGTTTCAACTCGTTTCGTTACTGTACGACCTGACAGGGTAATACCTGTTTGAATAAACCTAGAGACCTGTTCTTGCTTCTGCGTACTAATTAATTCTTCAACATTATCGTCGGCCGACAAATTAGCTGTATTACATCCTAAAACTTAAGTCAATGTTTGTCAATCAGATCGAAATATTGACACAGTAACGGTAGATTCCAATTTGCACCTTCCATGGATGTTCTTGCCTAAATGCTACCCGGACGCCAGCAAACCTGACGATTTCCACCACTTTCGCTTACTCCTCAGCTTTATCGAAGATGTTGCTTACAGCCACCGACGTACCGAAAACTGGGTAGAAGTACCTACACTTTTAAGCAGTCTAAGGTCTCGTTGGATGATGCACTCATGTGTGTCTGTAAGGAGATGTGTGGACACGACTGTCATATCACTAATTTTGGTAAAATTTTATGGTTACAATGCCACCATCTGTACAAAAAATGGTTGCAGAAAATAATTTAAGCCCTGCTAATATTCCTGGAACTGGTAAAGATGGAAGAATTAATAAAGGAGATGTAATTAATGCGCTAAATAGTTCTGGAGCTTTAGTAAACCCAAGTTTTGAAGGCGGAGAAAAACCTGTTGAACGTTAAATTCTTATCTTTAATCTTTTCTTAACCGGCTGAGTTTTACGGAGTGTTTTGGCCCAGCGCCGACTCCCTCGACAAAGCTTAACAAACAAAGTAAAGAATCGAACTGTGCGCTTGGCGAAAGGTGCGGAAAACGTGCGCTACACCAAACGGTGTACCCGCGCTTTCAAAAATTTAACACGGTATAAAAGGGATGGGGCCTCCGTGTGTTTGAGACAGTCAAAGCTGGGCAGCTAGTGATTGAGTTTGTCGGTGAAGTGATCAATGAAGAAGAAAAGGAACGGCGGCTGCTTGATCATGCAAAAAACAATCCAGGAGACAAGAACATGTACATTATGGAGCTGGGTGAGGGCGAGTACATCGACGCACGATTTAAAGGGAGTGTTTCCTGTTTCATTAATCACTCGTGCGATCCAAATTGTCACATGCTAAAGTGGCGTGTTAAAGTTGTCAATCGAATTGCAATTACCGCTCTGAAGGATATAGATCCGGGCTCCGAGCTCTCATACGACTACCAGTTTCACACAAAGAAGTCAATGGAGTGGAAATGCCACTGCAAGGCAAACAATTGTCGCGGTACTATGGCCCCTGAAAAAATTAATCCGAGGTATATTCTACCTGTGAAGAAGTTGACGAAAAAAGAGCAAACTAGGCAGCGCAAACGTGCTTTAATAAAAGTATTCAGCATAGCAAAGAGTTTCGAAAACAATTGTGGGATTTAAGAAACAAGAGCCATGGATGGAAGTGCTGTTGGGAAGTGACGATATCGACGTCCTAGACGCTCTTCGCCAAAACGGAAGAAATTGCTGCGAACGGCTGCTTTATAAGCACGTTTGACGCAAAAAGCCTTGTGTAAGCGTGAGCGACGTCAACCCCGACGACCAATGTTTCATTAAAAGCATACAAACAACGCTTCGTTAATAAGTGATCCAACGCTTCTGTTGAGACACCGAGAAGCTCTGCAACCTTTTTAAAGTGATTGCATTCTGCTGCTGTTGACGTCATGATCCGGGCTCATCAACAAATACATTATCTTCACGCTTGTGTAGCACCTGTTCCAAATCTACATTTCCTATGTGAAGCACGGCTGCCACGATTTTCGAGCACTCCACTTATCTCGCGCTCACGCATACCAAGCTGTTGTCTCGCTCCTAAAGTAGCACGAAACTGCTCGGTATCCTTCACTCCGTCGCGTCGCTTAGAGCGTAAGCTCTGATTCAGTAGACAAAAGCTTCGAGGACCTCCACCGATGGACAATGCTTCTCTCTTCTCCTTCTTCACACATGTAGGTTCGGCACTCAACAGTTCGTATAAAAAATGAAAGTTGCGTTCGTTGGCTGCTTGTTTGATGAATCGAAGTTTTTCCAAACGATAAGTTCGGATACGGGCACCCGCCAGACGTTGACGTTGCTCTCGAAATCACAGCTCGATCTACTTACCAAAACGCAAGCTGTTGTCGTTTCGCACAGTGCGAGCATTTCCAAAGGCCGCTAAGATAGGATTAGATTGTAGGACTTGCTTTTGGATCTTCGTATGCGTTCGAGATGCTGGCGCGATAAAACAGGCGCTTCAGGAAGCTGGTCCGTTATTTTTGCGGACGCAAGCCGACGTTAGTAAGGGCTGTGCCAAGTTTGGGGATACAATTTGCAGCGTATGACTTTTTCAAGAGCTTTATTGAAGTTTAGAGACAAGGAGCCGTCTGTCTACATATTTTTGTGCATACTCTTAGAGAAACATGTATCGATTCGTTTATCAGTTCTCTAACTTGCATCATCATTTACTGTTGAAAGTATTGATAATACCCATTCGGAATTGTTATTTCCACACCCCAAAATTGTTATTTCCAGACACCCCCCCCCCATAATCGCTGTTGAGGCACCCATGAATAAACTATGATGGCATCGATGCAAGCTCATTTACATTTCGTTTTTACTGGCGTTCCTCCTTCAAGATACCCGATTCACTCCATTCTCTAGGTGCCATCACCACCGACAGCACTACCGGCAACCCGTTGTAGACATGTACGGACCGCTCGCGCGGCATATTCTACTGCGTCTTGTACGCGTCAAGCCTTCGGCGTATTCGAATGCTGAAGGATCTCTTTCAGTCGTTCGTTCACGGTTCGTTGCACCAGCAGGCCGTCCCCGCGTTCGCTGAACCAACGGATCTGCTATAACCATAGATGGTGTGGCGATTAGCGGACAACTGATATCGCACCGCAGCTATTTGTGGCTCCGGCCACATTTGATAACGCTGTGCAAGGTTCTCCAACACATCTTCAGCGGCTCTGGATCAGCTCGTCGATATTTCGGCCCCGATCGTTCTTGGATCCACCACTGCTCGTGTATATCGCCAATGTTCAAGGCCTGACCTTTGCATCCGCTGAGCAATCACATGGGCACATGGTAGTCCCATTGAAAACATGAAAAGACAACTGCATGGCTCTTCGGCACATTCTGGCACTCTCTGGAACCGTTCGTGCAACTTCCGGAACGCCGTAGCAGAGATTCTTGACCGCAAATCGGCGGTGACCGGCGTTCGTGGATGAGGGCACGTATACGTTCGGAGGCGAGGCTGTCCTGCAGTTCGGAATGTTGATTGTTGAGAGCAAGCAACATCTTCGCGTGAACATTATGCAGTTCCCCGATAGACACCGGCAGGTACCTATTTATCATAGCATGTGCTCCTTCCACACGGGACGTCGTCCTGTTCCCAAAGTGGAGATATCGGTCGGCCCACGCCCGCACAAATCTTTCCTTGTGCGGTAGCCATGTGGTGCAAAGGTACGAAGCAATGGGCCCCCGATGCTCCTCGCAAAGTCGTGTCCAGCGCTCATTGAACTGGTCCTCGCTTTTGGAGCTAACAATGTTGTTCCATTGCGACAGAAACTCCATCCATGCTTCGTTCGTGTCTAACACGCGCTTGCAATTAGCGGTGATGTTCTTATTGATGTGCCAGGAGCACAGGAGGTCTCTTGATCCCTGGAACATTGTCACAAGCGCGTTCATGAGCGCAAGCTCCCGATCAGTCACGATCACGCCAGGCTTGTCTACATTTTCAAATACCCTATAGATTGCGGAGCGCGCCCACTCATAGTCTGCTTCTTTTTCCTCTCGTAGAAAGACGTGGAAATCTAAGAACGTTGTGCCGAGGCTCGTAACCCCAACAACGTTCAGCAGAGGCATGTTGAATTTGTTTGTTTTGTATGTACAATCCATCAAAAGGACGTATCGATGGAGGCGCATAAGCGAAATGCACGTTGGATGAGAAACAAAAAGACGCGTAACGTGCCCATTCGGATCACATTCATAACGATGCTCAAACTCGCCTGCTTGAATTTTGTCAAGAAGCGCCTGAATCGGCGTGCGACCGGCAAGTGCCTCTTGACGGTGTTTCATACGTGCGTTGTAAATGGACGTTTGACTGCACCGAGATTCTGGTTGTCTTGTCGGATTGTCGATAGAATGTCGCGCGGGCGGATACCATAGTGAGACATATGCATTACCTGCGCATATTGATCGTCATTTAGACGGCGATAGGAAGGATGCCCGCGCATGTCCGCCGAAAGAGGATGGTTATGATGGTCATTTTTGACAGTCAACGTCCACATCCCGTCATCCTGTTTTTGCCCATAGAGTTGAAACGGGCATCCTGCCAAACAAGAAGATGCTTCTCTCCGACGACTCTGATCGTTGAGCTGGAGCCTGTTACGGTATTTATCTCCACTCACACCCTAACCACACCTTGCGTCGCCAATTGACCTCTTGATTGAAACTGCAAACCCTTGCGTAAATGCATACGTACGTACGTGTTCCAGAAGTTCCCTGCGAATTTGGAAGCGATCATCGGTCGGAGAACGGAGTAATGACATTGCGTAAGAAGCGGGAACTTGAAAGTCAAATGTAGAAGTCGGAAAGAGAGTAAATGTACTCGCGACAGCTGTTGGGATGGTTGGGAGATGCTTCGGTGGACAACTAGCGATTATGGGTTGTGTGGAAATAACAATTTTGGGGTGTGGAAATAACAATTCCCTAACTTTTATATTAAATAAAGTAAAAAAAATCATTACCTATTTTAGAACTACCCTAATTGACTTAAGTGATAGACGGAAGATCTCTATTAACAATAGAATGTTGCCGGTATTTCCGTCGCGATGCTCCTTTAGGGTGTTAGAAAGCGTAAATGAGGACCGTGTGGTAGAATAGGAACTGAATGTATTAGGAGCCAAGTTCTCTTACCTCTCTCTAGCTCCTCCATCATATACAGGGCCACCGGGCAACCCTTCGGGATGAAACCCCTGACCGGGCCACTTCAAATATACAATGGACGTGAAACGGATAGAACATATCCGGTTTCTATAACTCCCTCCTCGAAGCCGAACGCTTCGATCCTCACTCCATTGTCGAGACCCCCATCATCTTGCACAGAGTCTCCAGTCACACCTTGTCCAGCGGCTTGGTGAATGCGTCCGCTGGATTCTACTCACCTTTGACCTTCACAAGCTCGATCAGTCCACGATGGCCTGGTCGCGAACGTAGTGCCATCGCAACTCGATGTGCCGAGTGCGTCTTGAGTACGTAGGGTTCGTTGCCATGAAGAGAGCAGCACTGTTGTCGATGTTGATCACCGGTTGGATCTTTGATCCAGGCATTATCTCCGACAGAATGTTGGCTTGAGCCATCACCTCCATGATCGCCTCGCAGGCCACCACGTATTCGGTCTCAGCAGTAGACTGGGCAACAATGGGTTGGCGTCGAGATATCCACGAGACCGCTCCACCCGCGATTGTGAACACGAAGCCGCTCGTGCTCTTCCTGGTCTTAGTGTCACTGCCCCAGTAACTATCGCAATATCCCACGAGATCAACTGCAGCAGCCTTGTAGCCTAGGGCATCGTTCTTGTACTAAATACCTTGCGTGTTGGTACCAGCCAGGTACCGGAGGACTCGCTTTAGATACCCAACGTGCTTCACCGTCGCGAGACGAATAGACTTAGCTGGCCTAGCGCGTAAGCAAGATCTAGTCTGGTGCTCGTTGATACGTACATCAGCATACCCATAGCACCACGGTAATCGAAACTAGTGTCCACAGCCTCGTCCATATCACTGGGCTAAGTCGTTCATTCATCTCCATTGGGTTTCCACACTTCTTTGCACCGTCATAACCAAACTTGTGCAGGATCTCTCGAGCATACTTCTTCTGGCAAATAAACACACCGTGATAGTTATGAACAATCTCCACACCGAGATATTCCGTCAGTAAGCCTCGATTCTTTAGACCATACCCGCGATCGAGATCCGCAAAGAGTTCACTCTTGAACTTCTCATCGTTCGTCGCGCATACAACGTCTTCGACGTACACGATCAGATACATGATCGTCTCATCGTCGGAAAGGTAGTATAGGCAGGGTTCTGTAGCGCATTTCACAAATCCACATTCAAGCAGCCATCCGTTAATTTCATTGTTACATTCCCTTCCGGATTTTTGGAGGCCATACAGTGCCTTCTTCACAGGGTAGACATGCCCGGGTTCACTGCATGGGAATCCCTCGATGGATTGGATGTATTGCTCGATCTCCATAGTCGCACTTAAATAGGCTGTGTTGATGTCGTCGCCGTACAGACGGAGTCTTTTCTTCACCAAAATCCCGATTAAGTCGCGGAACGACGACATCCTCGCCACCGAAGAGAATGTCTCCTTAAAGTCAATACCTGGTCTCTTCCAGTCGCCGAGGGCGACGAGACGCGCCTTGAACCTGATTATATACCCGTGAGCGTCCGTTTTCAGCGCATAAAACCATATCGTTCCGAAAGTTCGTGATCCTTTGGGAATCATCTTTGCGTCAATTTCTACGAGAACACCTTTGTCTTTTTAACGCGTCCATCTCCAGCCATTCTGCTTGTCGCCAGAAATCCGCATACTTGGAACGCATAGCTGCACTTCGGTTCCTTGGAATCCTAAGGCTTTTAGCGTTGATTGCCTTGCCATTCTTTTCAATAATTCGTGTAGCCATATTAGCAAGTTGAACAAAGTCATCAACTCTCGTCGGAGCACGGATCTTTGACCATTCACGAAGTCCCGTACGACGAACTTTCGTGTCGATACCAACTCTGTTCCTCTCTAATTTGGATGAGGTTTCGCTGCGAGAGACACGCTTGCGCAGGCCTGGTGGGAGCACCGCAGTCTCAGGGTACTGTGACGAGCCGGAGTCGCTGCTGCATGAAGCTAACTCTCCCGCGTCCTTTGCAGTTGCTACGGCCTCCCGCCGCTCTTCAGCCCGATCTTTTGGTGCTGCTTCTGTTGTCTCTTCGCCCCCCTCGGCCGAACCATCGACCGATAAGTCCGAGCGGTCAACACGACCATTATTTCCCACATATTCTGTCTCAGATCCATAGTGATCAGACACGGATACTTCGTCATCTTCCTCGCCAGTAGCTTGCTCATGTTCACTTGGACTGTGGTCATCCTCGACGCCATGCTCGTCCTCCGCATTGTCGTCGACCTGGTTCTCGTCGGCTGGGTCGAGGACCACTGTGTTGACCTCAAATAGAACAGATGCAATGTCGCCGTTTTCGTAAAGCGGACTTTTTATTAGGCTAAAATAGGGCCTAATGTTGGACATTTTATTAGACCCATAGGGGGCCTAATATTATGTCTAATATTAGGACCTAAATTAGGGGCCTGATAGTGGACGCGGATAGTGGATACAGTAGTACATAATTAGGTACCGCCATGTGTACCACGGTGGGTACAGTAGTACGTACCACCGTGGTGTACATAGACAGGATATAGAAGGGACACGGAAGATGTGCGGATTACTTACACGTACGCGGCGAACACCAGCGAACAAACAAGGAACAAGCGGTAAAATCAGGTCGACTGATGGACGGAAGGCGCTCCGAATGGACGATGCGGATTGGTTGAAAGTAGGAACAGGGTAGATCTAAGGGTTTAATTTCTAATAAAGTTCTACTTTTGCGTAC
The DNA here is from genome assembly GCA_026184515.1 of Peronosclerospora sorghi. Lineage (NCBI taxonomy): Eukaryota > Oomycota > Peronosporomycetes > Peronosporales > Peronosporaceae > Peronosclerospora > Peronosclerospora sorghi. The sequence continues at coordinate 15,177,959 of CM047580.1, forward strand.
GATCGCGCTGATCGTTTTTTGGGAAGGCACCTTTGGACCCCCACCTTATTGAAACCTCTACGTCCCGGGCGGGATCACTAAGTGCGTTTTTGGCCCACCGGTTGGCGTAGAGTGTGAGAACTCACCCCGCAGCTCCGCCCGCAGTGTCTGCGGTTCTTCATTTAAAGGTTTTTGGTTTTGGGAACGTGATCGAGCAGTTCTCTCACCTCTTCCCCGTGAAATTAACGTTTGGCCCCTAGAGTTCGGCTGCTTTAAGCGCCCCACGGGAACTCTAGGTGGATTTTAATATAAATACCTTTTTCTCATATAGTCTAGGCTAGGAGCGCATTGATTTGGGCGTTCCTTAGCTGTTTGACGGCTTAGAGGCTCCGCGATCAGGCAGTAAAGACTTCCGCTGCCTGATCAAGTACCCCCCCTACCGATCAACACCTGATCGACACTTTTTGCGAATCGTGATCGTGATCGCTGATCGCAAATCGCGCAACTGCTACTTGAACGATTTCCGGTGCTTTATCAAGTCTGATCAAGGTATATTACGACTGGGCAGCAGTTTTTAGCCCCTGATCGAGTCTTTCAGTACCTGATCGCACTTGCGATCAAGACACCTGATCGCATCTGCGATCAAGACAGAATATTGTTGATCGACGGTTATTAACGTCAGCCAAAGCCTGATCTCGCCTGATCACGACTGATTGGCTTCGTTTCAGCGCCTGATCGCATCGGACTGCCGCCTGATCGCACTTGCGATCAAGACGGAATACTGCTGATCGTCGGTTATTAGCGTCATCCCAAACTTGATCAAGCCTGATCGCGGCTATTTGACGTGGTTCAAGCTCCTGATCGCACGTGATCACCCCTGATCGCATCGGTTGTATCTTCACAAGTTAGTTAATTCAATCTTGCACGAAGAATTCGCTGTGCGCTGTCCCCGCCACCTGATGAGCGACCCACGCCTAGCAGTCGGGTACACAAGGTGAGCAAGAACACAAGCAGTCGAAGACATCCGGAGGACCCCCTTCGTTAGTCGGTAGTCTGGGCGCCGTGGTACCGCCTGATCAAGTCTCAAAAACTTCGATCAGCCGCTCCACCACAATGGTGAGCGTGCTCGGATCTTTGGGCGACGCGGGATATCACCGCGATTCTACGCAAGATAGCGCGGATGTGAAAGTGAAAACGGAAGCTGAAGCAGAGGTGAAAATCAAGGTGGAAAAGGAGGAGGTGGTTGTGACGACGGAAGGCAGTTCGCCGTCGTCATGCCTGAAGAAGAAAGGAAATGCCTATCATCAGGACCTGGGGAGGAATCCAGATGACGTAAAGGAGGAGAAGCCTCAACCACCTCCCGAGGCTCCTTCGGGAGCCCATGCGGATCATATCGCAAGGTATGATCCGCCAAAAATACATGTATATAATGATCCAGATTGGGATCCGATGGAGAAGTATTACAAGACCGACCAACCGAAGATGTTGATCAAAGCGCCTGGGTCGGAGAGCGACGAAAGACGATCAAGTACGCCGCCAACGGAAGCCGATCTGGTAAAGACGTTTTACCAAAAGATTTACCGAGAGCACCTGGAAGGTTACCTGATGACGAACTCGATCATGAGCCTGCTCGGGGTCACGATCAGCGGGAAGCTGAGTAGACCGGTCAACCAGCCAATCACGAAGGGAAAGGATAATCTAACGATTGTGCTAAGGCTAATACGCCTGATCAAGCAGGCTGGTCTGATAACAGGCGCCTAAGATGCCGAGGAAGTATTCGATCAGGACTCCAAAGATCTGGCAGAGGCCACCCAGCTGTTGTATTCCCTGTTGATACCCATCGTGGGCGAAGCAGACGATAAAGATTTCCCCAGTTCACCGCCACAATCCCCGTTGAAGATTGAGGCAAGTCCGTCAATCAACGTAGCGGGACATTCGGGTCATCGTGCTACGAATCTGCCCCTTCAAAGGGTGACGATCAGGGAATTGAGCCAAATAGCGCTGGGAGTATGGAGCCCAAGATAACCAGAATGGAAGTTTGCCAAAAGGACAACTCCAAATTGCCGGTTGTCAAGACGGAATCTCAGTCGATCAAGACAGAAAACGATCAAGGGCCACAGTGGCAGATGTTTTTTGACAAAGCCATGAAGAAGTTTTTAGCTGAAGAGAGCAGTAAGTGGGCACCTGGAGTCGTTGGCGCCAAAATACGCCAGCCAAATCAAGGAAGAGCTGCGTCGATCAGGGATGTCGATATGGAGTCCGTACACTCGTTGCGTGGTCAGCAGTCGAAACCAGATAGGTCGACGACGGTAAAAGATGTGGATATGGAATCCGTGCACTCGTTTCACGATCAACGGTCTCAAATTGACTACGTCGACCCTGATGAACCGATCACACTGCCACGGCGAGCCACAGTGGCATCCGCGTATACTGGGACACCTGATCAGCAGCCAATTGCCAGAATTCGGATGTCTGCGATCAGCGATTTGAAAGAATTTTCGGGAAAAGAAGGGGATGAAGATCAAGCGAGGAACTGGATCAGTCGTCTCAAATCGGCATTCATGCGCGATCAATCTTCTGATCTTGAAAAGTGTCTAATCCTGGGCGATTTACTGAAGGGACCAGCGCGCAACTGGCATCGACAGTTGAGTAGAACCACCCGATCAAGTTGGAAAAGTCTCGTGGATGAATTCGAAGTACAATACTGTGGAACTGGTCAATCGGTATCCCGCCAGTATTATTATATGAAGCAGCGATCAGACGAAAGTCCTATCGAATATTTGCACCGACTGAATGTGGCGGGACTGCGAGCTAAGTTACCGATCAGAGATGGACCGCCCGAAAGTCTGCGCGAACATGTTCAACATTTTCTGGACACTCTGGCCAATCTCGAACTCGCCGATCAGCTCGCTCTCCTACGCTTGGATCGTGCTTCGGACCTGGAAGAAACGTTGCGGGCATACGCACGCAACAAGTGGTATCAGCCAACAGCGGCAGTAGGCACCAGCAGATTCCGCCCAAAATCCGGCGACGATCGAGCACCGGCCGCGACGCGAAAGCCTAGGGGCGTACGTGCGATCATGGTAACGTCTGGGAGCGAAGAATCAAGTGCTGATGATAGTGGAAGTGATGGCGATCAGCGCCGCTATATGATTGCCACTATGCGCGATCAACCAGGGGCGCACGATCAGCCTGGTGAGTCACGATCAGGCAAACGAAGCGACTCCAACGCAGTCGATCAAGGGGCGATAAAGAAGTGCAGTTATTGTGGATCGATCAGACACGACAACTTACGTTGCTGGAAGCTCCTGACTTGCCTGAAGTGTGGCAAGAAAGGACACCCCACCGATCAATGCCTGTACGTCTGCCGAGCATGCGGCGAGATTCACGATGCGGGGAAGTGCCCTATGGAAGAATTTTACAACCGCATCCGCCAATGGTATAACCCTACCAAGCATGCAGGACTGTTGCCCAAGGAAGCCGAAGATTTGTTAAACAAGGACGCTCGCCAGGTTGGAATCTGGTACGAGACGATAGTTCTAGTTTGTGTATTTTTGCATTTGTGGATAAGAAGAAGGCTGATCGAGTAGAACAAGAGATAAGGAAAAACGCGATCAGCTTGATTTACCACGTTTGGCTAATTTCCATGTTGATGAGTTTTCTCGATCACCTGTTATCATGGAAGTCGAATTACTTCCAGGAGAATCACGTGGATATTGAAAATATCACTCGCCAAAGAAATGGTTCAAGCAATCCAAGGCGAGTGGAAAAATCAATAACGAGCGAGCTATGATATTATTTGATTCTGGTGCCGAAGTGTTGATCATCGACTCAACCTTTGCTCGTAAGGTGGGTTGTTGGATTGACACGAGTCAAACACAAGAATGCGTCGGCATTGGAGAAAGTGCATACCAAACAGAAGGACGTGCAAAAATCAAGATCACGCTAGCGGGCTCATTGGTTTATTATTTCCAGGCATGGGTGGGCAAACTTGTTGGTCAAGATGCCATATTGGGTATGGATTTCATGATACCAGCTGGTGTTCGATTAGATATCGCTCATGGCGCACTAAGTTTACCTGACGAAGTGATCATCCCACTGGAGGGACGTCGACAGTTGTATGGGTCGAGAGGTAATTATATGAAGTTCGATCAGTATGAACAGATCCCAGTAGGTCGATCAGCCGAAGTACGAATTTACGATCAGCGATCTCGCAAGTTGTGGATTACTCGTGGAAGAGATTGGGTCCCCACTATCACTAGGGGCGCGGGCAATTTGAGGTATTTACGTGTTACGAACATCGTCGATCACCCCATCATTGTTCAAGAAGAGACTATTTTAGGTATTTGGATGAAAAAAGATGATGTGCCCCGCCGCCCCGGATTTGATTCGATCAGGTCCAACCGTTACAAAGAGTGGCAAAATCTGGCATATCAAGCCTCCACCGATCTAGTATCTGACGATCAAGAAAGTGTCGATCAGGGTCCATTAGTCGAGAAGAAGGAGTATCCAACTCCTCGAAGTATCTTAGTACGTCCACGGACACGATCGTCGCATCTGTAGCGTTGGTAACCGAAGGGGCGCAAAAGGTGCAAGGGGTGCAAGAGCGGTGCGATCAGGGGCCGGAAGTGAAAGGTCCGACCCTCAATCATGGAGTTGAACAGCCCGTTTCAAGCGATACACCTACTCAAGATGCGTGTAAACACCCTGTCTCAGTTAGCCCCAGCGAATTCGACGTGACACCTATTGACGATCAGGTTTGTTATCACGAAGGTGGAGATTTGTATGTGGAAGAATTGGAGAAGCAGCTTGCTACGTTACCCGAAGTGTCTGCAAGCACCGAAGAAGTAACCAAAGACGATTTGCTAGTCGGAGATCCCACAGTCAACACAGTGGAGGAGATAGATCAACTTCGCGAACTAATTTGGGCGAAAAAACATCTGTTGATCGGGAAGGGAAACGCGCTACCCCCCGCTGCACGAGGAGTTGTTTGTGATATAGATGTGGGTAATGCGCGCCCGATCGCCCAAAAGTGCCGGAAAGTGGCCCCACAGTTTCTCGAGAAGATGTCGGCCCTGATCAAGGGGTTGCTAGCAACTAAGATCATTCAGCCGTCAACGTCACCCTGGGCATCGCCTATAGTGATCATCGTGAAAAAGAATGGGGTCGATATACGTCTATGCATTGATTATCGCGCGGTGAATCAACTCACGCGTTTGATGATGTACCCAATGCCTCTGATCGCCGATCTACTCGAAGACTTGGATAAAGCGTTGTGGTTTTGCTCTTTGGATATAGCGAGTGGTTTCTGGGTCGTGTCTATGACCGATCGAGCACGTCAAATTTCGGCGTTTTTCACTCCATTTGGATTGTTTGAGTGGAATAGGATGCCCTTTGGCCTCAAGAATGCTCCGCAAATTTATCAGCGGTTGATCGACAATGCACTATATGGATATCTTAGGGTCAAAGACGGTGCTGATGAATCAGCTGATGTATTTACAGCAGGAGAACCCGACCAAACGCCGGGCCCGTCTGTGCTGCAACGGCGATCATATATCGATGATATATTAATCCCTGCACCTACTTGGTCCACCCTATGCGATAAGGTGCGGCACTTGATGGAAAAGTGCGATCAATGGAATTTGTCGATCAGCGTGGCTAAATCGTACTGGGGGCGAAGCGAAGTGCCCTATTTAGGACATCACGTCTCTTGCCGCGGGTTAGAAACAAATCCAAAGAACCTGGACGATCTGATCAATTTGCCTTTCCCTGGCACCTTACGTGCTATGCAATCGTTCGTGGGAAGCCTAAATTACTATCGTCGATTTATTGAAGATTTCGCAATTTATGCCGCCGTGGTTTACGAATTGAGGGGGATAGATTATCAATAGTTGAAGAAACGATCACATAGTGAGGCGGAATCAAATCACGAGGATGATCGACTAATTAGAGCAAAAGTGGCATTCAGCATGCTGAAGGCGAAGATTGCATCAGCTCCAACCCTGCGACACTTTGACCAGGACAAGACGACGGTGATCGTGGTTTACGCTAGAAAATGGGCATTATCTGCCTCTCTAGTACAAGAATACGATCGAGTGTATCATCCCTTCGCATTCACTAGCCGAACGTTGAAAAGCGGTGAGCTGAATTACAGCCCCGTCGAAAAGGAAGTTCTGGCGCTTTTACGAATTTTGGATGTTTATTTCACGATGCTGGTCGGAAAGACGATCACCGTTTTATCACGTCTATCTACATTGAAGTGGTTACTAACATCCAATGGGTTTGACGGACGATTAGGTAGATGGGCTGCGATCCTATCACAGTGGGACCTCGAGATCAAGAAATGTGTGCATGGAGAAGAGGAGGTGCTAGGGGTGTTAGCCGCAAGCATCACCCCTCGCACAGAAATTGATGAAGCGTTGATCGCGATCGCACCGAAAAAGCAACCGCGGCAGATGATTGAAGTACCACCTCCCACGGTTAGAAAAGGTGAAGAACTTTACGTGATCAGTTTTGATGGATCGGCAAGTGTCAAGCGACGTGTGGGTGCATTTGGTGCCATTGTGTGGAAGTTACCGGAATGGAAGATTATGATCGCGATCGCCGATCATGCACCGGATGTCACGGTGAATGAAGCAGAATACCACGGGTTGCTTTTAAGTCTGGATTTGTTGGCACGATATCCCAAAGGAAGGGTGGTCGTGTGTGGGGACTCTAATTTGGTGATCCGGCAAATGCGAGGAGAAATGGAGTGCAAAGCTCCGCGATTACAAGTGCTACAGCAGCGTGGATTTAACCTCCTACGCGAGTGGAGTGATCATGATTTGGTACATGTCAAGAGAGAGTGGAATAGGAGTGCAGATCACATTACCACCATGGCTATGCAGGGTGGAACAAGATTTGAGATCGAAGATGAGGAACAGCTGGAAGGATTAGTTGATCTCAACCGTCTACCCGAAGTAATCACATGGAACGAAGATCAATCCGCCCCGCAAGTGCTAGTGACGACCCGATCACGTAACCACCGGCAACCACGACCGTCAACATGGACCGATGTACCAGTAGCCGGAATAAGAATGGAACGGGTGAAAAAGGCACAGGATGAAGAGAAATGGATCCACGATTTGCGGTGTTATCTGTACGGTGACGTTATCCAATTGAGCGCAGACGAGGTGAAGGAGTGTGCAAAAATTGCCGACAACTATGATGTTGACGAACAAGGATTACTGATTTACTGTGGAAATGCGGCCAAAAGGAAAACCGGGGATGATCAGGATGATCAAGATGATCGCCAATCGTCAATTAAGCTGGTACTACCGAAGACCTTGCACGCAGATGTCCTCCACCACGATCACGTGAGTTTGGAAGGAGGACACCAAGGCATAGGGCGTACCTATCAAAGGATCAGACGGTAATTCCATTGGCGGGGTCTATTCCGCAGCGTGAAAAGATTTGTTGGACAATGTGTGGATTGCGAAACGGGGAAGGGCCAGCCTACGATCAAGGGCATGTCGCCGGGGAATATCGAGGCCACGTACCCGTTCCAAGTGATTACCATGGATCACATACCGTCACTGCCTTGATCAACTGATGGGCATACGGAACTGCTGATTTGGGTTGATCTGTTCACGGGTATGGTGATCGCGAAAGCTGTATCATCTCGCACAGCGCATAAAGTCGCGGAAAATTACGAAGAGTGCGTATTCCGACGATTTGGTGCAAGTGAGATGATCAGGCACGACCGAGAGCCTGGCTTTATGTCGGAAGTATTTCGTGCGTTTAACAAGATCGTGGGACAACGGCAGAGTGCCACTATGGCGTATCGTCCGCAGGCAAATGGCAAGGCAGAAAGAACGGTGCAGACGATTACGAGGGCCATCAAGATGTATGTGTCAGATGTCGTCCAGAAGGATTGGAGTGCATACGCAGAGTGACTGGTTTTTGCGTTGAATTCAACCCCTGATCGCATTCGTTGAGAAACGCCCTTTACTTGGCGTATGGGTGGGATCCACGATCATCGCTGGAATCGACATTGCAATTAGGTGGAATTCGACGCAAGGACCGTGATGCTCGCCGATGGAGGTACAGTTGCAGAAAGATTATCGCCTCGCTCGTGATCAGGTGAACGTTCGATTACACCAAGCAATGGCTGATCGAGCTGAAAAGCACAACGATCAAGTGACGCCACACAAGATCGAGGCTGGATCAAGGGTCTGGCTATACCTTGATCACGTTAAAGAAGGGTATGCAAAGAAACTGGCGCACATGTGGCATGGACCCTTCAGGGTCGATGAGGTGATCGGTGATCATGCAGCAAGATTGGTTACAGCTGGCACAGACTATCGCATGTTCCCCGTGGTGCACCTTTCCAAGTTAAAATTGGTTAAGGAGTTTCCAGATCGCCCTACCGCAGTGTTAAAAGCTGGGATTGAAGAGCGGTTCGACTTTGACGAAGCTTTGCTACCCGAGGACAGCTGGGAAAGGACGCTAGATCCAGACGAATTTGAAGTTGATCGCGTCACTGATGTTCGATCTGGTCGAAAGACTAGATATGGAAGGACGTTGCGTGAGTATCAAGTCTACTGGAAGGGTCATATCGAGCCGTCATGGGTAGACGAGGCGGGCTTGAACTGTTATGCCCTGATCAAGGACTTTGAGAGAAGGTTGATCAACCGACATCGCTTTGATGTAATGCAAGTGGATGAAGAGTCCCAGTAATGTGTGATCAGCTGATTGATCAGGGAAATCGTGATCGATGAAGCTCCCAATGGATGACGAAGTGATGATTGAATGGAAATGGTGTTATAGCGATGGATATTGTGAATGAAGGTGATGGAGTAACAGCAGATGAACCGACAGAAGACCGATTTATATGCAGCATGAAAAAGTGACGAGGCAACAGCTGGAAGTGGTATGATCAAGAGTGTTTATTGATTGAAGAGAAATGATCAGCCGACTACGTGGACGCTTGGGTGGAGATGAAGATCTTGAATGTTGCTGCGGCGTTTAGGCGAAGAAGCCACGCGGCTGATCGTGCCGTCTGGAGAATCATCTTGGCCGGCAGACGATGTAGCCTTATCGGGACTTGTAAACGCAATGTCGGCAGCTGGGACGCTCTGCATCTGGAGTGACAGGCCCGCCAAATGATTTTGAAGGCCAGAGTGGTATTTTGCAATCGCTCGATCTCAACTTTTGCCTTCTGCAGCTGATCACGTAATGTATCGCGATCAGCGGAGACTTTACCGAGTTGACACTGAGTGACGGCAAGTTCCCCCCCCAGCTTGGCATTGAGCTGCGATACCCCCTCGACACGATCAGCTATCTCTTGTGCCTGGGCCGCAACGGCAGCAAGGTCGTCCAACTGCAAGCGGTATGACTTGTTCTCCTTCCGGAGGCGATCACGTTTTTCTTGGTATTTCTCGGCTTTCGCGTTAAGTTTCAACGCTTTCGTGACCAAGTGGCTGTTCCTGGAGACGGCCTGATCATGCTCGGCTTGAAGCTCGTCCAAGCGCTGTCGAAGCTGGGACATTTCAGCTGCTTGATCAGCGACTGTATCTTCCAATACTGCTCGCGAGTAGCGCTCCTTGTCAAGGCTGTTCTCCAGATCACGGATCTTGATGCGCTGGTTCTACAAGGAGTTTTACTGACCAACGATGGTAGCTTGGGCAGCAGTTAATCGGGACTTGGAATCAGTTAGCGCGGAGTTGACGTCGTCACGTAGTGGCCCAAGTTGGCGAAGGGCGACCTTCTCCATCTCGACATTATAGTCCGTGGGGATACGGCTAGCGCTGGCGAGCTGCTGTCAAAGCATCGCGACGGTGTCTTCACTCATAGCGAGCGAGTTGGATAGAGTGGCGACTTCATCATCACGTGCACGAAGTGCCTCCCGCAGGATATGCGATTGGTCGATCGCGGCGATCACCTGATCAGCCGCAGCACGATCAGGGGCAGAAGTGTCAACAGCATTTGCTGGGGCGCCGTCCGTTGTCGCTCGCATGAAGGAAATGTGGAGATGCTTGATCAAGGGGGCCTGATCGCCGATGTCACGGTTGGAGGAGAATAGCGCCCGATCGCGGTGTGTACCACCCAACGGTAACGACCTGATCGATTGTGACCAAGCGATGGGAGAAAGGGCAAGGTGATGGGTGTTGATCGCCTGATCAAGGATGCCATCATGTAATGGTTGAAGACAATACGGCTAACGGTGGCATGATCGACCCTCGACCCAACCGCTGTACGTCTGGGACGAGACTCAGGGGCGGTTGCTGTAAAGCGGACTTTTTATTAGGCTAAAATAGGGCCTAATGTTGGACATTTTATTAGGCCCATAGGGGGCCTAATATTATGACTAATATTAGGACCTAAATTAGGGGCCTGATAGTGGACGCGGATAGTGGATACAGTAGTACATAATTAGGTACTGCCATGTGTACCACGGTGGGTACAGTAGTACGTACCACCGTGGTGTACATAGACAGGATATAGAAGGGACACGGAAGATGTGCGGATTACTTACAGGTACGCGGCGAACACCAGCGAACAAACAAGGAACAAGCGGGAAAATCAGGTCGACTGATGGACGGAAGGCGCTCCGAATGGACGATGCGGATTGGTTGAAAGTAAGAACAGGGTAGATCTAAGGGTTTAATTGCTAATAAAGTTCTACTTTTGCGTACGATCGCGCTGATCGTTTTTTGGGAAGGCACCTTTGCGCCCCCACCTTATTGAAACCTCTACGTCCCGGGCGGGATCACTAATTGCGTTTTTGGCCCACCGGTTGGCGTAGAGTGTGAGAACTCACCCCGCAACTCCGCCCGCAGTGTATGCGGTTCTTCATTTAAAGGTTTTTGGTTTTGGGAACGTGATCGAGTAGTGCTCTCACCTCTTCCCCGTGAAATTAACGTTTGGCCCCTAGAGTTCAGCTGCTTCAAGCGCCCCACGGGAACTCTAGGTGGATTTTAATATAAATACCTTTTTCTCATATAGTCTAGCCTAGGAGCGCATTGATTTGGGCGTTCTTTAGCTGTTTGAAGGCTTAGAGGCTCCGCGATCAGGCAGTGAAGACTTCCGCTGCCTGATCAAGTACCCCCCCCCCCTACCGATCAACACCTGATCGACACTTTTTGCGAATCGTGATCGTGATCGCTGATCGCAAATCGCGCAACTGCTACTTGAACGACTTCCGGTGCTTGATCAAGTCTGATCAAGGTATATTACGACTGGGCAGCAATTTTTAGCCCCTGATCGAGTCTTTCAGTACCTGATCGCACTTGCGATCAAGAAAGAGTATTGTTGATCGACGGTTATTAACGTCAGCCAAAGCCTGATCACGCCTGATCACGACCGATTGGCTTCGTTTCAGCGCCTGATCGCATCGGACTGCCGCCTGATCGCACTTGCGATCAAGACGGAATACTGCTGATCGTCGGTTATTAGCATCAGCCCAAACTTGATCAAGCCTGATCGCGGCTATTTGACGTGGTTTAAGCACCTGATCGCACGTGATCACGCCTGATCGCATCGGTTGTATCGTCACAAGTTAGTTAATTCAATCCTGCACCAAGAATTCGCTGTGCGCTGTCCCCGCCACCTGAGGAGCGACCCACGCCTAGCAGTCGGGTACACAAGGTGAGCAAGAACACAAGTAGTCGAAGACATCCGGAGGACCCCCTTCGTTAGTCGGCAGTCTGGGCGCCGTGGTACCGCCTGATCAAGTCTCAAAAACTTCGATCAGCCGCTCCACCACACCGTCGTTGTCCTCCTCGTCATCCCCAGACGTGATCATATATTCATCTTGGCTGAGAACCTTGGTGACCGTTGAAACCGCGTCATCAAATTCTCGGGTGGCTCGCTTAATAGATGCAGCCACTCGCCGACGCCATGATCGGCAGGATCAACATTGTGACGATCACCATACTTGATCTCCTCAAGTACGCAAACTTCATCAATGAACTTCACCGTGTTTTCGCAGGGGATGTACACAAGACATCCAACTTTGTCCTCTCGATATCCAATTAGGAAAGCAATCACAGCATTTGGATCATTCTTGTACTTGTCCGGTGACACTAGAACTTGCACATACACGAGGCACCCAAATGGCCTGATGTGGTGTATGTCCGGGATCACACCAAACGTTCGCTGATACGGGATCCCCCCGATTGCCTTGCAATAGATACGGTTCTTAATGTACACGGCGTTCAGCAACGCGTAGATCCAGAATGGCTTTGGAAATCCTGCTGAGTACATGCCAGCCTTCATAATAGCCACGAGCGTCTCGTGTGTGCGTTAACACGCGTTCAGGTGTGTTCTTTTCGGTCCCACTTTCAAATGCTCGATGCCACGCGACGCGTGCCATGTAGCCATTTCCTTGTTCAGGAATTTACTGCTTTGTCCGTGAGGATCTGGAGGACTGGGAACCGCGTGGTCTCAGCCATCTGAAATTTACGCTGTACGATCTTCTTGATGACGCGACCGGCCTGTCGCTCCGACCATACCACATATTGCTGGATGTGCTTGTTCACTGTTGCAGCAGACTTGTCCTTCAGTGATCACAGCTTCACGTAACGACTCCACGCATCCATCAAAACGAGAACCGCCGTGTAATTCGTTCCATTGTTCTTTGGAGGAAACAATATGCCTGCATAGATCAGTTGGTTGGGTCCCGTCAATCCACGATCGAGTATCTTCTGTCGCCGTTTGCTTTTCTGTTTCCCAACGTGACATGCATCACAAGCCTTTTGTTCACGTCGGCTGAGCATCATTCCTTTCATCAAGGCCTTGTCCACCATCAAATTCAGATACTGGTGGTTTGTGTGAAGCGGGCGCTTGTGCTAATCATCCATAGTCGCAACGCCATCGGTCACTGTGTAGTTGGTAATGATACGGCCACCATGGTCTGGTTGGTTCGCGCCTTCAGCCTTGAACATCCAAATGCCCTGCACCACCACAGCACGGATCGCGTCTTGGACGTCCATCCTCGCAATGAATGTGCATGTTCTCGCTCAAAATCAATCTCGAACCCCTGTTCGATAGCCTGTTGCATGGAAAACAGCCCTTGGTCGGCATTCTAGAGGTAGAGCACGTCGTCCACGAGACAATTCGATCTCCTTGTCACCCACTTGTGTGCCAATTTTCACCGTACCAATACCCGATGCTTTCGCGAGCATTTTTCTTGAAACTCCGTACACACTTGCACCCACACTAGCCGGGTCAATATCTTCCATGTGGACAAAGAGGCTCTTGTCCCCAACAATGTGACTGTTTTACCCAGTGTCAAAACACCACCAAGACGTCCCGGCCGTGATCTCCACTGCACTGTCTTTATCTTCCGCGGCGTCGCTCACCGCCGGTGGCGTCGACTCGACTGCCACACCGGTAGCAACCCAAGGCTCACCTTCAACGATTACGGTCGCTCCTGAGTCACCATTCCGTTGCCGCGCCGCATTCCGTCGTTGCACGTGAAGTTGGCGCGATGTTGACGCCTCACTCTACTTCCATTGCCATTGCCTTTGTCCTTTTCCGGACAATAGGCCCGCAGGTGCCCAGGATTTTTGCACTTGTAGCAAATCTTCTCGGTCGTCTGACCATCATTCTGCTGGCCAGATTCGGCATTTCCGCGGTGAACTCGGCCACCGCCACCATCACCTTGCTGCTGTTGCCCGCGACCACCGGTATTTCCACCGCCACGTCGGCCGTTCCTCCCGGACATGTTTCCGCTGGTGTTGTGGCCACCGTTCCTTGGTCGTTTCGATTTTTGCTCAGCGGCTTGCTCGATAAGAGTCCGCAGGCCCTCAGGTTGCAATTGATCACCATTCCCGCCGTACTTAGTGACTTCTCGGAGTTGTTCAAATTCATACTGATATGGGAGACCATTGAGCAACATCTCCTTCATGATGATGTCGTTGACAATGTAGTTGTAGCTTGCCAGTTCGGTACGTAGTCGGAATATCTTAGTCAAGTACGCTTATACATCCTCCGTGGTCACACACCTTAGGGAACGCATATCATCCGTCTTCGTCACGATGATGCTTTCGCGTATAGTCGGATCCGAGCGCTTCTCGTAGATCTCTCACGGCCTAGACCACATGTCCGATCGAGACTTGAGATGGTCGACCTGTTGGAACTTTTCCGTCGGTAATGTCGTCCCGATCAATCGCATGATCGTGAACTGCCTTCTGTCGAAGGTACGCGTGCCCTCCTCGCTGGTGAGTTCCTCACGTGTGATCTTCAGCAGAGCAACATCATCCAGGCCGTGCTCGCGCGTGACCGTCAGCATGGTTCACTTGTATTTCCGGAAGTCCTTGCCGTCCCAGTTAGCGAGCAGAAATTCGCCCATAATCTATCTCGCTTCCTTGTACTCGTCTATCAGCCGCTTCTCGCGAGCGCTGATCGTCTGGCGTGGTTGGTGTCCGTGCGTCGGTGTCGTTGGACGCGACGGCGGTAACGGCGGTAACGGGACTGTCGACATCTTTCACGACACTTTTGAGCTCGTAACTCTGTTAGAAAGCGTAAATGAGGGCCACGTGGTAGAATAGGAACTAAATGTATTAGGAGCCAAGTTCTCTTACCTCTCTCTAGGTCCTCCATCATATGCATGGCCACCGGGCGACCCTTCGGGATTAAACCCCCACCCGGGCCACTTCAAATATAAAATGGACGTGAAACGGATAGAACATATCCGGTTTCTAACATAGGGGTGCAACAATACCCCTACCCCCACACACCCAGCGACTCCGTTCTTCCCCTAACATAAGGGTGCAACAATACCCCTACCCCCACACATCCCAGCGACCCCGTTCTTCCCCCCCCACCGCCCATCCTGTGTGCTCCCGCATCCTAACATCATTGCTTGCCTCTTGCTTTACCCATTATCCCGACTAATGGAACCTCATGTGGCAGATGAGTGTCCAGAAGATGCTGTTGAAGAGCGTAAGCAAGCTTTTCGCCGGTGCTCTAACACAAGTAGAGAGAGGTGACATATGTGCAAATAGTGCCAGTGCCAGTGCCAGCAGAGAGTCTTCTTTTACGGCGAAGCCGAGAGAGTGTTCGACAACGTGCTCTTGAGACGCCAGAACAATAAGAACAACGACGCAAAATCTCAGGCAAGACGTGCTCAGCGTGCACGTCACCCTCTGAAAATCCGATTGCGGTTTTTAAGGATCAACCAAGAGGCCCGCGCCGACAGTCGTGCTGCTCATCCTGCCGGTGATACCGCTGCTGCTCGTGAGAGTGATTGTGAGGCACACGCAGCAGGTGTCAGAGAATGATGCAGCCGCAGAGCGGGTTCGGAACCTGTTGGCGCACCAGCAAGCGCGCGCCGCTGAACCGGAGTTCCCCTTGCACTTCAGGAGATCCCCTCAAATTCCGATTCGCTGCGCTTTGTGATGAACCGGGATAACGTCTGCTGCCACAATTGCGGGATGCCCCATTGGATGCAGGAGCGTGAAGGGTCCTGAACCAACTCTTACACACCCATTTTTCACCATGTGATGCGACCGTGGTAAGGTATCCAACGTTCCACCATTGGCACAGCCACCAGAGCCGCTGAGGAGTCTGCGACGGAATCAAACGCCTATTGCCCCGGCGTTCCACATCAACATCAGGGCGCACAACAGCGTCCTGTCGTTCACGTCCCTGGGTGAATTTAGATGAACGATTTTTTCAGGCAGGGGTGTACACTTTTCGAATCCAATGTGCCCTGTACCACCGAATGGAATCACGATGCTGGAGCTCGGTCATCCAAGGAAGTTCTCGCATTTTTATATCATTCCTACAAACAGAATGGCGCTTGGTGGCCGCATGAATGTCTTCCCGCATCTGGATCGGCGCATCATGGGCGGAGCTTCAATCCATGCTCGAACAGCACAAACCGTACGTGCAGATGTATGAGAAGGTGCGGCAGAGGTTGCAGGGGATCAGATGGTGGATCTGATCTTCGTATTCCTTGCCTGCAATCGAATGAACGAAGGAGGTACAGCACCCCGACCGCCAACACGGTCGACGCCATCATGGTGGGATTTGGTTACGACGGCAGTGTGGTGGAGTCAAGTTCGAAATTGAACAAATTTGTATCGACAACCTGACCACCACCATCGTGCCCAGCCTTCCAACTTACGGGGGGGGGTACCCCGCGGACCTCCACTCGAAATATGGTCCGATCGTCCACTGCTGGCAGACGACCGGTCATCATCCAAAGACACTTGGTCCGATTCACTTAAGTTCATCTCACCTTGTGTACCCGATGGAATGGGCTAGTTACATACTTGGTGGATCGGGATCGCAGATCGATCTGATTCGGTCTTGAATATGAGACCGTGCTGGCTAGGTGTACCTAGGGCGGAACTCTTCACCCCAGGTACGTACAGACCAGAAACACTTCCGAAAGATAAATTCCAATAGGTCGATCGTCCAAACGATCTAGGCCTGACCAATACGAAATAATAGAGGGTATACCAATCAACCGGTCTAGCCCCTGACCAATATAAGAGAAGACCAATACCGGTCTAAACTCCAACCAATGTTGCAATGAGCCAATATGTCCACATGAAGACCCAATATGCCCGTAAAACTCCACAAACGATATCTCCACGTAAAGACCAATCCAGTAAATAGCACGTTCCAAACGTACTTGACTTAAAGTGTCGATATCGCCAAATCGTATTCCCGTCGAGGGACTTCCGGTGGCCAAAGTGCGCGTGCGGTGTGTCCATACCGGGCATAATAGGCAAGAGGGGATAATTCAACCCTCTGCCCCGAAACACTCCGCGGCGGTCGGAGGCGACTAGTGTACGTGGAAAGAATAACGGCGACCCCTTGCTGCGGTGTAGACCAAGACCAGAAGAGGTTTTTGCCACTTATTCCTAGACCAAAAACCTTTACCGGAAAAATCCGTAACCAAAAGACTCTTACTTGGAAAAAACGCAACTAACCAATAATACTACCTCCCTATCGTCCCTAATTTACCCACACAAAATTATGTAAAATACCCAATGTCAGGTGACTCACCCAAGACCGGCGTTCTTGATACTCCTTGAATCTGATAGGCTAAAAATCCCCCCCTTGTTTATACCAATCGGAAACTCGACCAACTGCCTTGACCAAAAGTGACCAAATTTGTGGTACACTTCACCACAGCCGCCCCTGAGTCCGACCGTGTCGCACAACGATAACGGTCTGACTCACCCATCACCCGACCAACTGGACCTTGGTCACTCACACTTCTTCACCATGGACCATCCATCTTCGCCACCTTCGCCAGGTACTTACTTTACTGTACTCGATCCTCTTATGCTTCCTCTTGACGCTTGTTCTTGTAGAAACTCTATGTGCCGAGTCGCTCCACATTGCTTCACCTGTCCGGTCGGCTCGGTCTGGCAGCCCATGTAACTCTCCTGCACTTCAAACATCGGAAGGGTGTCAGACTGAAGCCGACACGCGGATGCAGGACATGCTTGCAGAAAACATGCGTCTCAGGACCCAGGTGGCCCACCAGGCAACACGAGGTGCGCATCTTTGGTCTTCGTCTTGTACTGTTTTGACCCTCGTTTGTCTTCAGCACTTATCCCTCCCAGCGTTGTCAAGGCAATAGGTGCCTTGCTTGATGCTGATAGGCAGTCCGACGATCATACTGACCAGCTCCGACCAATTCTAGAGGAGCTGGTAAGTGCACGTTATGAGCTGTCCCGTCTGGAGGCTTATCAGTCCCATATCCGGGATCAACTTGCACTTGTTCGCCGGCAGAAACTGGACGGACAGTTCGACGCGACCTCGCTGCGCATGCAAGGCGACGACTTCGCGCGACGCATTGCCGAGCTTCAAATTTCCGTTCAAGACCAGACCGGGAAGGTCCGGTCTTATCAAGACAAGTCAGACGCTTGGACGCTAGAGTCGGGTCGTCGTCAGGTGGCACTAGACCAGTGACGCCAGCGCTTGATGAACTTGCTGCATCCGTGTTCGGCTGCTTCCTCCAGCATAGATTGGTCTGCGTCGGCAACCTTAGTCGCCTCGGAGCAAGACCAAGACCGCTTGCAGCAGGACCAAGACCGACACCGTTCATTGGCTGATATTCAGCAGCCCGAAATTGCACACAATCTAAGAAGCGCGCGGACGCGCCGGGTAGCTCGAGGGCGCGGGGCACTGCGCGCGAACCCAGACTCGATGGAAAGCGTGCAGTGCCTCATAAGCGAGCCAAGACACAGGCGCTTCTTATGGACTCGGACTCGGACACGGACGGAATCTACGGCCTCTCGGAAAGTCGAGCGCCCTCGGGCCGTACTGCAAATCGCACCAAGCACACAGGGGTCTCGTCCGAGGAGGACTCCGGCGAAGGGTCCTGCGATTCCGAGATTATGGTCGCCATCCAGTCCAAGTCGCGAACGAATTTGCGTGAAAGTTTCATCCAAGAGGCGTCGACATTGGGGTCAGAACAGAAGACCGGTTTGCCAAGTGACGCCACACCAGTGTCGGCACTAGCGAAGCCGGAGCCTTCGGTTCTCCCCGGGACATCCAAGCTTCACAAGTACGCTCTACTGAAGAACATGGCAGTTGACACCAGCTCCCTCCGCCGCGGACGTTTGAAATCACCTTGCCGTGGTCGTCGGGGCAAATCGGCTGTTTGCGCCGGTCTACCTTGACCAAGCAGCTTCTGGCCCGGTCTTTCTCCCGCCCGGACCTCTGGCTCTTTCCACCGTCCAAGAAAACCCCTGCCGCGTCTGCATGGAAGGCGGACTTGATTACGTCGGCGCAGATCTCCCGCCTATACGGCGATGAACCATGGAAAATTTTCGAACACCCCAAGATAGGACTTGTGTTCCACTTGACTCCGTGGATCGGCACTTTGCTAGTCCGGGTGAAGAATTTCAACAAGATCCACGGCCAAGCAATTTGGGAAGCGTCCCACTACTTGGTGCTTACCCCCGACCGGGTGCGACAAGATCCGGGCCTGGCGACGTTCCAGAGCAAGCGCAAGCGACGTCGAATTCGGGCGGGCGAGGCTTGGCAATCCCTGTGCCAGTACATTTTGGACGGGATGCGAGCCCGCGAGTGTGACGTCGACGTGTTCTTGTACCCGGTGTTCTTCCTAATGCCGAGGCGTCGCGTTGAGAAGACCAGACTGCTGGCCGACGACGGCATATGGTACCCCGGTCTTGATTGCGCTGAGCCGGTCGCGGACCTCAAGGATGCTTTGGTCCAGCTTGACCGGAAGGACCCTTTTTCAGGATCAAGTGCAAAATCATCCGTCGATGGTCATCGGCCGTCTGTGGGGCGATAGCAAGTGAAGTCGCAGGTAGTCGACCAGATGACTCGCAATACATGTCATCATTTCTTTTTCATATGTCCAATCGTCAAATCACTTGAGCTAATTTTGCCACTCTCTCCATAGTTGCACCGAACACGTTATCGTAAACAGTTACACCTCCATCACGAAAAATAGTCATCACATTCGTCATTCCGCTACTCCAATTCGTCACAGTTCATCACAATTTTACATCAACTCCGGACCTTCCACATCTTCACACCGGTCTAGACCGACCGATGCTACTGCGTGTCTTGGTCTTGGTCTTCATGAGTCTGCATCACTGCGAAGCGATTACGACTGACTCGTTCTCGTTCGAACTCTCGTAGAAGAGCCCCACAATTCAAGTCGAGCTCGTCGACCCAAGTTGATTCATCATGGTCCTTCCATCGGACCAGGTACTCTCGGTGAGTCCGACCGAACCTGGTCTTCTTGGTCGACCGAACATCTAGGACCTTCTGCACTTAAAACTCGTCTTCCTCTAATGGTCGTTCCCAACTGTCCTCCGGCAGTAACACTTCATCGAAATCAAATCTCTTTTCTTCGTCTACCAGACAGGGAGTTTTGGGTCGATCAGGAAATTCTCGGACCAGCTTCAACTTGGACACATGCACGATCGGGAAGACCTTGTAATCTGTACCAGTTGTTACTAAACGGTCAGCGTGCTCACCGATCAGCTCGGCAACACGGAAAGGGCCGTGCCACATGTGAGTCAGCTTCTTCGCATAGCCCTCTTTCACTCGGTCTAGATATAGCCATACCCTCGCCCCTGGTTCTATACCGTGGGGTCGGACCTGGTCATTGGTCCGATCTGCCCGGTATTGTGTGGCCTGACGCAGCTTTTCGTTGACGACTTCTTTTGCATGCTGGTAGTGTTTCTGGACCTGCATGCGCCAGCGTCGAGCATCGCGATCGCCGGTCCGGGTGCAACCGATAGGTATCGCAGCTTCCAGTGTCGACCGAGGGTCCCATCCATATGCCAATTAAAAAGGCGTTTCTCCTCGGACCCGATCGGTCGACGAGTTGAGTGAAACACCAGCCTTTCTGCATACTCGTCCCAATCTCGCTGGTCTGGGTCAGCAACGTACATCTTGATCGCCCTCGTTATGGTCTGCACCATGCGTTCCGCCGATCCATTTGCTTGCGGACGATATGACATCGTCGCACTCTGTTTCTGTCCCAGCATGTTATTGAACGACCGGAACACCTCGTCCATAAGACCGGGTTCCCGATCGTGCCTGATGACCTCGCTGGCGACGAATCTTCGTAACACACATTCTTCGTTGCTCTGGGCGATCTGCTCCGCAGACCGAGATGCACTTGCCTTCGCAATAACTAGACCGGTTCACAGGTCTACCCAGATCAGCAGCTCAGTGTTGCCGCGCGTCGATCTAGGTAGTGACGGTATGTGGTCCATCGCTATGACCTGGAAAGGGTAGGTAGCTTCGATATTTCCGGGCGATCGCCCCTTGATTACCGGTCTACCCTTTCCGGTCTCGCAATCCGTGCAACAGCCCACATATTTCTGCACACTGCGGAAAAGACCTCTCCAGTGGAAGTGGGACCTGATCTTGTGATAGGTCCTGCCTATGCCCTGATGTCCCCCTTCTAGACTCACGTGATAGTGATGAACGACATCCGGCTGCAGCAACTCGGGGATCACTAATTTCGCCAGTCGGTCCCGGTCTGCACTGTCTTGGTCGGCATCGCGGCAGTAATACAATAATCCATTATCATCCACTTCGTAGCTATCCGCGATCTTGATGCACTCTTTCGCTTGATCGTTCGTCAACTTGGACAGTTCACCACGCAGGTAGGTCTTCAGGTTCATAATCCATTCTTCTTCGTCCTGCGCCTTGAGGATCCGTTCCATCCTTCACTTTTGCACTGCATATTCGTTCAAACTTTCCTTCGGGAACGGTCGGCGAGACTTCTGAGCTTTCGATCTAGTCGCGACCATCACATGCACCTGGACTGGGGCGTTCTTGGGTCCGATCACCTCTGGGAGCCTGTTTATATTCAACAATTCATCCAGAACGGTCTTCTCGGTGATCGTAGCCCCGGTCTGGTCTTGCATGGCCTTGGTCGCGAGGTAGTCGGCGCTTCTGTTCCAGTCCCGTTTCACGTGCAATAGCTCGTGGTTGGGGTGGTCCTTCAATGCCTTCATTACTCGATCATTTAGCGTCCTTAGTCGTGGAGCCTTGCAGTCGATCTCTCCAGTGATCTGCTTGATCACTAGGTTGGAGTCACCACATATGATAACTCGCCCCTTCTCTTGCGACGACAGCAGGTCCAGACATAGAAGTAGACCTCGGTACTCCGCCTCGTTAACAGTAATATCCGGCGTGAAATCGGCAGCGGCTGCAACTATAGACCATTGTGGCAAGTTCCACAATATGGCACTATAGGCGCCGACCTTCTTCTTCACGCTTGCCGATCCGTCAAAACTTAAGACCAAGAGCTCTTCATCATGATCAACGGTCGGTGGCGGTCTCGAAACTGACTGCCGAGGTTGCTTCCTCGGGGCAATCGCTATCAATTCCTCGTCCACTTCAGACCGAGGGGTGATACTGGCAGCTACTGTGCCCAATATCTCTTCCTCGCCCCCGGTGCACTTAACGACCTCGAGGGTCCACTGCGACAATACCGCCGACCATCTGCCTAGACGTCCGTCCATCCCATTGGCTGATAGTAGCCAGGCCAAAGTAGACCGTCTTGACAGGACCTTTATAGGTCGGCCGACCAGCAGGTTGTAACACACATCCAGAATTCGTAGCGACGCCAGAACTTCTTTCTCGACAATTCCATAGTTCACTTCATTTGGTTTTAGCGTCCGGCTCGTAAACGTGACTGGATGATACACACCATCGTGATCTTGCACTAAAGTGGCCGAGATAGCCCACTTACTGGCATATACAAGAAACGTCGGCACTTTTTCGGGAGCGAAATGCTTGAGAACCGGTGCCGTCGCCATCTTAACCTTCAACATACCAAAGGCAAACTGTGCACGCCTCATATGATCTTCGGCCTCCACTTTCGGACAAACTGCAGCAAGACCAGAGTCGGCTCCCTCCTGTAAAGTTGCCCGATCTCCTTCGCGCAACATATGATAGTCAACTTCCCGGAGCTCGTACAGCACAGCCGCGTAGATAGCAAAATCTTCAATGAATCGGCTATAATAATTCAAGCTTCCCAGGAAGGACTTCATTGCCTTCAGCGATCTGGGGAACGGGAGGTTACTCAGCGAATCCAGGTCCTTGGGATTAGCCTCTAGACCATTGTTCGAGACCATATGGCCTAAATATGCGACCTTGGACATACCCCAAAAACTTTTCACGGCACTGATAGACAGGTTCCAGCGGTCGCATGTGTCCAACAATCGTTCAACCTTCTCGCACAGATCTTTCCATGACGAGGCAGGTATCAGAATGTCGTCGATGTACGACCGCCTCCCTAGAACGGACGGTCCTCTTTCCCAATCGGGTTCACCCTCTCTAAACACATCATAATTTTCAACAGGGTCCCGATCGGTCTTGATCTTGAAGTGTCCGTACAATGCGTTGTCTATCAGCCTTTGATAGATCTGGGGCGCGTTCTTCAGACCGAACGGCATACGATTCCACTCGAAAAGACCAAACGGCGTCACAAATGCGGAAATCTCACGGGCTCGATCAGTCATCGAGACCACCCAAAATCCACTTGCCATATCTAGCGAACAATACCACAAGGTCTTGTCTAGGTCTTCCAACAGATCATTAATCAGCGGCATCGGGTACACCATGAGTTTAGTCAACCGGTTTACCAGCCGATATTCGATGCACATTCTAATGTCAAAGCCGTTCTTCTTGATAACAATTACGATCGGCGAGGCCCATGGCGAGGTCGACGGTCTAATAATCTTGGTGCCCAACAGTCCTTTAATGATATCAGAAAGCTTTTCACGGTACTGTGGCGCCACGCGTCGACATCGCTGGGCAATCGGCTTGGCATCTCCAATGTCAATATCGCAAATCGCACCACGGGCTGCAGGTGGTAAGGCGTTGCCCTTTCCGATCAGCAGATGTCTTTTCTTCCATATGATATTCTTCAACTGCTCGATCTGGTCTGGACTGTTAAGGTCTTGATCACCCACTTGTAAATCATCCATTGTAACTTCGGGCGAGTCGGCAGACACTTCAGGGAGGACTGCCATCTGGCTTTCCAGCTCCTGAATATACTGTTACCCGCCTTCATGTATACAGACTTGTTCATCTTCTGGGGCGATATCACCTGGACCATCTGGACCGGCTGAACGCCCCTGGTCTTGATCGACGGGCTGTCCTTCACTGATATCGGTCTGATTGGGAACACCGTAATGGTCCGACCTAGCAGTTTCATGTTCCCCTTCTTCCGTTTCTTGCTCCGCTGTCGCCTGGTCTTGTGCTGACACCACGTTGACTAACCTTGGCTCGTCTACTTGATGGTCCACCGTTCCTGGTGACTGCGGCGCCTTTCTTCGGACCAACATCTTTTTGGGGTGACATAACTTGGTCTTTCCACTAAAGGTGAGGTATCCTCTTCCACCGACCCATCATCGCTGATAAGATCGGTGGTCGATTGGTACGCCAGGTTTTGCCACTCGACATACCGCCTCGATCCAATCGAGACGAACCCCATATTCCTTGGTACCTTCCCTTCTGCTAACCACATACCGACAATAGTGTTATTGTCCAGTGTCAGCGGCTTGTCACCGATATTGGTAACACGGACAAAATCACGTCGACCAGCACTCTTTACGAAGGACGGAACCCACCGATCGCCCCTGGTCAACCATAACTTCCTCGAACGAAAACCTTTCTCGACCGGGGTATCGGCAGACCGACCGACTGGGATAGTGAGGTCTTGGTCCCACCGGACCAGATCGGTATACGAACCATACAGAGGTCTCCAACCAGCCAACTGGACCTGGACCTCGTCCGGGAGTGTAAGCACTCCATGTGACAGGTCTAGGCGAATACCGGCTGGGACCATGAAATCCATACCTAGTAAAGCGTCCTGACCAGCCAACTTTCCAACCCAAGCGCTGAAAAAGTAGACCAGCGATCCCGACAAAGTAATTTTCACACGCGTTCTTCCTTCGGTCATATAAGAGTTTTCACCGATCCCGACGCATTCTTGTCTCTGGGTATCGTCTATACGACATCCGACCTTACGAGCAAAGGCGGAGTCGATTATCGAGACTTCAGCTCCAGAGGCGAACAACATCGTCGCTTTCTGGTTATTAATATTGCCACAGGCTTTCGCCTGCTTGAACCATTTATCAGGCGCGTGATACTTCCAGTATCCGCGGGATTTTCCAGGCAGCAAGTCCAAGTACATAACCACCTTGTTCCGGGAGTACTCATCGGTCTTCAGAATGTAGACCGGATCGTCTGGGTCGACGCAATTCGGAATATAACGTGTATTGTCGGTCTTATCCTCCTTGCCGACATATGCATAGATGTGAACCGTAGAACGCTCGGCTCGATCCAGATTCCAACCTGGCGAGAGTTCTAGTTTAACATCTTTTCCGCGTCCGGCGGCAGCATCCCCGCGTGCTTGTCCGGCACGTACCACTTGCGTATCATGTTAAAAAAATTCCAATTTGCAGTGGCCGGCCTCGTGGATCTCCACATGACTTGCATACGAAAAGGCAGTGATCAGTCGGGTGGACGCTTCTCTCTCACTTCTTGTACACCATCTTCTTCAAGCAGTTTGGACCATCATGTTTGCTCGACCCACAGTGGGAGCACTTCTGACGAGTTCGGTCCGTATCGGACTTGCTTCCGTTCCTTCCCTTCCGGTCTACCTGGTCGGGCTTCGAACTGGTCTTCGGGGAAGGTCCCGCAACATAGACGTAACGATACTGGTCTTCATCCGATGACTCCTGGCTGGATTGACTTCCACTTTCCCCTTCCGATCCCGTGCTGTCTTCGGCTACGATCGCCTTGACCGCTCGGGTCGGTCTGGTCCAGGGTCTCTTGACCGGATCGGTCTGGGTCTGGGTCTTGGATCGGTAGCGACCTGATCCACCAGCACTCTTCGTCCTCATTCTACGCGACTGCTGTAGCGTCTGTATGAGTCTGTTCAACTTCACCCGCGTCCCTAAGACGCAGCAGAGTAAGCTGGTCCGCCAGTTCTTGATCATCCAGGGTACTAATGTAGTGACCCACATGTTCCAGAGCAGCACCGTTCGGCGGGTTATTCTCTTTAATTGTTATGCCGGCACGAAGTGCAGCCACGTTCAACCGATGCAAATACTCGATCGGTGTCTCGTCGCTCCGCTTCTGCATATGGTGATACTTGCGGGCACTCGAAAATCCGAAGTTACAATATTGCCCTTCAAACTCTGCACATAGCTGGTCCCAGTCAGACCGGACATCCCGACCTAACTGTTGGATCTAATTGGCAGCCGGTCCTTTCAACAAATCCCGGAAGATCAGACACCTTTCACTTTTCGGGGTCTGGTCTCACAGGAACGCAGACTTGACCCGACCGAACCAAGACCGGGCCTGGTCTTCATCAGCATCCTTGCCAGTGAAGTCCTTGAGGTCGGTCGTCGCGGCCATACGGATGCGCGGAATCGCAGCAGATCCAAAGTCGTAAGCAATAGTGGAGGCTAGGTTAGCCTTGCGTGGCTTGCCAGCGCCCGTACCGTCTGACCCACAGTGGTCGTCAAGACCGCCGACCGACTCCATGTCACAGTCACTTGTCTTGCTTGGTCTACGCGTTCTGGACGGTTGCGGCTTGCGCTTCCCTTTGCCGACTTGCTTATCACTTCGAGTGGGCTTGTCCACAGATGTTATCGATTCCATATCCTCGTATCGGCAAATTGGCACTTTGCTGGGTAGACCGGCCTTGGACATGTGGGCGCAGAGGTGGTCTAACCCGGTATTCCATGAAACGTTCCATCATCGTCTCAAACATGGCTTGGACGTTAGCTGGAGTCATGGGCAACGTGACACCCTCCTTTTGCGGAACTGAGGTCTGTGGGGGCTGCTGGAGCCCCGACTGGCAAGCAGCCCTTTGCTGCCGCATGTCCCTTTTTTGTTCAGGCTGGGCATGGTCCGCCCCCATGGTCATCCGCTCGACACCAGTCTCCAACTCTGATGAGCTGTTTGAGGCCGGTGGAGACTGATAAACCGATTCGTCATCAGAACCAATGTCAACAAGCGCTGTGGAGGCTTCAGCGACCTTCACTGCTGCGGTGGGAGTTGGGCGGCGAACCGCCCCCACCAGTGGGACCAAATGGTCGTGGAAGGTCGACATCGACGATTTCAGCCTCCAAGTCTCAAATTCAAATAGTTTTTGGACATCGGCGGGGTTCTGCATTTTAATGCCAACCTCCGCCAACATCGCCACCAAGTTCTTCACCAACAGTAATGGGCGATCACTCTGGATCGGCTCGTTAGTGGGACCGAGAAGATGGTCGGGGATCTGGAGGTTCAACACCCGAAAGACCGCGTCAAAGCGAACAAATCGTTTCAGCTTAAAAATGTAATACATCTTGTTTAGGTCTTCTTCCGTGATGCCTCCATCTCCGACTTGCGACTTTTCTTCGAGGTCGTCTTCGTCGGCCGGCAACCCCAACCCTTTCTTGGGAATCTTGGGGACCTTGGGGAGGTTGTTCTGATCGTTCTGATCAGCCTCCAAGTATTTTTCGTCTTTTGATTTTCCATCAACTTTTTTATGCACAAACATAGGATCAGGACCAAGGTCCTGATCCTTTCCGGGACTATAGCAGTACTTGCTATAGTCACGATCGGCTCCGGTGGGAGCCTTTTGGGGAGGAAAAAAATTATTAATCCCGATCTGGTCCTCCACCAGGCCAGACCGGACATCGCCATCTTTATCGAGAACGAAGACGTAAGGTGATAGCCTTTCCTTACGCCCTCTCCAGAACGATTCCAAATTCAAATCTTCAAATTCAATCTTTGATGACACCTCGCGGTGATATCCACGATCACCAAGTGATCCGGGCACGCGCACCATTGTGGTGGAATCAAGTTCGAAATTGAATACATTTGTATCGACAACCTGACCACCACCATCGTGCCCAGCCTTCCAACTTACGGGGGGGGTACCCCGCGGACCTCCACTCAAAATCTGGTCCGATCGTCCACTGCTGGCAGACGAACGGTCATCATCCAAAGACACTTGGTCCGATTCACTTAAGTTCATCTCACCTTGTGTACCCGATGGAATGGGCTAGTTACACACTCGGTAGATCGGGATCGCAGATTGATCTGATTCGGTCTTGAATATGAGACCGTGCTGGCTAGGTTTACCTAGGGCGGAACTCTTCACCCCAGGTACGTACAGACCAGAAACACTTCCGAAAGATAAATTCCAATAGGTCGATAGTCCAAACGATCTAGACCTGACCAATACGAAATAATAGAGAGTAGACCAATCAACCGGTCTAGCCCCTGACCAATATAAGAGAAGACCAATACCGGTCTAAACTCCAACCAATGTTGCAATGAGCCAATATGTCCACATGAAGACCTAATATGCTCGTGAAACTCCACAAACGATATCTCCACGTAAAGACCAATCCAGTGAATAGCACGTTCCAAACGTACTTGACTTAAAGTGTCGAGATCGCCAAATCGTACTCCCGTCGAGGGACTTCCGGTGGCCAAAGTGCGCGTGCGGCGCGTCCAGACCGGGTATAATAGGCAAGAGGGGATAATTCAACCCTCTGCCCCCAAACACTCCGCGGCGGGTGGAGGCGACTAGTGTACAGTCAGCTCCCTCTATAACAGCATCTGATATAACAGCATTTCTGTATAGCAGGCAGGTTTTTCCCAGTACGGAATTTTCCCATACTTTTTCCGCCCTCTATAACAGCATATTGCCTATAACAGGAACAGCCGTTCGGCTGAGATCCACTCCATACTAAAATCCTTCCTCTATAACAGCCATTATTGCTAGGGGCCTTGGAATTTGGGTGTCACCTGCCACAGATTGCACTAGAATATGCCTGAGAATTCTAGAAGGTGTTGGAATGTGCTGGTGCACAGAAACCAATCTATTTATGTTTAGATAAAAACTCGAAATTGAACAGAAATTTCTGTTCTGTTCAATTTCGAGTTTTTGTTGGTATAATTGGTATAAATCGAACAGAAAACCCCCAACCAAAGCACCCACAAACCTATTAATCTCACCTTAGCCTCAACATCTCCTTGCTGCACGCACTCATCATGGGGCCCAAACGACAATCAATCACTCTTGAGACAAAGGTGGCCTTGATAGATTACGCAGAAAAGCACAGCAACATTACACACGAGCAACTCAGGGAGATGTTTGGCCTTGCCAGCCGCAAGACGGTCACTGACATTCTGGCCAAAAAGAACAAGTACAAGGACGCGGCCAAGCAGGCTGACGTAACAAACGCAGACATCAATCGCAAAAGGCTGCGTGAATGCGAGTTCCCTCAGGTACGTGACCACTGCATTCATCAGCGCAAAATACATTGCACACTTCGTGACCATCCATTGGTTTGATCATCAAAATTCAGATTGACAAAGCTTTCAAGCTTTGGTTTACACAGGCACGGTCAAATCATGTGGTGCTGACAGACGCACTTGTCGCCGCCAAGGCTTTGGCTTTTGCTAGCTCTCTCGGCATCAATAACGCGGCCCAGCCAAAGCCTGAATTTGTCGCCTCCGATGGATGGCTCTCAAGGTTCAAGCAACGTCACGGCATCAAGTCTTATCGCCTCCATGGAGAATCCGAGAGTGCTCCAATTCAAGATCTTGCTGGGTTCCGCCTAGACCTTCGGAAATCACCAAGGATTACGCCCTTTGCGACATTTTCAACTGTGACGAGACTGGGCTCTTCTTTCGCATGTAGCCCAACAAGACTCTGAGCCAGTCTGCAGAGAAGGGGCGTAAGAAAGACAAGACCATAATCACCATTCTGCTTACGTGTAATGCTTTGGGTATGTCATGTTTAGAAATGGCGATTAAGTTTTGTTGCTTGTTCCCTAACAGCTGACGGATACATATCCCACATTTGCAGGGACTGAGAAGCTCAATCCTCTTGTGATCGGAACGGCCGCCAACCCCCGTTGTTACCGCAACACCTACATGGGCTCTCTCCCGCACGTCGACTACCATCACAACAAGAAAGCCTGGATTCGCGGTGATATCTACAAAAGTACATGCTGAAACTGAACGCGAAGTACAAAGGAGAAGATCGAAAAATCCTGCTTCTTGTGGACAACGCATATCCTCATGATGTTGAGGAATATGAGGATCGTTTGACGCATGTAAAGGTACAGTAATGTGCACTCTCTTACAGAATCCACTCTTTATATCTTAAGCTAGTCAGCGATTGGCCGTTTCTGTTTCAGGTTCATTTCCTTCCTCCAACACTAAATCTCACCTGCAGCCCGCCGACGCGGGTGTGATTGCTAATTTCAAGGTCAAGTACAAAACTCGTTACATCAAGTACCTTCTCGACGAGTACGAGCAGAACGGCAACCATCCAATTTCTGCCGGCAACAAGTTCAGCATTCGTCAGGTCATTGACACCCTTGTTGAGGCCTGGAACGACGTCTTACCCTCGACTATTGCCCATTGCTGGCAGAAGACCGGCATTCTTCCCATTAGAGACAACCAAGTTGGCCGCAGCTCCACCATCAACGAGGATGATGTGCCGCCATCCAAGAGCATGTTCAAGAGGTGGCAGCTCTGCTTGCCCGCATCCCTCAGGATGACACCCACCAAGTCATGGATGCAGCTGCTTACTTGGATGTTGATGGCTCACTTCCTGTGGTTGAAACACTCACCGATGAGGAGATTGTCTCTGAAGTGCTCGCTGAGTCAACCACTGAAGCGGTGGAAGCTGTTGAAGCGGAGGATGAGGAGGACACTCCTGTGGAAGGCATGGTGGTTACCTGGGTGAAACTTGAAGAAACTGCCACGGTCTTGCTCGGCAGCCTCCAAGGCAAGGCCATCGGTTGTCCTCTCGCAGAGGTTCTGGATTGCATCTTACGCCAGTACAAGAGGTTTGACAGCGCGGCAAGGGAAGAGTCTACCAAGCAGACAACAATCATGAATTTCTTCCGGCGCGACAAGGGCAAGGGACGGGCTCTGGATTAGTTGAGAGCCAATTACCATAGTTATGCTCTAGACAACTCTTCCAATATGTACTGTGCAGTATATTATTCTATGTTTGACCCTGGAAATACTAAAGCCAGTGTTGCCTATAACAGCCAAATTGTAATATCATCACTCGGGCTGTTTTATGTGTAAAACAGCCTCCCTCTATAAAAGGCAAATTCTGGCCAGACAAACAGGGCTGTTATAGAGGGAGCTGACTGTACGTGGAAAGAATAACGGCGACCCCTTGCTGCGGTGTAGACCAAGACCAGAAGAGGTTTTTGCCACTTATTGCTAGACCAAAAACCTTTACCGAAAAAATCCGTAACCAAAAGACTCTTACTTGGAAAAACCGCAACTAACCAATAATACTACCTCCCTATGGTCCCTAATGTACCCACACAAAATTATGTAAAATACCCAATGTCAGGTGACTCACCCAAGACCGGCGTTCTTGATACTCCTTGAATCTGATAGGCTAAAAAGCCCCCCTTGTTTAGACCAATCGGAAACTCGACCAACTGCCTTGACCAAAAGTGACCAAATTTGTGGTACACTTCACCACAGCAGTATTTCTGATCGCTGCATTATTCTGAAGTGTCACGACGGACACCAGCAGCGGATTTCAGCATTTCACTCAGCGTATACACCGCTTCACTATGTGCTTATTTATCCTGACGGTCGACAAGTGTGGACTCCCACGATTCCGCTTAGGGGATTTGAGTACGACTCTGGGGAGGGAGGGTTTATTGATAACGAGGATGCTGTCCGTGGGAGAGGCGGAACAATACGTGTCTCGCAGATGCAGTATTATTCCTACTTGCTGCACCTGGCGAGCACCTCTTTTTGTCTAGACGCCTGTTTCAGCAATATATCGTGGACGCGTGGGTATGCGTGTAGCATTATAGCCAGCAGTATATTGCCGACCACTAAGTTGATCTGCTGTGTGAGTTGTACTCCGGAGTCATGAATGCGATAAACGACAGTTACCAGAACGCAGCGCAAGTTGGTCGCAAAATGATTTTGCCGTCCACATTTTCTGGAAGCGATCGACAGATCGGCCAGCTCTATCAGGATTCAATGACAAATGTGGGCAAGCGTGGGCGTCCAGACCACTTTGTCACCTTCACGTGCAATCCAACGTGGCCCGAGATCACGGCTGAGTTTGAACTGGGACAGACCACTCAGTATCGACCGGATTTGGTTGCGCGGGTATTGAACATCAAATTCCAGGAGCTCATGCGTGACCTCAAAGACCGGAATATTTTTGGTACTGTGATCGGCAAAGTCTGGGTGATCGAATTCCAAAAGCGCGGCCTCCCACATGGGCACATCCTCCTCATCGTGGACGAGAATTTCAGGCTCCGCACCCCTGAATATATTGACTCGGCAGTGTCCGCGGAGATCCCTGATCCATCGAAACATGCAAATGCGTATGAGACCGTGACCTCTTCTTCGTGCACGGACCTTGCGGCACGGCGAATTTAAACGCATCCTGCATGGAGTATCGCAAATGTACCAAGCGCTACCCGAGGGCATTCGCCAGCCGGACATCAGCCAAGGCGGACGGTTACTTGGTATACCGACGGCGGGATGAAGGATGTTCCTTTGTGGATGCAGAAGGTCGCCATGAGGACAGCCGCTGGATCGTGCCGCACGATGCGCACATCAATGGCATTAGCTACTGGGTTGACAAAGAGCGGTCGCCCGCTGCAGGTCTGTTTCTCCATCACTGCTATCAAATATATGTCCAAATACGTCTACAAGAGGCACTAGGTGTTTGAAGACGGGAGAGAGATCAAACAGTATATTGATGATCGCTACGTATGTATCCCAGAAGGCTGCTGGCGACTTATGGCACGAACACCGGCCGTCGGTGAAGCGTTTGCAGGTCCATTTGCTGATCAGCAGCAAATCGTGTTCAACACCGCTGGGAACTTGGCCGATGCAGTAAATGCTGACCGGACGCGTAAAACAACTCTCACGGAAAGGATCAGCACCAATCGCGTGAGTTAGGCTGCTTGCAATACAACCTATCTGAAATCCTAGTCGTCGTTTGTGTGGAATAACACCCAAAAGCAGTGGACTGTACGGAAACTAGGCGTGAGCACCGGCCGAATCTACTTTGTGAAACCCAACGCTGGAGAAAGATATTTTCTGCGCAGGTTGCTGGCAACCGTCAAATTGGTGGAATCATTTACCGAGTTGGGACGTTTTGAAACGGACCTGTCAGAAGACTGCGTACAACGGCTACGCCAACATGAGAATACAGAGCCGTCAGAGGGGCAGATCAAAAGTCTTGCGCTAAAGTATATTGATCAGCTCCTTCTTCCTTTTAAGAAGACAATGGAAGACTTCAATCTCACGGAGCCTGCGTTTTCCATGGATGAGCTCTAAGTCTACCGCTTAATTGCGGAGCAGATTTCGTTTGATTCCGACGCATTGAGACAAAAGAGCAAGCAGCAGGTCCATATGTTGAACGCAGATCATCTCTCCAGTTGATCCAGCAGGACGAACTTCACCTTTATTACGGACCCGGCGGGATGGGGAACATTCCGTGAGAACCTTATACTCAAGCGAGTCCAGGCGAAGATCGGGCTTGCAGTCGTATCCACCGGAATTTTGGCATTAGTTCTTAAGGGAGCCGCACGGCCCATTCAAGCACCAAGGTTCCCGCTGACTTGAAGCCAAACGCGGTCTGTTCAATCAGCAAGCAGAGCGACCTTTCAGATATGGTTCTCCGCACAGCGCTCATTCTATGGGATGAAGCCTCGATGATGAGTAAGTTCGCTCTTGAAGCCGTGGACGCACACTCTGTGACATCATGTAGCGACCCGATGCTACGTTTGGCTGAATTACGGTCGTGTTATCGGGAGAATTCCGGCAGGTGCTGCCTGTTCTCCCAAAAGGCCTGCGTTCTGATATTGTTGCGGCATCAATCAAGGAGTCCTACTTGTGGATGTGCGTGCACGTTTATTGCTTACGGAAAAAATGCGTGATGTGAACGCCGAGCCAATTGCGGACATTAAGAACCATCTTTGCGGATTGGCTGCATGCACTTAGAGAGCACCGGCTGGATAAAATTGACGTAGATCAGATTTGTTGTCCGGAGTCGATGATGATTCACGACCAGACATTGAACGGGCTGATCAACACGATTTATGATGGTATATTTCCGATGCCGCAAGGAATGCACGTGTCTACTTTGGCCAGTGTGCAATCCTTGCCGCCCGCAATGCCAATGTGACCGAGATCAACACAGCCGTCCTGAACATGGTTCGGGGGCAGTTCAGGAATTTCTCATAGCCGACAAATTTGACAATGAAAAGTGTGTATACGCAATCCCGACGGAGCTTGAACCGAATCGACGTGAATGGATAATCTCCGCATCGACTTTCATTGAAGTTCGCCTTACCAATCATGATCCCACAGAATCTTGATGCATCCAACGGGTTTTGCAACGGCACGCGCCTCATTTTCCGTCGGGTTTCCGCACATATGATTGTGGCTGAAGTATTGACGGGTGATTATGCCGGGTACGTTGCTTTGTCCCTTGCACTGCGTTAAAAACTGAGCAGTCAGGCCTGCCGTATACGGTTCGTCGGAAGCAGTTTTCTTTGCGATTGGCATATGCGATGACTATAAAAAAATCACAGGGCCAGACGCTGCACAAGGTTATCTTATGTCTTACAAGGGACGTGTTCTTGCTGGAAGCTGAGTCTACAATACGACGACTAATCCGCAACATCGTTTTGACGAAGCACTACGTTGAATAAGGTTAAAAAATGTCGCAATGATGAGAGCGGTCAATGTCCGAGATTGCACACGCAGTCGTGGACAGCAAAATTATAAAGTCTTTTCTTTTCTGTTTCAAAGGAAATTTAGATATACTGTAGTTTCAATGCAATAATCCGTCGAAACGACGGGTACCATCCACTCCAAAGAGTAATATATAAAATATTACGAATGGGTTAGTAGACTACATAAGTATGACTAAATCTAAACAAATATACAAACGTGTAGTAACTTAACTGATTTAATTATAAAATTAAATCCTTTCATTATTCAATTAAGTGAACCAAATCAAATTACAATGGATTATTTATAACTTATAACCCAACTTTTTTGGAACAACCTATATGTTCCAATTAGACAATGACATTTCAACTAAAATATCATTGGTTCTTATGTAGTAGAGTCTCACAGCAACGATCCCAACTATGTAATATTCACACAACAGCTCGCTTCCGGCAGATGACATCTACTTGATCTGATCTTGACTCGATGAGTGCTACTAAGTGACAGAAGTAGCGTAAAAGATAGGATTTTTGTGGAAACAGAAGGCTTGTTGTAGAATTAATAAGATACGTAATGAAACAAGGTCACTTAAGCTTGCTATCGTTCAACTAGCCTATAAAACCTATAATCCCGGATGATTATGTTCTTAACCACTGCTGCCCGTTTCAAGCCACGTGTTTTATAGTTCTGATCAGCATTAAGGATTCAGGGCGATGATTTTACCAGGTGTACAACCTTTAGAGCCACATATGTTAGGGAAAAAGTTATGCATTTGGACGAGTTAGCGCTGGTACACTGATGGGTAAGCTACGCCATAACTCGCTGCTGGATAGTAGACTCCGTTTCATCTCTTAGGCACCGTTGTCAAGGAGCACATTTACCATGTCGCTAACTTCATGATATCCGATGTAATACTTTCGTCGACGTCAAACGTTGCTGGGTCCCCAGATCTTCGCATATCCGGAACCTTCATAAGATCAACTTAATGCGCTTTCTGTTAAGCGGCATCAGTCTTATCTCGGCATTCGTGCGCTAGGTGCGCAGCAGAGTAGCAACCGTCATGAGCAAGAGACCCATACAAAAGTCTACAAGCCCGCACAGTCCTAGCGCGTCTTCGCGCTCATATTCACAAATATATGAAGGAGTTGGCTACTAACCCTACCTCGTTAGTGTAGAAATCTACCATGCACTTGTGTTCACTGCAGAAATCTTATACTAACTGGTCTGGTAATTTTGACCAGGTCGCTCTACCAAGGACTTATGCGCGACGCTTGCCACGCGGTAGGCGTTCAGGTCGGTGTGTTTGCTTAAAAGCAGAACGAAAAGTATATTATGTATAGTTACTTAAGTCAAATATAATCATACTACAATTCCCAACTTTAATTGTACCTTGAAAATGTACATATCCATTACAGCCAATACGGTTTCACCATCATAAAAAGGCGTAAAAGCCAAAATGGCTGCATGTATTTCCAACAGTTGTCTTTCAACTTAAAATCGTTCTAAATCGCGGCGAAAAGTGGAAGCGTTGCAATGTACTAGAATTTTGTGCTTCTAAGAAATACGATCAAATTGTTTAGGGAAATGATATTCTCCGCCACACTTTTGCTATTTTTCGCCGCACTTTCTGTATTTCACCTCTTGGCAAAACACATCGCAGTAGCGACATGGACAGCGCTCAAAAGCTACTCGAGAAGAGCTTCCCCTCCAAGCACGACATGGTCGACCGTTTGACACGGAATATCCCAGCGCAGGGGGCCAGGTTCGCCGTTGAACGCTCCGGCAGCAGGAGGGTTGTTCTAAAGTGTCACTTTCGTGGCGCCTATCGGGACACTCTTGACTTGACTGAAGCAACAAAGCGTCGCAATACCAGCTCGCGGGCGCTGGGTTTCCCGTTCAAGGTTGTAGGATACGCCTCGGCAAAGAACCGGACGTCGACATGGCGCGTCAATTCAATAAACGACGGCCACGAGTGATTGCCCCAAAGGACACAATGGACTGCAAGGTAGCGCAACTTGGCTGCGCAGCTCCTCGAGGGTGGTATGAAGACTAATGCAGTCACGCGATATCAAGGAGACTGAAAACATCAATATCAATGCTCGCGAAGTCTACAACTCCAAGCATTTGGATTAGAGTGGCATCCTCTGCGGCCGATCGACAGTCAAAGCACTGATGGACACGTTGCGACAACCAAAGTTCGTGTACAACACGTAATTTGGCGAGGCTGGGAAATCAGGATCTTGCTTTTCTCGAAGCCGGAGATCATGGCTTTGTTTAAAGGTTCCGTTGCGTCCTTCTGATGAACTGTACGTACAAGACCAATAAGCACGGTATGACGCTTCTCAACATCGCCGAAGTGGACTGTTGCCGCGTACTTTTAGCGTCGCGTTTTCTTTCTTGGCCGATGGAATAGAGTACTACTCCTGGGTTCTGCGGCGGCTCAGGCTGCACCTCAACCTGGAGCCGGGCGATATCGTGACAGACCGAGAGGGTACGCCTCATGAACGACGTGGCACAAGTCTTCCCGGGCAGTCATGGCTTGCTGTGCCGGTGGCACATAAACAAAAACGTGGTTGCCAAGTGCAAGAAGATGCTCGACGACGCGGCATCTTTCAGCGTATTCTAAGGCAGGTGGAGTGCTTTGGTCTGGGTTGCGACTTATCAGGCCTTCAATGCGGAGTGGAGCTTGCTGTACGCCGATGCATCGGTACCGATGCAGGCACGGAACTCTATCTTGGAAATTTAGATTCCCCACAAGGAAAAGTTCGTGTCTGTGTGGGTGAACCGATTGACGCATCTCGGTTGTACCGTGACGTCAATAGTCGAGGCCTCGCACGCTGTGCTCAAAGTGCACATACGCAGCTCTGTCTGCGATCTGTTCTCGGCAGCGAGATGTGGCTCGTCGGCCGTCTGACGAATCTGCGTGACAATGAACAGAGCGACAAGTCTGAGGTCGACCATTTTTTCACCAAGCCAATGTTTCGCGATTTGCGTTTGAAGATCTCCCGTTGCTCGTGAACAAGCTCAAGAAGGAGTTTCACGCAATCAACGATGGGACAGACTGATCATGCTCGATGGAGGTGATCTGGGGGCTTCCTTGACGCCACAAGATATAGGCCAAGCAGCAGCGTGGGCAGTTTCTGAATCTGGCGGATGTTCACCCCCAGTAGAGGTTGGAGCTGGGCGCACCTCCAACGGGAAAACTCGCGAATTTGTGTGGCTAAGTGCTGGCGAATCAACTTCCAGCGTTGATGCCAGACTGCGGCATACTTAAGAGCGACTTGTTTCAGCTGTTGCCAGCTGAGCTGGAGCCAAGCGGAGGTTGTGCTGTCACGTTTGAACGAGCCAATCGACGCTCCGGCCCCTCACATTATTGAGCGTTCCACGGTTACCAGGAGACGTGGGTAGAGCAGCAGCAGTCTGTCCGAAGGTGTGACCGGTGCGACCACCAAGACTACAACTCTAGGACCTATACAAGCCACAATGGCTAATGTTAATGAACTTGTTCGTCGTCACTCATTTTCGTCCAGGCGTACTGCTACGTGTGTGTTCCAGCTTATATATCCACGTTATATCCACTTTTCAATCCACTTCAATCGAAACGAGACCGTAACAAACTCTACACTCCACGAAACAGAGAAACTTCCAGCTGAAAACACTGCGTACTTGGCACCTCTCCAATACTTGTCCGAGATAAGTCAAAATTCATTATTAGTATTAAGATTAAGACTTAAACTAATAAATATGCATATATGCAAGTCGGTGTACATAATATAAGTCATGACACCACTCCATGATTTCATCGAAAAGTCGTCAAACACCAATTCAAGCGACGCGTAGTGGTGCAGGAATTGCGCGCCCTTCCAACCGAACTGATTGCCTCAAACATGGTGTTCGTCGTAATCGCTCATGTTGCCGTGTGTACTGCTTCACGTGCGTTCCAATGTAACTACGTACTGGCGCGTGAAGTTCCAAGCAGACAGATAGCGAGAGGAAGTAACGTAACAGCAAACAATAAAGTCACAAACGTAAATTTATTATCCACTTAGTCGTAACGCAACTTGACGTGAGACAGCGACCCAAATCAACAACCACGTGAAACGAGAAACGAAAACGTAAACACAATTCCAACTGCACTTGCAGTGTACTAGGTCTCCAACGTAAACGTCACAATTTAAGCTGTCGCACAGTAGCGCACTTGTTCTCCACTCAAATAACGTGATAGTCAAAAATCAAATTCGGAAGTGATTTATTAGTATTAAGATTATACCTAAAACTAAAAATATGCAAATACACGAAGTTCTGTACTTAACCTAAGTTATCTAAAGTACATCACCTTTTCACTGTAAAGTCGCTAAAAGTCAAATATCGCGACGCGAGCCGCCGCATGAAATTCGCGTGCTTCTAACACTCCTTCTCGACTTTTCCGTGAAAACCAACTAGTCCATCGCAACCGCCGCTAACCCAAGACCATCCTGCGCACGTTTCAACTTCTCAGGACTCAAAGGCTTGGTAAAAACCTCAGCTAAATTCGTATCCGTAGGTCGATAACTTGCTTTAATCACACCATCCTTAGCTTTCGAGACCAAAAACTTCACCCGAATGTCCATGTGCTTCGTCTTCGAAGTTTTTCCATCACCGTCCAGCATCTTAATGGCGGCTTGGTTGTCACAAAA
This sequence comes from Peronosclerospora sorghi, assembly GCA_026184515.1. Taxonomy (NCBI): domain Eukaryota; phylum Oomycota; class Peronosporomycetes; order Peronosporales; family Peronosporaceae; genus Peronosclerospora; species Peronosclerospora sorghi. The sequence continues at coordinate 15,216,835 of CM047580.1, forward strand.
CAGAGTCATGGGCAGTTTCACTTCCAAGCCAACTTCATTGACATCTCCTTGAACCCAATCAACTCACATAATGTCACCGACGCTGCATAAATTTCCGCTTCCATAGTGGAAAGCGACACGCAAGACTGTCGTTTGCACACCCAGTGCACAATTCATCCTTCGACAAAAAATTACGCCACCACTTGTGGACTTTCGATCTTCTTTGATCCAGCACAATCAGCGTCACAATATCATAGAATTCCAACTTGATCCTTTTCGTGAGATTTTTCCTTAGCGTCCACCTCCAAACGAAATTTCATTTTAGACGTGCCCTTGAGAAAACGTAAAATTCTCTTGGCCTTCACCCATCAAAATTGGAGGGCGCATGAGCTCTGCGCGTATCCTTATGTACTGCATATGCAATATCAGGCCTGCAGCAGCGCGCGATCCAGAGCAAACTTCCCCTCAACGACTAGAAATTCTTGATCGTCGGCACTTCATCGTTTCCGCTATCCTTTAGCAGCTCATGTTCATTCAGATTTTCATCTTCAAACTCGTCGCCAATTGGCGACTTCACTGCATTTACGTCCTCCATATTATAGACTTTCAGCAGGTCCCTGATCATGACTTCCTGATCCAAAAGGTAACCACTGCTTTCTTCGTACTCCACAAGCATACCGAGAAATTTCTAAACTTCGCCCAATTTTTTTAATCTCCAAGTCCTTGAGCTCTTCGAATGAATTCATCACGTGCACTTGCTTTGTTGCCGTAACTAACAGGTCGTCGACATAGACTCCGACCACGACGGTTTCACCACAAATCTTCTTGAAATACAAACATCCGTCTGTACAGCTCTGCTCGTACACTTGGCTCAGAAGCTTCGAATGCAGGAGGCGGTTCCATTGCCTTCCTGCCTGCTTCAATCTATAAAGTGTCTTCTTCAACTTCAAAACTTCATCGCGCGCATTTTCAACTTGCAATTTGTCCAGCTTTTCTCGATAAATTTTCATTCCACTGGTGGTGAACAGATATATGTCATGTTCGTCCTCCTACGATTTCACATAAGCGTTGGGGATATCCCTATGCTTTGCCCGTACATTCCATTTCCAAGCAAGCATTAAAATAAATCGAACGGTGGTCATCTCCTGACCGCGGCGAAGGTTAGTTCGTAGTCGACCCCGAAACGCTGTTCGTTTCCGCAGGCCACTAACCTTGCCTTGTAACGCTCGACTTTCCCGTTGGCGTCGGTCTTGGCCTTGAAAACCCACTTTGAGTGCAATGGTTTTGCGTCCGTTGGTTTTTTTATTATCTCCCAGACTTCATTGTTTTCCAAGCCTTGATTTCCTGCTCCATGGCTTTAATCCACTTATTTGCATCCTGGCGACCCATCGCATCGCGATAATTCCTTGGATCGCCCTCCATAATCATGTTCACCGTCGCTTCCTGTTCTTCATCTTCGTCTTTGTCCTCTGTCTTTCTTTCCGCCTGAGGCATGCGCTCGGCGTACTGGCGCGTGACGTGACGATCCCTCGTCCAGCGCGGCTTTCTTTTCGCTTGTTTTTTTGTCCCTTTTTTTTTCTTGAAACACATTTTTGTCGACTTCCTCGACACCTGGCATTCCTCCAGCTCCTTCTGACGCTTGGTCTCTCGGTGGAGATTCCGCTTTGAATTCTTCATCTTGTCCAATCCTCAACTGCCGATTCTGCACGTCCGTAAGGGTACCAACGTTCTTTACGTGCTGGGTAATCGTCACCTTCCGTTCAGCCTTTAGTAAACCTTGAACCCCTTGGTTTCCTCGATCCTGCCGATTATCACTCCTACCTGCGCGCGATGCGCGAGCGTCTTTTTCCCGGGTTTCATTATACGGTGCTCGGCGACCCGAAGGTCACAATCTTGCCTAGATTTGGCTTCGTCCCCGTAAGCACTTCCATCGGCGACATCCGCATCGGATTTGCGCTTGTGGGGGGTGCGGTTCAGCACGTACGCTGCATATTCCGCCGCATCCCCCCAAAATGACAGGTTCAGTCCGTTTACGAACAACATGCACCGGTCCATGTTCATCACGGTCCGATGCATGCGCTCAGCCTTGCCATTGCTTGCTTGATTCCCGCCTCGATTATTTGTCGTGCGATGCCGGTACTACGACAAAAATAATCCACTTTCTTGAACTCCGCCCCTCCGTCGATTCTTACAACGTGAATTTTACATCCAAAACTTCTTTCGAAAAAATCCAAAAAATACTTGAATTTCTTGGCCGCAACGTCCTGGTCTTGGCCAGAAAAAATTGAACGTAATTGCTCTTTGAAATCGATAAGTTTATCAGGTATCGATTGCCCAATCGATTCCTTGGTGTGATTGGACCCTTAAGGTCAGAACAAATCACACCGCCGATCCGATCGATGGGCGCGCTCTCGCCGCTATCTTTCTTCGACTGGATATTTTTCGTCTGCTTTCCTTCCGCGCCGGGAACGCAGTGCCTGCGCGTGTCATCCGTAATTCGGATCCCGTATTGCGGGTCCTTAGCCAACGTAAGAATTGTGTAGTAATTTAGGTGGCCCATCCGCAAGTGAAAATGCATCAGCGTTCCACTCTGGATGTCCTGGTCCGCCGTATAACTTTCTTCAGTTGGATACTGCACCGACATAATCATTTCCTTATATGTCTTTTCCAGACGTTCAACTGCACCTTCCACGGTGAACTCGTCATTTTCCGCATGAAGGTTCGTAATCGGAACGCGTGAGTCGTGGATCGTCCTTTTCCCATTTACGTAATCAATAACGAAAACACCCTTCTCGAAAGCACCATACGAGAAAATGTTCCGGGCTGCTCCTTCCACGTGAAAAACATCCTTAATTTTTATACGAGTTTCCGTGTTCACATACATGAACTGAATAAACATTGTGCCCTTCTTGGTGATGACAAAACGTTTACCATCCACTTGATGACATTGACGCGCTACATTCTTCACTTCATACAAGCATGTGAGCTCCGGTGTCAAGTGCATACTTGCACCGCTGTCCAGGACCATGTGTCTCTGTCGCATGGCTCATCGTTTCCAGCTATCATTAGCTAATAATCAGCTCTTGGCGACTTCTTCTTCTTCGGGTATTCCCGTTTGAGATGCCCCTGCTCGCCACATGCTTAACAGCCACAATTTTTATTGTCTTTTTAGACTTTTCCACCACCAAGTTTACAGACCCAGAACCATGACTCTTCTGCCGCCGCTGTTATACTCAACAGCCTGAGCAAACTGACACATTTCCTCGGCTTGACTCAGGTGTTCCATCCTATGATGGTTGTATCGGGAGACGAGGACATGTGCCATCTCCGGCACATCATGGTAAATCACATTGTCCAGTACCATCGCATCGCAATTTGTGCCGACTGGTTCGGCCACTGCGGTAAGGTAGAGGAAATGATCGGTCCAGGTCCTTCCAGGCGCCTTACTCGCACCCAAAAGCTTCATGCCCTCCGCATGAGTCAATATAAAAAAAACGCACAATGAAAGCTGCGTGCATCTTATCCATGACGTGCCACAGGTCTGGACTTTTCCTCCACCAGCCCTCTGCAAGTCGGTCATAATACGCCTCTACTGGGCCGGCCAAATAATGGCCCAGCAGTTAAACCTCGATATCTGCTGACCACTTAAAGCCGCAGCAATCTTCTGCAATGGTTATCTGCCTGAAGAATCCGTTCACCAGGCCCCGAAACCAGACCCCATCCCCTTGTAGGTTTCAGTTCTGTCAAAGCTCGAATCTGTAGCCTTTTCTCCTTGGCTGTAGGCGGCCTAGGCAGCGTATATGCGTGCGCGCGAACGTTCACAGGGGCGACGTATGACTGCTGGTACTGGTTTGCAGGTTGCTGCTGCGCATAGACGTTTGGCTGTTGCACGTAGGATTTACCGAGGTTGGGACCCCCGCCCGTAGTGAACACATCCTTTCCAGCTTCACTGATGTCCCTGAATCTCATTTTTCCGGTGTTGCCGGTGTTGCACCCATCCTTCTCTTCATCGCTTCCACCCAGGGAGGACAAGCTCATCTTGGTGTCTACCTTAGATTTTGGCGCCGCAGTTTGTGCTGGCGCCCCTTGTTAAATGACGATTCCAATTTATCGAAGCGATTTACCATATGTGCGAATAAGCGCATCATATCCTCTGTTTTGACTGTCTGATTTGACGAGTCACTGCCCTTATTTGGGCTCATAATCTGTTCGTCGTAATCGCTCATGTTGCCGTGTGTACTGCTTCACGTGCGTTCCAATGTAACTACGTACTGGCGCGAGAAGTTCCAAGCATACAGATAGCGAGAAGAAGTAACGTAACAGCAAACAATAAAGTCACAAACGTAAATTTATTATCCACTTAGTCGTAACGCAACTTGACGTGAGACAGCGACCCAAATCAACAACCACGTGAAACGAGAAACGAAAACGTAAACACAATTCCAACTGCACTTGCAGTGTACTAGGTCTCCAACGTAAACGTCACAATTTAAGATGTCGCACAGTAGCGCACTTGTTCTCCACTCAAATAACGTGATAGTCAAAAATCAAATTCGGAAGTGATTTATTAGTATTAAGATTATACCTAAAACTAATAATATGCAAACTAAGGGATGGTACCCGTAGTACTGACGAACTGTCATTGAAATTTCACTGAAACTACAGTATATCTAATTTTTGGGTTTAGTTGTCCATACCGTACCTTAGTATTTTATGGCAAAAATGAACATTGTATTAGAATAATTCTTTGTGACAGGCCGGGGGTTGTCGTCGTTTAATGGTATTCTTTCTGACAGGCCGGGTCGTCGTCCTTTAAATAAATAGATACACAAAGTTCTGTACTTAACCTAAAGTTATGTACAGTACATCACCTTTTCACTGTAAAGTCGTTAAAAGTCCAATATCGCGACGCGAGGCGCCGCATGAAATGCGCGTGATTCTAGCACATGGTTCTGTAGCTGATGTGTCGTTGTGTGCTCTTCCCCTTAGCCATCGTATAGTCCTAGTGCAAAAATGCGTAGTAATCACTTGATCCTAGTATACCCTCCCCTTAGTACGCGCAACCTTCGTATCCACCACTTTCCACAGTAACCGGAACCTAAATGCGCGCCCCCACTAAAGAAAAACTTGGGCTGCCGTGTGATGCCGCTTGCCTCTCTCTACTCCTACCGAAATATGCCAAAGTGACCAAGCGCACAGAGAAAACGGGCGCGTGATTACTGTTAGTTAACCGTGAGAAGAAAATGCAAAAGTGATATATTTAGACTGGACTATTTTTAGTCCATCACAAAAAATGCAATTTGTGTACACCTATTTTCGACTTTTGTGTGTCGATGCTAAAACCTTGGAAAACCACAATATAGAAACTTGCCCTTGGTTTCCAACACTCCTTCTCATCTCCGCGCACTTCGAAAACAGGTTTCCTTCATCGCTACGACATTCCAACACTTGATCGCAACACTCCAAACCACGGCATCGGTAACGCCTTGGTAAACATGTCCGCCTTCATCTCATCCGTTCTTTTATAACTCACTTCAATGCGTCCTTCCATCTGCTTCTAGATCAGGAACTTGGTCCTCACGTCAACATGCTTCATCTTACTTGAGTTGCTTTCACCTTCCAGGAACTTTGTTGCAGCTTGATTATCCGAATATAGAATCATCGGCAGCTTCAAATTTATTCCAATCTTTGTCAGCAATTCGTACACTCCAAACACCTCGCACTCCACTTGCGACGCAGCATAGAACTCTGCTTCCATTATCGAAAGTGACACGCACGCCTGACGTTTGCACATCCAATAGAGAATAATTCCATCCAACGTGACCAATCCACCGGACACCGACTTTCTGTCTTCCTTACATCCCGCGTAGTCTGCATCACTGTATGCAACCAGCTGTAATCCATCTTGCACATCGACTTCTTTCGACTGCTCCATCTTTAACTTCATCTTGAATGTCCCCTTCAAGTACCGCAAAATCCTTTTTGCCAAAATCCAGTCCGTCATCATCGGCGCATGCGTCTGCCTGGTCGCCCTGTGTACCGCTTACACTATGTAGGCCCTAGTATATCTCGCAATCTACAGGAGGGATCCCACAAGTGACTGGAAATCCCTCACTGCAGGCGATCCGTCACTAGGCTTGACCGGCAATTCCACTTGATTTTCCATACACACGTCCTCTTGATTTCCTCCAATTGGTGTTTTTACTGGATTGGCATCCTTCAAACCATATTTTTCAATGAGACAATTGATCATCACTTCTTGGTCGAGGTAATAATCTCCTTCTTCTTCATAAGTCACCCGCATTCCTAGAAACATGGACACTTCACCCAAATCCTTGATGTCTAAAACTTTCATGTCATCAAAAAATGTCGTTACCAAATCTTCTTGCGTTCCGGTCACCAATAAATCATCCACGTAAACTCCGACCACTATCATGTCCACTCCACGTCACTTGAAATACAAAAATAAATCCGTGTAACACTGCGAGAAATTCAACGTAATCAACTTGTCGTGCAATAGTCTGTTCCAGAGTCGCCCTGCCTGCTTAAGACCATACAAGGTCTTCTTCAACTTCAGCACCAGCTCGCTTACTTCTTCCACCTTGAGTTTCTTGAAATCTTGCTTCGTGAACTCCATACCTTTTGGTATATATAAGTAAATATCAGGCACCTCTTCGAGCGCCTTGACGTATGCATTCGGGATATCTCCATGCTTGGCCTTCACATTCCATCTTCTTGCCAACGCCAAAATAATCTTCACCGTCCCCATATCCATCACAGCCGCGAACGTGAGTCCATAATCAACTCCAAAGCGTTTTTCGTTTCCGCACGCGACTAGTCGTGCTTTGTAACGTCCCACACTTCCGTTTGCGTCAGTCTTGGTCTTGAACACCCATTTGGTGTGTAACGGCTTGCATCCACTCGGTCTCTTGGTTACATCGCACACTTCGTTCATTTCTAACGTCACCATCTCCGTCTTAATCGCTTCACTCCATTCATCTTTGTGTTTGCTCTTCATAGCTTCCGAAAAATTACGCGGATCCATTTCCGTGATCATATTCACCACTCCACTTTCATCATCGTCATCATTATATTCTCGCTTTCGTTCATCACTTGTTTCCGCTTTCTTCTTAGCGTACTCCTTGTCACGTGCCGCTCTCTTGACCATGTCTTCTTATTCTTTACTCTCTTGATCTCCTTCTTGCTGTCTTGTGTCTCTTGAGCTTCTTCATCTTATTCTGCACTTGATAATGGTGCTCCTTCTAAATCTTCACCTCCTTCTTCTGAAAATAGACGCCTCAACTGCTCGTTCTGCGTGTCGTCCAAAGTCGCGATGTTCTTGATATGCTGGTCACCACTACCTTCCGGTCTAGCTTCAAGTATACCTTGAACCCTTTAACTTCTTCACTTTTTCCTATTATTATTCCAACCTGCGCTCTGTGTGCCAACGGATTTTTGCCGGGGTTCCGGTACACTGTACACGGAGACCCAAAAGCGACGATCTCTCCAAGCAGTGGCTTCTTCCCGGTTAACATCTAGATTGGCGACATCTGCCTCGAGTTTACACTCGTAGGACTTCGATTCAGGATGTACGCCGCATAGTCCACTGCATTGCCCCAGAAAGACAGATTTAGCCCACATGAGAAAAGCACACAGCACGCCATATTCATGATTGTCCTGTGCACCGATCTGTACGGCGTCTGCTACGCCACCTCGATCGAAACAATTCGCACCGGCCTTGCTTAGATGCCTAAAGCTCATTGCAGCTGGATTAGCTGGCCTGTCACAGCCTTCTCCTCATGGCTTCCTTCCAAGGAAGCCATGCTCATCTTAGTGTCCCCTTTGGGGGTGTGATACACACCACCCCCATCGGACACTCCTCCACGAGAACTTCACAACTTCCCCAGCCGGTCCTTCAGCTCGCGGATGGCTGCTAAGACGTCAGCCGACCCCGCATTATCTTTAATTACAGCAGCCTTCTCCTCGCTGTCTTCACTCCCCTTACTTGGGCTCATAACCTGTTGTTGTGTGCTCTTCCCCTTAGCCATCGTATAGTCCTAGTGCAAAAATGCGTAGTAATCACTTGATCCTAGTATACCCTCCCCTTAGTACGCGCAACCTTCATATTCAGCACTTATCCACAGTAACCGGAACCTAAATGCGCGCCCCCACTAAAGAAAAACTTGGGCTGCCGTGTGATGCCGCTTGCCCCTCTCTACTTCTACCTAAATATGCCAAAGTGACCAAGCGCACATAGAAAACGGTCGCGTGGTTACTGTTAGTTAACCGTGAGAAGAAAATCCGGTGATATATTTAGACTGGACTATTTTTAGTCCGTCACAAAAAGTGCAATTTGTGTACACCTATTTTCGACTTTTGTGCGTCGATGCTAAAACCTTGGAAAACCACAATATCGCAACTTGCTCTTGGTTTCCAACATGATGAGTCGCGTGTTGAGGGGAAAATATGCCATGGTGATAAAGTGCCACCATTTTGAGGAATAAAAGTGTGGCGGCATGTAGCAAAAATTGTGGCGGCGAATATCCTTCCCTTTTTTTAGGGAGCAGCTATCTAGCGCTCACTTTTCGCTGATCAGCGCTCACCCCCCATATAAGGAACCCCTCCACCTGAAATGCTGCACGCTGATTGGATGACGCCCAAGTCAAAGATCCACCCAGGCCGACCTTGCTTTCTCTCTCACTCACCCGCCCAAACACCCACCCAGACTACAAATTTCGCTCCTTTTTTTTCGCGGCTTTAACACCCACAAAACACGTCAATTTCGACCATGAACAACCTACAAACTCTTGCTGCTGCTACCTACGCCACCCTAGAAGACGCCCGTGCAGCAGTAGACCGTCAGTCACACGCCGACGGCTATGTGCTGGTGCGGAAGACTACAAGGCGAGTAGGGAACAAGCCAGATGGTGACATCAAGGCTGTTGAGCTCAAGTGTGTATGCGGGACCGTGCCACCCTCTCAGACTGCGAAGCGCAAGCGCGTATCCTCTAGCCGTGTCACAGGCTGTGGATTCTGATGCTCTATCCATCGAGTAGTGGCGCAAGCTGAAGAAGCCCACTGGAAAATTGTAGTGGGTGACATTGAGCATAATCACGAGGCCTTTGCACAACCAGCTCTTCACCCTCAAGGGCGTGCTCTTACTGAGGATCAACGCCAAGAGGTCCTTCGCTTGAGCAAGGATGGGCTAAAACCTCTAAGGGTAGTGGCCACAATGCGCAGGCAAGGCCTTTCAGTCACTGCACGCGACATTTACAATGTTAAACAGGCTGAGAGGTTGCAAATCTTGGCTGGTCGCTCCCCCCTGATGGCGCTTCTCGACAACCTGGCCACAAGCTCTCCCACGCTGTATTTTACGCAGTTCGATGACCAGAAAGGCTCACAAACCTTCTAATTGTGTCTCCGTCTGCAGAGGAGATCTGTAGCAAGTTCTCATCCGGAAAGTTGTGGTGCATAGATGCCACATACAAGACTAATAGATTCGGTCTGTCCTTAATGCACGTTGTTCGGGTCACCTCAAAGTCACAATCTTTCACTTTTGCTTACTGTTTTATGGATGCGGAGAGGCTTGAGGACTACCTATGGGCATTGCAGCATGTCCGCCAAGTCTTCAACCAATGGAGCGTCAATCCAGCGACTTTTGTGACTGACCGAGAGCTTGCTCTCATGAACGCGTTAGTCTATGCTTTTCCTCAAGCGCACTTCCTTCTCTGCCGCTGGAATATCAGCAAAAACATTATGGCCAAGCAGAGAAGGAATGTTGCAAGCATGGAAGCCTTCAATGAGCTGGAAAGGCAATGGAACTGCTTGGTGCTGGCTAAGACGCCCAATCTTTACGACCAGTAGCTTGGGAATATGAGACAAAGCTTGCCCAAACATGTGATGAGCTATCTTGAGGAGACTTGTCTTGTGTTTAAAGAGCGTTTTGTTGAAGCGCTTCTGCACAGCAAGCTACATTTTGGCCATCTCACAACATCACGGGCTGAGAGCGACCATGCGCTTTGAAAGATTGGATCTCAGTCTCGACCGGTGATCTGTTAACAGTTGACACAGCCTGTCGCCTTGCATGTGAGGGACAGCTTGCATCCATCCGTCTGCACACAGCAAAGGAGCAATCAATGGCAAGTTTTGGCTTCGGACCTGTCTTTTCTGCAGTTACAGGCAAGGTGTCTGTAGCAGGCTTGAAATTGGCATTCCAGCAATACATATTACGGCTTGGCGGTGAGACTGACGTGTGTCAAGGTATGTTCACATCAAACCTTGGCGTGCCCTGCAAGCATCGATTCAATTTCAAACATCACCAAGACCCCTTTCTTGTGAGGACTTTGATGTGCACTGGTGGTTGGTACAGCCCTCTCGCACAGCATCAGCACCAGTAGCGTCAACAATGTCATTTGAGCATACACTCAAAAAAAGTTCAAGATGAATACAATACTGCATCAGTTCATCGCCAAAAGGTCATTCTTGCGCATGTTTCTGCCTTGCCAGCTGCTGACATCTTTGATCCAGAAATAGTTGAACGTGGTCGTGGGCGTCCTGTGGGATCATTGGGCAGATCAAGACTATCACAGACTTCTACCCAGCGAGATCCATCACTCTTTGAGGTTATCGAAGCTTCTTCAAGGCCGCAAAGGCGTTGTGGACAGTGTCGCCAGATTGGGAATAATGTGCGCAATTTCCCCAACCTCACATCGGCAACTCCCTTGGCTTCTGTAGCTAATGTAGTGACTGATAACCATGCCCTGGGTGCCATAGACGACTGTAATGCTGATTGGGATCCGTATTTCACTGCAGAGCTTGCGCAGCTTGCTGCTGCTGCTGATGCCGCCCGTGCTACAGGCCAGGTCTAGCGTAGAAACAATAAAAATCAGTAGATTCACCCAGCAATTTCTCACCCGGCAACCTCTCACCCGGTAATCTTTGACTTTGCGGTATGGTGTTTTTAACCTGCCAACAATTACGTCTAGATTGGGTGGATCTTTGACTTGGGCGTCATCCAATCAGCGTGCAGCATTTCAGGTGGAGGGGTTCCTTATATGGGGGGGTCAGTGCTGATTAGCGAAAAGTGAGCGCTAGATAGCGGCTCCCTTTTTTTATTGCACATTGACAATAGTGGCCTTAACATAATTAAAAACATATCATTTATTGCTAAAATAATCGAAATAATTCCCACCTTACAGCTACGTCGTTGCTTTCGAAAAATCGTCAGTAATAAGCACAACAATTTTACACAGTTACGCGATACAAGACTGAATCGATTATTCATCCATCTACGAAGGAACTATTATCACGGGTAAGTACGTAAGGCTTTTAGTATCATAACAGTTGCTCAGCCTAAAGTAAAATACCGAATCTAACTTACCGATGTTGACATTTTGCAAATATTCGCCTAGCATTTAGCACACTGGACGCACAGCTGCGTCACTTCTTGTATTCCTCGGAGACGAGCTTCGCAATGGTGGTAAGTTGCATATTACTCGTGCCCTCGTAAATAGCTCCAATCTTTGAGTCACGGAAAAACTTCTCCGCGAGCAAATGCTTGGAAAAGCCGATTCCACCAAGCATTTCAATGCATTTCGATGCGGTCTTCTCTGCCACTCGAGAAGCGTGAAGCTTGGCCATGGCAGCTTGTTTTACAAACGGCAAGCCAGCATCCTTGAGCCGTGCAGCGTTGTACACCAACAATCGCGTTGTTTCAATATCCAACGCGGACTCTGCATATTGGTGCTGCATCCCCTGGAACTCACCGATCGCTGATCCAAACTGATGCCGCTCGAACAAATATGGTAATGTTTGGTCATACACACCCTGCGCCAGCCCCAACATCTGCGATGCAATGCCGATGCGTCCTTCATTCAACGTGCTGATTGCAATCTTGTAACCCTTACCCAGTTCTCCTAATATATTTTCCTTGGGCACTTTAACGTCGGTGAAGGTAACAGGACACGTCGAGGACGCGCAAATACCAAGTTTCTCCTCAGGCTTACCAATTTCCAATCCTTCCATGTCCCGATCCACAATGAAGCACGTAATGCCTTTGTAACCTTTGGACGGGTCAGCGTTGGCAAACACCAAATAGACACCCGAGTACTCTGCGTTTGAGATCCACATTTTTTGCCCCGTAATTGAGTAGTAGCTTTTATCTGCCGAAACTTCAGCTTTCGTCTTTAACGAAAACGCGTCACTCCCAGAGCCAGCCTCAGTCAGACAAAAGCTACCTATCTGTACGACAGTGAGACAAATCAAGATTAACCTCTTTCAACAATAAAAAGTACTGAGCGTGTTTAGCCCACGCACCATATCCGTACTTAACCTCGGCAAATACTTTTCCTTCTGCTCCTGCGTACCGTGTTCCTGTAAATGCAATCAAAGCAACATCAGCCACCTCCTACACTTTATATTACAACGTACAACGCTCTTACCAAAAGCACGTTGTTTACGACAGTATTTTGCAAATCAACGAGCAATCCAACTACCGGATCCACCTTGGACAGCTCCTCAATCGTGAGACAGAGGCTCATAAATGAGGCATCACTGCCTCCAAACTCCGCCGGGATTTCCACCGAAAGCAATCCATTTTCAAACAAGCCACGCATAATAGAATGATCCATCTTTCCTACCGAGTCCATGACACGAACATTCGGAGCGACCACATCCGCCGCAAAGCGGGCCACGGTCTCCTTGAACATGGTCTCGTCCTCCGAAAGCTGCGTCAAGGGGCCGAGCGACGACCCAGCGCGACGGCCTCCAAACCCCACGAAAGGATCCCGATGCAGTACACGCGACATACATCGACGAGTACAAGGAAACATAAAGCAAGAGTGATCGTCGCTTGCGCTCGACTCGTGAAATTCCGCAATGCCGTCTTCCTTCTCCTTGAACTTTACCAAGTCAAGCATTTTGATTGGATGCTGATAATGAATGACATCTCCCCTCGACATAGTGAAACCTGTCACTAACCTCGCTACAAATGCACGAGAAAGACATGGAGTTTGGCATGGCCAAGTCGGTACATTGCGATCCAGACGCGGAGGAATTGGGACCAGAAACATCCTCCGCTTTGGCTTATGCTCGCTCCCTGGACCTTCATCCCTCGCTCATGGTAATTTCTGTGCTCGGCGCGCTTTTGATGCTCTTTGGTGGCGATCTCCGCCCGATTTTCCTCGTCTTTACCATTTGTGGATACGGTGCCGTGTTCTCGCTCTATTTGTCGCATTGGGTGCTGTCGAAAGACTCGGGAACGACAGACATGAAAGACGTAGCGACGCCCATTCGTCAAGGAGCTGAAGGATTTTTAAAAATTCAGTACACAGCGATTGCCCGCATTGCCGTGGCGATTGCAGGTTTAATCTTTGTTAGCTATACAATGCGACCCAGTAGTTCCCTAAGTTCTGGTGTGGAGAAACTTGGGAATTTTACACTGGGACTCGTCTCATCGCTAGCCTTTTTGATTGGTGCCATGTGTTCTGCTGCTGCGGGCTATGTGAGTATGTGGGTATCGGCACGATCAAACATTCGAGTTGCAAATGCTGCGCGAGGTTCGTATGGAGAAGCCTTACTCGTGTGTTTCCGCGGTGGCGCGTTTTCAGCGGTGCTGGATATTACGTTATGTGTGGGTGGCGTGACGACGCTCTACGTAATATTGTACATTCTTTTCGGAACGTCGTTACGTCCGACAGAGATACCATTGCTTATGGTTGGATATGGCTTTGGTGCATCGTTTGTCGCATTATTCATGCAGCTTGGGGGAGGGATTTACACTAAGGCAGCGGATGTAGGAGCTGATCTCGTGGGTAAAGTGGAAGTTGGGATCCCAGAAGACGATCCACGTAACCCGGCGGTTATTGCAGACCTTGTTGGAGATATGGTGGGCGACTGTGTTGGAAGTAGTGCTGATGTCTTCGAGTCCGTTGCTGCGGAGATTATTGGCGCGATGATTCTAGGAGGCACATTGGCACGGGAAGCTCAGTTGCCGCATCCTGTGGCTTTTGTGTTCTTCCCTGTGGTAGTCCACGCTTTCGACATTGTCGTCAGTAGTGTTGGCATTTGGATGGTGAGAGCGCCTTCGGATGTTGAAGCTTCACGTCCCGATCACAATCCAATGGCTACGTTGCAGACTGGCTACAATGTGTCTCTTGTGCTGGCGTTGCTTGGGTTTGCCTTCACAACGCGTTGGCTGCTGTATACGCCGGAATTTCCCTCTGCGTGGATCAACTTTTTCCTGTGCGGTGTTGTTGGCATGCTTACAGCTTACGTATTTGTCAAGTCCACGCAATATTATACAGATTATGCCTATCCGCCCGTGCGTAGCATTGCTAAGGCCAGTACTACGGGACATGGGACTAATATCATTACGGGCGTGGCTGTCGGCATGAAGTCTACAGTTGTACCTACTCTTATGGTGAGTGTTGCAGTAATTTCAGCCTACCACTTGGGTGCGGGCTCAGGTATTGGTGGTATGGGAAATCGCCATGCTGGACTCTTTGGTACTGCGGTAGCAACCATGGGCATGCTCTCTTCGGCGGTATTTGTGTTGGCGATGAATAATTACGGTCCAATTGCAGATAATGCTGGAGGGATTGCAGAAATGAGTCGTCAGCCGGAGTATGTCCGTGATGCTACAGATAAGTTGGATGCCGCGGGTAATGTCACGAAGGCAATTACGAAAGGATATTCCATTGGGTCGGCTGCTTTGGCATGTTTTGTGCTATTTGGTGCTTTCATGGATGAGTTTTCGGAATTTGCTGGTCGTGAGTTCAAGACCGTGGACATTGCTACAGTTGAGGTGCTGGTCGGGGGTTTGCTGGGTACGATGATGGTTTTCTTCTTTACGGGTCTTGCTGTTGCAGCCGTGGGTGAGACTGCTGGAGAGGTGGTGAACGAAGTGCGTCACCAGTTTGAAATTTATCCTGGTATCATGGAATACAAAGCAAAGCCTGACTACCGCACATGCGTCGCACTAGTGACGAAGGCTGCGCTGAAGCAAATGCGTTTTCCTGGTCTACTTGCTGTGCTCATGCCGGTCTCGGTCGGTATTATTTTCCGTGTGGTATGATCGCTGTCTATAGTTATCATTTTTTGCGTGCGCTGACCGCTAGGGCTGGTAATGACATTTGATTTTAGATTGGGGAGTTCCAGAACAAGCCGTTGCTTGGAGCGCAAGTGCTCGCAGGATACTTAATGTTTGGCACGGTGACTGGCATCATGATGGCTCTGTTCCTCGATAACGTCGGGGGTGCATGGGACAACGCCAAGAAGTACGTTAACAACGGTTTGTGTACCTTAAGAAGCATTGGTCAGTTTTGTTTACTTGGGTTGACCATAGGTATGTTGAGCTTGGAAACTTTGGAGGCAAGGGCAGTGAGGCGCATAAAGCCGCTGTCACAGGCGACACCGTGGGTGATCCATTCAAGGACACGGCCGGACCCGCACTGCATGTGGTCATTAAACTCCTGTCCACGACGGTGCTCGTGTTTGGGCCGCTTTTCGTTTCGCGGGAATAAACTTTACACGCGTCTTGAAGCATCAAAGAAGGAGCAGTGTTGTACTTGGCATTCCTTGTACGATGAGCCATACATGTTGCTCGTTTGTTGTTTCCAAAGGAAAAAGGCGGTTCTTCAAACCATTTTGGTCCAGTTTCGACCCTTCATTTGCAATGAAGTACTTTTACTGCTAATAATTAAGGGGAATTTGAACAGTAGGAAATGATTATCTAGAGGTATTATACCGATTGTGTGACATACGCTTCGCAGCGAGGTGACTATACTTTGCATCGTGCGCGTCGCATCACACTTGAGCCCGCACAATAGCGTCTGGTGACGTAGTAGCCGGACTCAAAGTTATCGCATTACACGATAAGTCATTGTGGGCGCAGTGTAACATAATTATGCTTATTACATGTAATAGTACACTGATGGATTTGAATACAAAAAGAAAAACTGTTTATTAAGAAGAGTAAGGGGGCCTTTTCTAGTTTTTGTGGTTATTCAACTGCTACTGCTGCTGCCATAGAATACACAACTGCATCAAAGAAGAATGCAAACTCAGGGAGAAAAAGGTCGATAGAAGGTGTTGTCGTTCCGCAAACAGACTGAAATAAAGCGACATGTCATTAGCTTATTTCTTCTTGGCACCACCCTTCGAAGATGGTTCCTTCTTGTTCACCGATTTAATAACACCAACGGCAACCGTCTGACGCATGTCGCGCACAGCGAAACGGCCGAGAGGTGGGTACTCAGCAAACGACTCAACAGTCATTGGCTTTGAGGGTTCGAGGATGACCATGCAGGCGTCTCCCGACTTCACAAACTTAGGGGAAGTCTCAAGCACCTTACCGGAACGACGGTCCATCTTTTCCGTAATTTCTTTGAACTTGCAGGCAACGTGGGCCGTGTGGCAATCAAGCACAGGCGAGTAACCATTACCAATCTGGCCAGGGTGATTTAGCACAATGACTTGAGCCGTGAAGTCCGAAGTACCCTTAGCGGGGTCATTCTTAGAGTCGGAGGCAACGAAACCACGACGGAGTTCCTTCACTGAAACATTCTTGACATTGAAGCCAACGTTGTCGCCTGGGACAGCCTCGGGCAAAGACTCGTGGTGCATTTCGACCGACTTGACTTCCGTTGAAAGACCAACAGGACCGAAAGTGGCAACCATACCAGGCTTAATGATACCAGTTTCGACACGGCCAACCGGTACCGTGCCAATACCGCCGATCTTGTAAACGTCCTGGAGGGGAAGACGAAGAGGCTTGTCTGATGGGCGCTTGGGTGGGTTGAGGTTGTCAAGAGCCTCAAGAAGGAACGGTCCCTTGTACCAAGGCATGTTGGGGGAACGGTCAATCATGTTGTCACCCTCCCATCCAGAGATAGGCACAAATGGAATTTTGGCGGGCTTGTAGCCAACCTTTTTTAGGTAAGTCGTTACTTCCGACTTGATTTCCTCGTAACGAGCCTGGCCGTACATGACAGACGAGTCGTCCATCTTGTTAATAGCGACAATCATCTGCTTCACACCAAGAGTGAAAGCCAAAAGAGCGTGCTCACGTGTTTGTCCTTCCTTGGAAATACCAGCCTCGAATTCACCCACACCTGAAGCGACAACCAGAATGGCGCAATCAGCCTGCGACGTGCCGGTTATCATGTTCTTAATAAAGTCACGGTGGCCGGGGGCGTCAATGACCGTGAAGAAGTACTTGGGGGACTCGAACTTCCATAGAGCAATGTCGATTGTAATACCGCGCTCACGTTCCGCCTTGAGGTTGTCCAACACCCAGGCGTACTTGAACGAGGTCTTACCCAGCTCGGCAGCTTCCTTCTCGAACTTCTCAATGGTACGCTTGTCAATACCACCGCACTTGTAGATCAAGTGCCCTGTCGTGGTGGATTTTCCAGCATCGACGTGACCAATTACAACCAGTGAAATGTGAACTTTCTCCTTGCCCATGGTTACTTTTCCTAGTAACAGACCACATGTGAGTTAGGGCCATAGTATACTAAAACATAAATAACTCTATTGTACCTTCTTCTCCGCAGAATGAATAATGGTCGCGAGGCACAGGAAAGTGAGAGAGAGTTTTATCGTGAATGGATGGCGCAGGAACGTCTTCTTAAATTACGATTCTAGACCGAGGTTTTAGAGTTTCAGCCAATGACCGACGCGTTTCTATCATGCTTTTACGGGCTGTAAAACCTTTTAAAAATTGTATGAAGACATCGACTGGAACAGCCTCCCACTTCAACTTGTTACAAAAGCAGCCATGATAATGCCGTGGAGGGCATGACGTCGAAGCCATTTCTCCTATCGACGAGATCGTACGAGTCACTGACAATGCAGTGCCGAAGACCTGAGCTCGAAGCTCCATCGAAGTGAGAGTATGCACTGCACTAACACCCAACCTGAGCTAACGTGTGTATAAGCTCATGTTGGCTGCTAGAGCGGCGCGATGTAGTAGCAACACTACCGTGCTGCAAGACTACGACTAAGCTTTGTATTTATTGAGTGTAGTTGCTGCCTACACTCATTGAGTCATGAATGTCGACGAGAGGACGATGGTGTTTGGGTAGTTAGCTACGATTTCTACATTTTATATCGCCGGAACATAAAAATGCTCTAACTGTTTACCGCTTTCATTGGGTCAAGGGATCGCGTGAAAAGAAATGCCTGCAAACGATGTGACAAGGACCTAGTGATGACGCACTTGAAGCGTTCATGTTGAGGTGCTGTCCCATTCCTTCAAGTTTTCGTGCAGGGAGCAAGATTTCCAACGTATCTTCAATAGAGACGAACCTGTAAATTTAGGGGAATATAAACGTGTCATGCAGCGTTAAGTTGTTCGAGTGGATTGAGGTTCCGTGATCAAAATTAGAAGGGAGACATGGAACCTTACTGCACCTACACAGAATGTCACCGAAGCAGCTTCAACCATGGCAACAAGATTCAACACTTCAAGGTGCAAACACTTTTTTTTTCATTCTGGCTGTCTTACCACTGACGACAACACCAGCTCTTAGCACCAGCTGTGCATGGTCTCGAGGTATTCCTTGCACTCCGCCAGCTCCTGCTCCCGACGAGCTTTGGACCACCCATGCAGTTCCCCCATCATATGCACTACGCGCTGCACCAACTGTTTGGTAGCACTGGTATCAATGAACGCGAGACGCATCCGACGCCCAAGAATATCAGTCGCTTTTTGGGCGTACTCTTGTCGGACAGCAAACACAACCTCAGCCTCCAAATACGGGTATTTGGGATGCAATCGACGCGGATGATCGCTCCGCTTGCGGTCTAAAAAGCCATTCTGTTCAATCTCAGCGACCTGTAGCGCGCGGGTCCCGTAATTCCGCATCAAATGCTCAGCAATGTCCTTGTCCAGGTTGTAGTTCTCACGCAAAGTGACCGTGATCTTGTCAAACTTCTTGTTGCATACTTCCCCAATCCGATCAGCACCAATGATACCCACGTCTTTGGTCTTACAAGGTAAAGCTTTGGTCTTGATCTCAGGAACCGTCTCCGCGAGCTTGTCAATCGCATCTTGGGCCATCCGACGATACGTAGTCCACTTGCCTCCAGCAACTGTCACCAGATTCGATTCCGACACTTCAACAACGTGCTCGCGTGAGATCGCGGCGGTGGATCCACCCGCATGACGCGGGTCTTTTACAAGCGGACGGATCCCTGACCATGCCGATTTCACATCGTTACGTGTAACGTCCTTTGCAAGATACCGGTTGGCTTCCTCAATAATAAAGTCCACTTCTTCTTTTCGGGGCGACGGTAGCATCGTGATCTCGGACTGGGAATCCGTGGTACCAGCAAGCGTTCCATTCTCCCACGGTAAGAAGAATAACACACGACCGTCACTTGTTTTCGGCACAATGAGCCCCATCCGGTTCGGACTAAAGTGATCCGGCAGCACCGCGTGGACACCAGCAGCAGGGACACAGATCTTGTCCTTTTTTGGATCGTCCATTTGCCGGATCGAGTCCGTGAACGGACCAGTGGCATTCACAACCGCGTGGGCCATAACATCCCACTCGTCCCCCGTCAGCATATCTTTCACATGGGCGCCACGTACTTTTCCGTCCTCATCCTTCAGGAGATGTTCCACTTTCACATAATTCGCCACGGTCGCTCCATTCTGCGTCGCCGTGAGCGCAATCGACACGTTCATTCGCGTATCATTCATCTGTCCGTCGTAGTAGACGATCGCACCCTTGAGTCCTTGTTTCCGGAGCATCGGGAACTGAAACATGGCTTCTTCCGCATTAATATAGTAGCTACTAGGGACAAACCGTTTGCTCCCTGCCACGAAATCGTACGCTTTGGCACCGACCCACATATATGGCACCTCCCACCACTTATAAATGGGAATCATAATCGGCAACGGACGATTCATATACGGCGCCGCCGAGAGAAAGAACGAACGTTCTTCCAGCGCTTCATTCACGAGCTTAAATGCCGCATAATCCAATTTCAAGAACGCTGTCTCCAAGTACCGAATGCCGCCGTGGATAAGCTTCGTCGAGCGGCCCGACGTGCCGGCGGCAAAGTCGCTGGCCTCGACGAGCGCCGTGTTCAGGCCACGAGTGACGGCATCCAGTGCACAGCCAGAGCCCGTGGCGCCTCCGCCAATCACCAACACATCAAATTGCTCCTTTTTCAGGTATTCCAGCTGGGTTGCACGCGCGGGTGTCTCATACGGAATGATGGTCGTGCCATCTTCGCACTTAATGGGGGCGACCAGTCGCCGCGGCTCCTTGGCCGACACGATGGCGAGACCAGAGAGACCACTAATTCCGACGGCACCAACACCGATGCTAATCATGGCGCGCTTCGAGGCGCGACGGAACGCATAGGATGCCATGCTTTTTCCTTGAGCCAGAGAACGTAAGATGAGAAATCAGTGTTGTACAGAAACAGATATATTAGAGCATAGACAAGAAATGGGTCGTGAGTGAAATGGGAATGCAAAATTATGATAATAATGTTTGGGTGAAACGAGTGAAAGAAGGGCTCGAATAGAGAGAGACATGCTAGGACTAGACAGACGATGCTGCAGTAGGAGTTCGTAGGATCCAGTACGGGGAAAGGATAAGGATAATGAGACAGAAGATGAAACTCCCAAGTTTTACGTGGCGCGTTGGCTTGTTCTTGTCATGGTCATTCTCAGTTATAATGTTTGCCGCCATGCCTGCCTCTTGCTGTTAAAGCCTCTACGTAGTGTCCAAGTGGTAAGGTGAACGCGATAAGTGTCTTGTGTTAGTTAATGTCTGTGTTTTATTGACTGACTCTCACTTCGTGCTCGCTAGGTTGGTCAAGAATCTATTCGAGATGACACACGAAGAGAAGCCTGCGATCATTTTGATTGATGATTCTCGCTGTGTTCGAGTACATCGGAAAGAGAAATCAAGAATGAATTCTTATCGAATGCAAGGCATTGGCAAGAAGCATGATGATGTTCTGCTACGAACCGTACGATTCGAACTTGATCCAGCAATGAGGCGAAAGTATGTGCCATCGCTATTGCTGGAATATATTTCATAGCTGTTCAGGGTCAGATACGAGACGCACTGATGGAACCGCTCCGAAAATGCCACCAGCAGTGCTCCGGTTGAAACATGGTGGAGTAGTGCAACCTTTCAGTGTGATGGTTCAAGCTCGTCCAAATGGTCCCTTTTGTTGACACGATATGTATCTCTCTAGGAATGTGTCGATAAATTACATTTATCTTTGCTTTCTCACTGCGAGTCGGACGACGAGTTGATCAAACCTTCTAACTCGACAGCAGCTAAGTGGTGCGTATCATTACAAATATGACACGTCAATTCGACGCCAGCATTGCCTACGTCTGCCGCAATCTGCTCTAAAGTAGTGGCGCCGGTTTTTCTTAAGTGTTGTCTGAAAGTATCCTTGGAGCAGCGGCAGTAGTAATCCAGCGGCACACGCTTACAATTCTTATCCGTAATCTTGGCGCCTGGAATCACTGCGTTGAGGTACTCGACGATATCCGTAATTGTTTTCATCTCTGTAGCTCGAAATGGCAGCTTGTCAAACGCGAGCTCCTCAAGGTCATACTGGCGTTCATCTGTTATTGTTGGGGGCATTTTCTGGACAATGACGCCACAGCTGCGTGTGTCGTCGGTAGTGGCGACACTATCGATTCGAACGATCGTAGGAACCTGCTCCGATACATCGAAAAACCTCTGCCAGTCCAACTCAGGTACTCCAGAAGCCTCGATGGATGTGTTATACGGTTTGGCAGCGCCGTACAGAACCTTCGAGATGTGCATACATCCCGCGCGTTCCGGTGATCCAGCACGAGAGAGATCCGTATAGATGGCTTTACCTCGAACTTCTCCAACAGCCATTGCTTCCACGTACAGCTCCTGGATGGTTGGTGTCTTAATTATCACTTTTACCCGCTCCTCGCCTTTGAAAAAGGAGCCAAGCATCGCCGTCCCAGCCATGTACTCACCCCATAGCTTCGTTCCCTCAGATTGAAGAGGTAAACGCCATCGTTGCGCTACTTCCTCCATAACAGTGCGAGCCATTAATCCGGATACTCGAAGATTGCCGACATGGCAGCGCACCACGGCGTCGCGAAGTGAGCGCTTCCACATCAAATTGTACGAACGGCTATATAATAATTTTAATTGGTTGATAATACAAAAGGGCAAAGTTGCCAGGAACTAAAAAAACGTATCACAAGTAGCCACTTTGTTACTCCCAAAAAATGTGTCCCAGTGCGTGGATTTCGCGCACGGCCTCTCTTCCTGGGTTTCATTGAGTCGGTTTTGTAGGACACGATGGGCTTATTTATGCGATTGAGACCATAGCAAAGCATCTTGCGCCACAAAAGTAAGGGGCGTTAGCAATTCCCAATTTATATTTTGAGTAATTACATAAAATACCCCCATTTGCCATGAAAATTCACAAAGTGCCCCTCTTTTCTCAAAAATCAAAGAATGCCCTCATTTTCTTACACAGAATGCCCCTCCTTTATAAGTGGAATATGATATGTTGTGGCAATGCATATTCCACTGATAAAGAACGACATGATCATATTGAAGGAATACAAAAAAGGTCTAACATTGCAAGGTCTAGACATGTGCTTCTCTACAGGTGCGGCGATTGTGGCCAGTCTGTCCACATGTTTTGCACATCCTTGCAGGTCTTTATGGTTTCTAGAGTAAGGAAAAATATGAAAAATAAAAAAATCAGGTAAAATTTCTGCAAACGAAAACTTACTCTGATGGTTAAGGGCTGGGATTATGGGATAGATCGTTATGAAAAACACTAATTACGCACAAGGTATAATTTCCTATTTTGCATATTTAGCACCTATTTTCTTTAAACTTGCATTCAAATCTCCGGGAGTATGGTAGAAGCTAAAGTGCCATCAAGATTAAACCTATTCTGATCAACTATTAATTCCTTGCGACCCTTGCGCTTGCCCTTGAACCACTTGCGCTCCTTTCTCTCTTCTTCTCGTAGCCGGGCGCCCTCGCGATCTTTGAAGTCGTGGGGGAAGCAGACCATCAGCGACTAATGCGCTCATCGCTATGGGTTTGTATCCAGCCGAGAACGTTGCTTTGTAAGTTTCCGTGGTGTACAATGCATGTACCAAAGAGATGGGAGGCCTTTTGATGTGGGTTGCGAAAGCACAAACAAGGCATTAGTGAGTTCTGGTACTGCTTACAAGAACATTTTCCACCTTGCGAGCCATCCGCGACTTGAAGAGTGACCACAAACTGTTTGGTGCTTTAAACCACACCGTTTGTTTCGTCTGCAGGGGTGACCTGATATTCACGAATACCGCGCAAGTTCGCCTGGAAAATTCCAAGGGGTTTGGGAGGGAGAGAGCTAGTCATCTCGTTACCTGCCGTCTTGCGCTTGTAATATTTCTTCATTTGATGACCATAAAGCGAGTCAAGCATCTCTAGCAGCGGTAATTCCCTTGCTTCCCGTAAAATGAGTTTGTAATTTTGGTCAAGTTGGACGTGCAGTGGACGAATCGTAAAGCCGTCATTGCGTAGGTGGCCCAATGATCATGCGGAATGTCATTATCGTATGTTGCAGCGTCAGCTTCAGTTCTCGAAGCGCCGCAAGGTGCACTTTAAACCGCTCTTCCGTGTCTGCGTACGCGCATTGCCATAAAATCCTACATTAAGCGCAAACATACAAAAAGGTTGGTATTATTCCGCATAAATGTCTGCTGAGACACTTACTTCCTAGCTGCAAGTCCATATTTGGTTTGAACGTTATGGGAGATATGCCAGCATCACCAAGCGGTAAAGCATTCATGCAACACTTGAGCAACAGCATTCAGCAATCCTTTCTCACGATCATTGATAATAACGCAATCAGGTGAGTCGATGGAGGGGAATGCTTATTTCAGAAATCTCATGAATGCTTTCCAGTTTTCCTCGTTCTCCCCAGGAACGACTGCCCATGCAATAACCACGAGACTGTCATTGCCGTCCATGCCAACGTCAAGAAGAAGGGTCTGCACAAATCTGTTCTTGGTGAATGTGCCGTCAACAGCAAGGTATTTCCTGAGACTCGGGAAAGCACGACGCGCCGCTCCTGGAACAATGCAGATGCTGTGGAATCGTCTTGGGCTGTCAGGGGTGTTGGTAACTGATTGCGTCTTGATTTCTGCGAGAGTCTCAGGATCGGCCGCCTTGAGCAAATCTTTGTACGAAGTCAACAAGGAGAATTGCTGTCTCTGCGCTTCAGCACTCTCTTGCATGCTAGCCTCCAGAGCTTTATGGGCAGTGGTATAAGGGATATGTAGCCCCAACTTTCTCTCCAGGTAGCGCTTCACTTGCTTGGGCTTCGTTTGTCCATCAACAGGGAAATCTTCCTCGAGCAGAGCGACCAAATATTCATGATCTCGTTGACTTCCTCGTGGCTTTTCCAATGTTCCTTGACAGGAGTGGTTATCAGTTAAGGTCCGAAGAGTGATAAGGCTTGTCTTCTTGGATAGAGCAAACCGTACATAGGCCGGACACTGATTCCCATTGCAATGCAAGACTGCACGGGTTGTATCTCGGGACGCTATGCGATAGCTGATCTGCTCATGTTTAACATGTTGTCGGGCGGCGTTGACCGCATCATCAAACGAGTCATAGATCTGCCCAATGGTCAGAGGAGGTAAACTGGCCAGCGGGGTAGACATGGTGTAAGAGTATTGAGTGAGGCTTGTGTGTTGGTCTGGGCAAGGAAGATCTTTGGATCTGAGCCAGCTGAGCCTGGATCTGAGCCTCTGAGTAGATCTGTTGTGTCATCAGGAATATGGGTCTCTATGGCAACGATAATTACCATTTTGTGAACTTCATGAAGGAGGGGCATTCTGTGAATTTTGAGAAAAGAGGGGCACTTTGTGAATTTCCATGGCAAATGGGGGTATTTTATGTAATTACTCTTATATTTTACTTCGCCACCCATTTCACATTAGTTGTAACATGTTAACTGCTATACTAGATAACTGTTCAGATGTTAGTTAGCCATTATCTGCTAGAGTTGTAAAAAGATCGAGAAGCTTCTAGAATAAATGCTTACCAACATCCAAGAAGCCGTAAACCTTCTATCTGTTTTCTCTACATCAGTATTGGAAGCTGAAGAGCACGTGGACCAATACGAATGCATGTTTTAGATACGCAGCAGTTTACGTAGTGCATAAACAGTAGATAGGTAAAACAGAAGGGGAAATTTTAATGATTGGTTAGGTACACTCAACAAATTGTTAGGAACACTCCTTTTTTCGATGGATTAATATTGCCACCCTCTTTTTGTGTAGTACAGTATAGCAAGTTGCCTCGATGATGTAGTCTATTATCCAGTCGGAGAACGCGACAACACCACCTCACCAACTGGTCAAGAAAGAAAGCCATTTTGACCCCCCCCCCTCCCCACCCGGCCTCTCACAGCCTGACCCTTACAGTGTCAGGAAAATTAGTAAGTTCCTGCAAACCTTTCTTCCGGAGAACTGTGAGCTTTAGCCGTGGTTCCCTGCGTTTTCGATATCGCTCGCCGAATCATTCTTGGACACTCCTGAAACCTTGAAATCTCGCCAGATCTCGCTCAAGTTTGGTGGTCTAAAAGGTAGACTACATCGGTATTCAACCAATTACATTATAGTGCAACATCATCATGCTTGCGCTACTTTCTTTATCCATGCGGTCGGTAACCCGCACCACGTGTATTCATACCGGACCTAAAGAACGATACAATGAACAGACCAGCGTTATCAATGGTGACTACTCCGGAGCTGACCATGAGAGATTTCAATGGAGAGTCTTACCATGATATACAAGGTGCGCGCGGTATCATCTAAATATACACGAGCCTGAGATGAACCTCATTCCTGTTTAATTACGATATCTTGCGTCTTGGCCAACTCATACTCTCGATAATCCTCTCTTGCGTCACTATAAGCAGTGATCTAGGTCATCACGATACCTTCAAAAAGTACCACTCGGACCTTGTTGAGTTCCTTGCACACTCTCTTCATGCTTTTCTCGCCGATCATCATCACGTCACTAATATCCTGGATAGACCGTTTTGCGTTGGTATAAGCTGCTAAGAGGTAGATCACCGATGCTGCTACTTCCACTGGCGGCTGTATATTCGAAAGCTCCAGACTATCGGCCTTCTTTGCTACGGCAGGAGCTATCATCTGCGTTTTACTTGGAAGAACCAATCTCGAGCAGAAACGCTGCACATATTCCTCCGTCTTCGCCTGCTTGACCTCAAGATTTAAGCGGCGCTGCAATCTCATAAATAATTTCCCGATTCTTCTTTTTTGGAATTACAGAGGCATCTTCAAACTCCTTGAGCGAACGTGCATTGCCCGCCTTCTTGCACGCAATGTACAGAGCTTCAGCCGCCATACTTTCTCGTTCCGGTCCTTGTATATTAATTCCTTGTTTCTCAGCTTCCTCGTACACGTCCAATGCGATCTCCACAATGTTTTTGGTAGCGACAACAAGTCGGCAACTTCCTGAATGCGCGTCATATTCCGCTGCATGCGCTTGGCCTTGGCACTGTCTCAAGAGATGTTGGGGAGCTTATGTTTACGTCCCGACTCGGCATCGGCACCCCCGCCGATTTTCTTTGGATCGAACAGATATGTAGCCAGAGAGAGGTATCCAGGCGCGCGTCCGCAACGTCACCGACCCTGGATTTGGCAGCGGGTTCACCAGCCCAATCATCATTAGCAAATGTTCGCCATTCGGGGAATCATCAATAATTCGCTCACCGAGAACCATACCGCATCCACGACACACGACGTAGCCTGCACTAACGTCCTTCACCACGTCACTACTTCCGAACTCGTGGGACTATTTTGGTACGCACTCGCCTCCCATGTAACTTTCCGAGCCTTTGGACGCTTGAACGGGCGTGGAAGCTTCTGGATCCTTTAAAATTACACGAGGAGATACTAAATGAGGTGTGGATTAGATTACTATACCGACACACTTATACGTTTCCTTGCTAACGTGAGGTCTGTGTGGGTTGGCATGCCGGTTGGTGGTGGCGAGGCGCCCACAGGTGGAAGGGACGGTAGCGTCAGTGGGGTGGAAATATTAATTCCCTTATTTTATTGGCCCATCGAAAAAAGGGTGTCCCTAACCAAACAAGGAGTGTCCGCAAAATTTCCGAAACAGAAATACGATCACTTTCCAATCTGCCACCTATCTTAGATTTGGTAGCACTCCAGTTTCTAAGCTCGGGGGAAACACCGAAGTACCCACAATAAGCCTTCACAGTCCCGTCCATTTCCCCCTCGCCGCCGCCGCCAATCCCGCAAGACTCTAGACCCAAGGCCTTGCTTTCTCTTCTGATAATACGCCTCGCCACTTGTACCTTGATACTTTTGGATAGTACCTTTTGGGAAAGAGCGCAGAAGTTGGAGCTTTAGAGTCCAGTAGAACGCCTAGTTGCGCTTGGTGGAACGAATTGTAATGGGAAAGGTTGAAGCCCGGAAGAACGTATTCAGCAATCGAGGCAAGAAGATGAGGAAAGTTCAAACCAAGAAGAACGCTCCAGTCAAGCTCCAGTTTACGAAGACCCGAGTCCCGCATATTCCAAGAAATTTCTGCTTGAACTCCGATAAGATCCAAAAGGACTTGGTCGACGCAATCTCCAGAGTCCAACGCATTACTGAGAAGTTTAAGAGCCAAGTTATTGAAGAATTTCCTGACGATCCAGATGTCTAAGCATTTTCTGTTTCTATTATCAAGGAAGACCAAACGAAGACCGAAGAGGCTTATCAACTCATCGACAACAAGCCCAAGAATCATTATATTACCTGCACCAAATCCGTATCGAAGAAAGAGCTGTTACAAACGGATACGGAAGTTTATTCAAGTAAATAAAATCATGTGTTAAGTAAAAATGACTGTAGGAATAAATCCCTGGCAATTTACTCAAGTAAATGGAAGGAAACCGATATTTTATGCAACAACTATTTGAAGCAATGAAACAACATCAAGACAAGAGTCAAGCACATCTTCAACGACAACAGCAACAATTTCTGATGAAACAACAAGAGATTTTTGACCAGAAACTAGAACAAAGGTAAGAACCGAAGCACAGCGATCTGAAAGTCAAAGGACTACAAATGTCGCGTTATCATGGACATCTGGATGAGATCTTAGATCTGTTTTTCTTCAACTTCAATAAGTATTGTCAATCCCAGAACATCGATATGTACGATCCCAGTTATTTCAACTATGCGATGTCACTTATCACCGTCAACTTTCGAGGATCTGCAGCAGCATGGCATCAAAACTTTGAACAGAAAGGCCAAGAAGTGCATTCTATCGAAGAACTCAAAGAAGTCATGACCAGAGAGTTCTTGCCTGTAGATCTGGAAGAAATATTGCGAGAAAAGCTGGATGCTTTGAAGAAGAATCATTGCAGGAACCTGGAAGAGTATATCATGAAGTTCCGCAAGCTTATGAGTGATATAAAAGAGATGAGTGACCTGGATCGAGTCATGTGTTTTACAAGAGGATTGGTTCTGCGAACGAAGAAAAAGTATTATACCGAAGATTTCAGATGAATCCAGAAGCTATGAACGTCGCGCTAGAATTGGAGAGATCGCACGCGTTAGTGCATGAGAATCGAAACAACAATAATCAGAGATCAAGACGAGAATATGATGAGTCTGCAAGAAGAGAGTACGAGCAACGTACGAGAAGGCATTCAGAGCGCTCGCCGACCAGAGTGCATAATTCAAGAGTAGAACTTGATGGAAATGTAATCGTGGATGTTGAAAACACGAACTTATCCAAAAAAGAGTGTGATTTTACCGCAAGAAACTTGGACATCGACTAGCACAATATCGATCAAGAAAGTACAACAATCAGCACAACAAGAAGCCCGTACAAGTGAGTTACACGGCATTGAAGTCAGAGAGCGAAGACGAAGAGGAAGACATGATAGACACGATAGTCATCGGTCACGTCACTGCTGAGGACAAGTCCAATGAATTGATCCGAAAAGAAGGAAGTCTAGGAGACGCAAGAGTCAAGGTTCTCATTGATAGTGGTCCCGACCATAACATCATCCGACCAATACTGGGCAAACATCTGTTTCAGAAGAAGAATATCTAAGAAGTACGATTCGATGGATCGAAGACAACCAAGAAAATGACCAACGTGCTCAAGGAAAACATCATGATGAAGGTCAAGTGTTAAAACATCACTTTGAAGGAGTGCGGGGTAATTGCCTCACCATCAAGAAATTCTTCTCGGCAAACCGTGGTTAGTTCAATAAAATCCCACGATCGAGTGGCGAACGCATGCCATACAACTACCAAGAACCATTAAGCCGCTTGACAGCGAAGATTTTGAAGGAAACTGAAGAAAGGTATTAAGCAGAGATCTACAGTTTAAACTCAAGAAACAAAACTCGAATCCTTTGCATCCATACGTAGAAGCGTTAACCACTGCGTTCAAGGACGTCTTTCCGAAACAACTTCCGAACAGTTGCCTCCCAAGCGAGTCATTGAGCATGCAATACAGCTAAATACTGACGCACAACCATCCGCAATAACACCGTTCCGTCTGTCCAAAATAGAGCAAGAAGCACTAAACAAGTTCGAGGAAGACCTAGTGAAGAAAGATTGGATTAAAGTGTCCAATTATCCGTGGGTTTTGAACATCTTTGGCGTGCCAAAGAAAGATCCAACAACTGGAAAGTTTCCAACAAGACGCGAGTGGATCCGTTCAGCAGATCCGACCATGCTTATCCGATGGGTTATTGACTACAGGCATGTGAATCGTCAAGCAAAGGCTCCGAAAATTCCGCTTCCTCACATCGAAGAGCCGTTTGACAAGATGAAAGGAGCAACTGTGTTCATCGTGATTAATCTAGCTTCACGATACCATCAGATGCGGATGGATGAAGATAGGAAACAGTAAACTGCCTTCAGAACGAATGACGAGATCTCCCAGTGGAAAGTAGCACCGATGGGATTAACCGGAATGCCTGGCACCTGGACAAGACTAATGCGAACACTTTTTGGCTAAGTTGAAGTTTGTGTTTGTCTATCTCGACGAAATCTGCGTATAATCCAAGTGTCTAGAAGACCACAGAGAACATATGAGAGAAGTGTTCTCCATTTTGCAAAAGAATAAGCTCTATGCACGAAGAGAGAAATGCGTATTCGCTAAAGACTTTGTTGAATTCCTCGGACATATCATATCATCATAAGGACTTCGTGTCGATCCGAGGAATGTATAAGCAATCACTTCCTGGGAACCTCCTGGAAACAGCAGAGAACTGCACAGATTCATTAGACTATCCGGTTACTATCGTCGATTCATTAAAGACTTGTCTGAACTGATGCTGCCTTTTAGCAATCTCCTGAAGAAAGATGCAACCTGGTGTTGGAGTGATAAGCAACAAAAAGCATTCAATGCGCTCAAGATATTTTTTCAACAAGCCCCAATTCTGCAGCTTCCAGACTTTGACAAACCATTCGTTGTCATCACAGATGCATCTCATCATCGTGTTGATGGAGTATTAGCTCAGCTCCATGAAAATCACGAATTACCAATCGCTTATTATTCTCAGAAACTCGGCGTGCATGAACTCAACTGGCCAATACACGAGAAGGAGCTCTATGCAATCAAACAAGCTCTACCAATGTGGAGACATTATCTTCATGAGTGCAAGTTCACGATATTCACAGATAATAGTGCCTGAAAATGGTTTCTATCTCATGCACAAGTACTGGACGCCTGGCACGATGGTTAGATTTCTTTGGACTGTTCCAGTTTGAGCTTAAACCTGGACATCAGAACATTGTCGCCGACGCGTTATCCCGCCAATTAATTTTCAAGTTGAAGAGCATTCTGATCCGTGTTCAGCAGATTTTTTCTGGGGGAGAAGATCGAAGCATGTACAAGTCGCGTCCAAGTTGGAACAAAGCAAGCACAAGTGCAAAGAGGAAAAATGACTCTAAAAAATGTCATGAGTTTCGAAGACTCGGAAGCAGCAATAAAAGTACATATGGATGACAAGACAAAGAAGATGCTACAGAAAGCATACGAGAAAGATCCGAAAATAAGAGAAGTCTTTAACGGAAAAGATAACTATCCAAGATATGTGAGGCTGAAAAGACTTATCTATCGAGATAGCGAGAACAAAACAAAACGCTTATGTATCCCTAATGATGAACACCTGAAAGTCAAGATTCTGCACAACTGTCATGATGATGCAAACGCCGCACATCCAGGAACAATGAGAACGTACCTTCTAGTGTCGCAATGGTATTACGGGAAGAACCTATAAGAAGACTTGAAAGAATATGTGAAGGGTTGTGAAGCCTACACAAGATACAAGTCGAGTACTTCCAGAAAGAACGGACTGATGCAACCAATTCCAGTTCCATCCGAGTGCTGGGAAGTCATATCGATGGACTTCATCACCAAATTACCAGTGTCCGGTGGCTACAATGCGATAATGAATGTTTTCTGCAAACTCTCGAAACGACCTGCTTACGTCCCAACGCATACAAATGCCACTGCAACCGATACAGCAAAAATCTTTATTAATGGTAATTAGTACTATATTCTTAATATATATTCTTTTTTTTCGATTTTTTATCGAACCTTTGATTATCCGTACCAAAAACGGAGGCCTTACCACTTGGCTATACTTCTTTGACCACATTGTGCGATACTATGGATTGCCAAGAACCATCATCAGCGATCAGGATTCAAAGTTTACTGGAAACGTTTGGCAAGAACTTATGAAGAGAATGAAGCTGAAACTGGCAATGACAACTGTGCACAGACTACAAGCGGATGGTCAAACAGAACGACAGAACAGAACACTCGAAGATTCTCTATGATATTTGGTGTTATATCATGGCGCAGACTGGAATAAGTATCTGCCTTTAGGGGAGTATGCTCAAGCGACTTTGACAAGGCGAGTCAACTAGGTTTTCGCCTTATGAAATTGACACTGGCTGGAATCCAAGGAATCCAGTATATGATGTGCAACATAATGCTTCAAGCACAAGCAATGAAGATGTGAATTCCATGCTAACAACACGCGAAAAGATCATTGAACAAGCTCGAGAAAATCTCAAGAAAGCGCAAGAAGACAAAAAGAGAGCCAAATGTATTTCAAAGAAGGAGATCTAGTTTTACTTTCAACGGAGAATCTAAACATAAGACATCAGGCTACGCAAGAGACGACGAGTACCAGCAAAAAGTTCATTCCAACGTGGATCGGACCGTACAAGCTCATTAAGAAAAATAGTGATAATGTTTTTCAGCTTGAGTTACCGCCACACATGAAGCTTCATTCGACCATTAACATTGACAAGTTAAATCCTTACTCTGGAAATCCTGGCAAGTTCAGAACACGAGAGATTTCGAAATCAACGCCTATTATCTTTGACGAAGAAGGTGAAAGACTTTATATTATTGAGCGACTCGTGAAGAAAAGGGTTCGACCAGACATGCCGAGTACCTGGTGAAATGGCACGGATATTCAGAAGAAGAGAATACTTCGGAACCTGAACGAAGTATCAGGCATGTTGCTCATTGGGATCGACTACTCAAAGAATTCCAAGCACAAGCGTAATGCTAAGCCAAGATCTATCTATTGCAAATACTTTGTGTTGTTGCATAAAGAGAAAATGCGAAAGCCAGTAAACTCAAAAAAAGTGTCAGAAACCAATTTCAAGCTGCCACAGAAAGTCTATCCCGGGGGGATGTAACATGTTAACTACTATGTAAGCCATTATCTTTTAGACTTGTAGAAAGATCCAGAAGCTTATAGAAGAAATGCTTACCGACATTCAAGAAGCCGTAAAACTTCCATCTGTTTTCTCTACAAAAGGATTGGAAGCTGAAGAACACGTGTACCAATACGAATGCATGTTTTAGATACGTAGCAGTTTACGTACTTTCCAATCTGCCACCTATCTTACATTAGTCATAAAACTTTCCATTTTGGACGGGCAAAGGTGTAGTGAAGAATTGCAAGCTGGAAAAGAGTGTAGCACGACTGATATCGAATCATTAACGGAACGGGAACCAAATCAGAGGAGTGATCAGAACCCTGAAGTAAAATTGATCTTTGCCAAATGTAGCGACGTTCAAGACGCGTCTCCGACGAAAGCTACATGAGTTTTTGAGGCGCGAACTTAATGCACTACGTCCGAGTAAATACCGACGGGACCAGAAGCATACAAGCATTTACGTTCGGAAGGGTTCGATCCAGATAATATTCCACACAAACGTCAGCGTGTGGTCGTTTGAATCAAGTTAGTAGTCACACAATAGCTTAGATGCGTAAGCGATTTCGCCTGGTAGCTCTGAATTTTCCTTTATGTCGGTCATAGAGCCCATTAGACGATATCTATAAAAATTAACAAGGAGAATTTTACATTGACGCCAACGTACTAACGAGTATGCTTTGATACCATCTAGACACAAAAAATCATCATCAATGATTTAAAGTGTCATTTAAGACGTCGAGCAGCTTCGGTGATTTCTATAGCCAGCTCTTGAAGAGGTCGCAATTGGTCTTTCGGAAGTGAAATCACTTTCTTACCAGGCTTTTCTTCACCGTCTTGCTCGTAAAATTCACGGAGATCTACCAAAACCCCATTGTTAACATAGCGAATTGTGGTGGAGTCGAGTTCAAATTCGAACACCAAAGTGTCCTCGATCACCATCGTGCCCAACCGACCAACTTACGGGGAGGGGTACCCCACGAACCTTCGCCTAAGCTCCGATAGGATGACCGATCAGTACTTTAGGACGCCTGGTCCGATTTTCGTCCACGCCGCTCACCTTGTGTACCCATTGGTTTGGGTGGCGACACACTCGGTGGACCGTCGCGCGATATGGACTTCTGTGGATCGATATATAGCGATCCCCTTCTGGGGAAGGGTGTATTTAGTGTAGAAACCGTCACCCTAAATACGCAAATATCCACAATATACTTGATCCTTGTATACTTCCAGGGCAGATAGCGTATAGTCGATCGTAGAGCCCAACCAAAACGAGAGATCGATAAACCAATCAAGAACAACCATACAAAAGTATCCAAAAGCTTGGAGTTCCACTAGCGAGATCTCCATGTAAACCTTTCCAATTAGTAATAACATGTTCCAAAGGTGTGCGACCTGAAGTGAGTGCTGTGCCAAGTACGCGTCCCCGTCGAGAGACTTCCGGCGGGCCAAGTGCGCCTGTAACGCGTCCCAGCCGGGCAAGTTAAGCTGAAGGGGACCTTGTTAACCCTCCGCTCCCAAAGACTCAGCGGCAGGCGGGGGTGACTTATGCGTAAGAACTAAGAAAAACACACAGTATTTATATCCGCTAAAAACCGAATATGTAAACTACATGAAACATGGTGTAACTTACCTAAACCTGCATACCTCATACTTCTGACACACGATTGGCTCAAAAAACCTTCCTTTTTAACCAACCCGATCGCTCCAAAACGATCGCCGGTATACCGATATAAACTGAACATAAATTTTCCTCACTTCACCACAGAATCGTGACGCGTCGCCTACTCGACAACTGTACTCAAGTCAAGCATTTTTTTTCGTCATGTTTTCATTAATCTACCCTAAATGAAATTATTTTTCAGTTTACAGGCAGCGCGGTATCTCTCTCATCTCCGTCCGGTTTTATCATGCGTTCATAGACGCCAGGTAGGAAGTCCATTTCTACGCAAAAGTCATCTACCGACTACATTGTCTCTGTAATGGCATCTGATAATCTTTAAAGCTTTTTCCATTGATCCACTGACAAGGAAATACCTAAAATAACAAGAGAAATTAATTTAAAAATACATATACTTTATATAAAAAAGTAACCTCAGTGTTGTAAAATTACCTTTTTTGACAGGCTTTGTCATCCCACTATCGTCATAAAGCTCACGAATGTCCACAAATTTACGGGTTTTCCCTTTTCGAACCGTTACGCTACGCTTTGTAGATAGTTGAAAAGTCACGTCACCGTTTATTTCAAATCGATTGTTCTGTTTTTCCTGCGTTTTAGTCCTGTGTTTTCTACACATTTTGTTTCTTTGCTGCGCGCCAAGCCTTGAAAGTGATGTATCGTCGTGCTCCGGCGTTTTGAGCGAGGAAGCGAAGAGTTTTCCTTGTAAAGCATATCCTTTAGATGATTGGTATATTCCGTTTTAACACTATCGTTTGCTTCTGTCAAAATTGGATGTAGTAATTTTTGGCTTTCAAGCAAATTCTTATCGTGGAAACGGATTTGCTATAAATACATGGATTTATGTTGAAATATTTGAAGCTTTTAACGCTTAGTGGACTTAAGTGAATATTATAGGCTTAATTTTTTTTTAATTTTACAAAATGTTTTCTCACGTTCTTTTTAACTAACTAGCCGTTTGAGGGCATCCCAGAAGGCGGACCGAGCAGCCGTCACCTCACGTAACACGCTTAGTTTACTAATGGACTAAAGTTGTCGGGTCAAGTAGTAAAATCTGTTGAACTCAAGTATATGTGGTGATTATACGTGAGTATACAAGTTCACTGTGGAACACCTTTTATGCTTTATTTGGAGTATATATTGATTTTCTACCAATCAGATTCAAGTGCGACGGCCATATCGCGACGGCCATATCGCGACGGACTGTTAAGTTGCATATTAGGAGACTATCAAGTTGCATATTAGTGGGACTGGACACTTAGGCAACTATACATAATACACTTACTTTTACTATACAACTGCCACGTGTATCTAGTGTCAAGACGGTTACCTGTTAATATCGCGACAGGGAACAATACTTTAACGGGACTCTAACCGGTCCAGTAGCTACGGATATATACAATAAGACAAAGGACATTACAACCTGCGTCTTCCTACAGGTTATGAGCCCAAGGGAGCTACGTATAATCAAGTGCAGTTTCAAGTCATTACACTCGGAGAAAAGTCCCCTTAGGAAGGGTAACAGTCTTACGTGATTTTTTCGCTTGGATACAAGAAGATTTTGTTGGTGATTATCACGTTTCATGGAGTTTTGGAGTTCATTTCGCTAATTCTTACGAAAAAATACAATTAATTATGGATGAGGACACGAGAGCCTCGCAAGATGATGCGAGAGCGCTAAAGGAGGAGGTCAAGAGATTAAAAGCCGAGATTGAGGCTATGTGGTGGAGCGGCTGATCAAAGTTTGTGAAGCTTGATCAGGCGTTACCACGGCGCCCGGACTGCCGACTGACGGTTGTCTTGTGTGACTGACTTGTGCTCCTGCTCACCTTGTGTACCCGACGGCTTGGGCGTGGGTTGTTCTCCAGGTGGCGGGGATGTCACGGTACAATTCCTCAATGCAAGATTAGGGTAAATCGCAGCGAATCGACCGATGTACTGATCAGGTGTGTTCAGGCTTGATCACGGTTGATCAGGACCGCTTGATCGGTCTATCAAATTCCTTATAGGTTGAAGCGAGTTTCAAACAGTTGATCGCAGGTTGCGGGTCGCAGATAGTCGATCTTGGTGGCGATCGGCGAAGGGGTACTTGATCAGGCAGCGGAAGTCTTCACCACCTGATCGACGAGCCTCTTAAACTTAATACGCTAATATAATACCCAATATACTATGTATTCTACGCTTAAATAAAAGGAGGGTCGATCAACGACGGGCGGATTGACGGCTTTACTAAAAATCCACCTAGTAGTTCCCGTGGGGCGCTTAAAGCAGACGAACTACCAGGGGCCAAACGTGTACCAATGGGAGAAGAGGTGAGAGCGCACTGCTCGATCACGTTCCCCAAGACCAAAACCAAAGAAAACCTTTAAAAAATTACCGCTGACACAGCGGGCGGAGTCGCGGGGCGAGTTCTCAACGCTCTACGTCTGCCGGTGGGCCAAAAATGCACAAAGTGCTCCCGCCCGTGACGTAGAGGTGTGTATTAACTAAAGGGAGGCGCTAAGTGCCGTCCCTGAGGATGTCCTACGAGGTTGGACGCAAAAGGAGAACTTTATTGCTGCTTATATCCTAATATCTACCAAAAAACTAATATCAGCCAATCAGAACTACCCATTACTACGCATTTTGTCGACCATTCGACCTGATTCCTTCGCTTACCTTCAGGTTACCGTTAGGTAACTGTGCCGGTTGTCGCATCGTCTCAGATGTCCCGTCCACGCCCCGTCCATGTCCGTCACCGTTGTGTCAACCGTTGTACTGACTGATGTACCAAATGTGGTGCCAACTGTGGTGCACACTATGATACCACCTGTTTTACCGACTATTGTACCGACAAAATTTGTGGTACATTCTACCACAGCTACACCCATAGTGGTGTCCACAATTATACCCACAATTATGTACCAATTTTTATAGTACACTTTACCACAGCCGCCCCTGAGCCGCATCCCAGCCGTACAGCGGTTGGGGGGTTGTTCGATCCTGCCGTTTCCACCCAATGACCAGCACTTTCTCTCATCTATCGGGTCACCGTCGATTATGTCGTTACCAATCTTTTATCAGGCCCCTATTGATCATGTCGTTCGTGATCATCCATTTTGCATGGAGTTGTGCTTCATACACGTCGTTCCGCGCTACATGCTATTCCATATCATCACCTTCAAGGCTAGCAACAGCGGCCGAGTTGAAAAAACGGTGTTGCCGTCAGTGTCACGCAGGCTTTTCTCATCTGCCTGGAAACGACGGCTACGCAAGTCGTGCGGCTAGCACTTCATTTACTGACTTCTTTTATTTGTCCGACTGGCCAACCGGCGCATGCTTCACCATCAATAACAACATTTTTCGTGCTCGTTCACATTGCCGTCTCCCTCATACGCTTCATACGCAGCTTGGAGCGCTTCGTTTCCACCGTAAAACAACACCAAGAATCGCGCCGCGTCATTCGCCTCCATCACACCACGTCGCTGCATCTCTCGTACCATATTTCCAAACTCAGTCAGTTGCAGGACGCACCAGGTCGATCCTTATTCGTCTGACATTGCTGAATCTTTTGCTGGAGCCTTGCTACACGTTGCCCTGTATCCAGGAGATCACCCTCATCTCCATCCTGCAAACACTTTGTATGCACTCTCGAGTAAATTGTGTCGCTGGATCACCATCTGACGCAATGTGCTCACTTCCGTCCCCGTGAGCTGCTCTTGCGCTTGCCCTGCGTCAAGTAGGTAGCTCAAATGACGCTGCCAGCCAGAGCTTTTGCTCTTAATCCCTTCATTCTCCTCTCGGATCACGTCATCCACGCCATGAGCTAACGCAGCAGCAGCAGCTGTTTTCTGAGTAGTCTTCAAGGTCCATTGTAATTTCTTCCACGACACTCACGAAAGCGTCTTCCTGTTCAAAAGCCTTAAGATCTCGTGCACCTGTGCATATTCCTGCACGACTAGAGCTGTTAAACCGCGTGTTGTCAACTTTTTCACTCTCCTTCCACACGTTGAGTTCCATGTATAGTAGACCGTTGACCATATTGTAGATCCAAATGTCGCCCGCTTGCAGATACCGCAACTCCTCTCGCGCAAGCATGGGCTTGAGCAAATTCGCCGCGTCCATTGCACCCGACGTTTGTACCGGTCGCCCATGAGCCTCGTCTCGGCCGTACAGCAGTCGGGGTGTGTTTCTACGTGTAATCGAAAAGCACCATCCATTCTTCACTCGTAATTGGTACGTCGTGTCCCTCGTAGCGTTTATCTCCATGATCACTCACTTTCAATACATCTCCACAGTCCGCTTGACTCCAACCATCTCGTGCTCCAGCCTCCAGCCATCATCCACGCGGGCGGCCCATGCACGTCACAAGCGACGCGAGATGCAAGACAAGTGTCCGGTCGCGGCTTTTCGTGAACACCTCGACCAAGTCAGTCCCATGCCTTGCGACGACAGCGCAGACACACTCGGCGTTCAGACGACAGACTCTGACACATCCAGTCGTCGGAATCTTCGCGTGGATCCGCCTTTTCCAACACTTGCACGCACAATTCGAGACACGATGCCACGATCGACGGAGCTACGCATTCTTGCGATCGGTTCTTATCCAAGCAGCTTGTGCACCTTGCGCAAGGGCTCGTAGCGATGGAAGCGGGGGCGCAAAGACGGCGTGGTCGAGTAGGTGGCGAGCCTTAAGCAGTGGCAATAGGTACTCTCGCAACTCAGCCTGTCGCTCAGCCGACAAGTGCCGCAGCACAATTTGATACTCGTTCACTCGCCCCCCCCGGTCGTAAGTTTTACGAATCAGGCTATCTGGTTGATCACTACAATAAACATTCTTGACCCTACCATTCCCAATTGTTACTTCGTCACTTTTTATGCATTAGCATAAATATATCTTCCATCGGCTCATCTGCCGTTACTCCATAACCAAATCCCATAATATCCATCGTACATTCACCACATCAAGTCAATCGTCACTTCTCCATTGATCGTGATTTCATTAATCGATATTTTCTAATCGAGGGTTCGCCAGTCACAATTTCAATAGTCGATTCGTCGATCATGTGTTAGTTGGACTCTTCGTCCACTTGAATCACGTCGAACCGATGTCCGTTAATTATCTTCCTTTCTAAACCCTTGATCATAGCATCACAATTTAGATCTGCCTCGGCTAACCATGATGGCTCATCGTAACCCCTCCAAATGAACATTGATATTCTCGTAACGTTAGATCTTCGCATTTCTCAACCGTGGGAGGTGACACTTCAATCATCTGCCGAGGTTGCTTTTTCGGTGCGATCGCAAATAGGGCTTCATCAATTTCGGCGCGAGGGGTGATACTTTCGGCTAACGCCCCTAGTACCTCCTCTTCTCCATGCACAAATTTCTTTATCTCCAAGTCCCATTGTGACAAGATCGCCGCCCATTTCCCCAATCGTCCGTCTATCCCGTTGGATGTTAACAACCACTTCAACGTAGACCGACGTGACAGGACAGTGATCGCATTTCCTACTAACATCGTGGAATAGACTTCCAGAATTTGCAGAAGAGCCAAAACTTCCTTTTCGACGGGGCTGTAATTCAGCTCACCGCTCTTCAGTGTCCGGCTAGCAAATGCGACGGGACAATATACTTGGTCATGCTATTGCACCAACGCGGCAGACACTGCCCACTTGCTGGCATACACCACAATCAACGGCGTATTGGCTTGGTCGAAATGGTGCAGGGTTGGGGCTGACACAATATTTGCTTTCAGCATGCTGAATGCCACTTGCGCCCTGGTTAATCGATCGTCTTCATACGCCGTACTCTCGTTGATCAATTCCCGGCTCTTTAACTCTTGATAATCTGTCTCTCGTAATTCATAGAGCACTGCGGCATAAATCGGAAAGTTCTCAATAAATCGACGGTAATAATTCAGACTCCCCAAAAACGATTGCATAGCACGCAAAGTGCCAGGAAAGGGAAAATCAATAAGATCATCCAAATTATTCGGATTTGTTTCCAGACCACGGCTAGAGACGTGATGTCCCAAATAAGGCACTTCACTTCGCCCTCAATACGATTTAACCACGCTAATCGACAAGTTTCACTGATCGCACTTCTCCAACAGGTTTCGCACCTTGTCACACAGGGCTGTCCATGTAGGTGCCGGGATCAAAATGTCATCGATATATGACCGTAGATGCAACACAGACGGGCCTCGTGCTTGGTCAGGCTCTCCAGTAGTAAGCACATCCGATGGCTCATCGGCACTATCCTTAATCTTTAAATATCCATATAGTGCATTGTCGATTAACCGCTGGTAGATCTGCGGAGCGTTCTTTAGGCCAAAGGGCATCTGATTCCACTCAAACAATCCGAACGGAGTGACAAAAGCCGAAATCTGACGCGCTCGATCGGTCATAGACACGACCCCAAAACCACTCGCCATATCCAAAGAGCAAAACCACAACGCTTTATCCAAATATTCGAGCAAATCAGAGATCATAGGCATAGGGTATACCATCAAACGCGTGAGTTGATTCACCGCGCGATAGTCGATACATAACCGAATATCAACCCCATTCTTCTTCACAATGATCACTAAAAGTGATGCCCAGGGTGACGTAGACGGCTGGATGATCATCGTGGCCAATAGCCCCTTGATCAAGGCTGATAACTTCTCGCAAAATTGTGGAGCGACTTTCCGACACTTTTGAGCGATCGGGCGCGCATTTCCCACGTCAATATCGCAAACAACTCCATGTGCAGCAGGAGGCAGCGCGTTTCCTTTCCCGATCAACAGATGTTTCTTCGCCCAAATTATATCACGAAGTTGGTCAATTTCCTCTGCAGTGTTGATCAATGGATCACCGACATGCAGATCATCCTTGGTCACTTCTTCGGTACTTGCGGACACTTCAGGCAGCGTGGCAAGCTGTTTCTCCAGCTCTTCCACGAACAAATATTCGCCCTCGTGATAGCACACTTGGTCATCGATAGGAATCACACCGAATTTACCGGAATCAGTTGAGATGGGATGTTCGCGCGTATCTTGGGCAGGCTCATATCTTGCAACAGGTCGTTCAACCTCGTGACTAAGGGTTGGACCTTTCACACTTTGCTCCTGACCGTACTTTTCATGCACCTCTTGTACCTTCCGCGATCTTCCGGTTACTAATGTCACCGATGCCGTGGTCGAGTCCGCAGGTCCTACTAAAATTCCCTGAGGAATAGGGTACTCCTTTTTTTCTCGACCAAAGGACCTTGTTCGACACTTTCTTGATCGTCATGCACTGAATAGGTAGAATATTGGTACGCGAGATTCTGTCACTCCTTATAGCGATTAGAGCCCACCGAAATAAACCCAGGGCGACGGGGCACATCATCCTTATTCATCCAAATACCTAAGATCATATCGTCATGTAGGATGATCGGATGAGCGGCAACATTCGTAATACACAGATATCGCAAATTACCCACGCCCCTAATCACAGTGGGGAACCAATCTTTTTCGCGAGTAATCCATAACTTCTGAGATCGCTGATCACGAATCCGAACCTCAGCAGATCGACCTACTGGGATCTGCTCGTACTGACCAAGTTTCATATAATTTCCACTCGATCCATACAGCTGTCGGCGGCCTTCTAATGGATGATTACTTCATCCGGCAGACTTAGTGCGCCGTGGGCGATGTCCAATCTGACACCAGCTGGGATCATAAAATCCATACCAAATATAACATCTTGACCAACGATCTTTCCCACCCGTGCATGGAAATAATAAACCAAAGAACCCGCTAACGTCACATTGAATTTAGTGCGCCCTTCTGTGAGGTACGCACTTTCTCCAATACCAACACATTCTTGTATTTGGCTCGTGTCGATCTGGCAACCCACCTTACGAGCAAAGGCTGAGTCGATGACCTACACTTCGGCACCAGAATCGAATAGCAACGTGGCACGTTCGTTATTGATTTTTCCAATCGCCTTGGCTTGTTTAAACCATTTTCTAGGCGAGTGGTACTTCCATATCCACCTGATTCACCCGGAAGCAAATCAACTTCCATGATTACCGGGGCCCGAGAAAACTCATCAATACGGAAATTAGCCAAATGTGGTAAATCAGGCTGATCACAATTTTAATTATCTTTTTCTTCTGCTTGATCTACCCGCTTCTTATCCACATATGCAAAAATACACACACCACAACGCTCGTCTCGTACCATATTCCAACCTGGCGAGCGTACTAGTTTAACATGTTTTCAGTTTCCTTGGGCAACATTCCCGCATGCTTGGTAGGGTTGTACCACTGGCGAATACGATTGTAGAATTTCTCCATAGGGCACTTGCCAGCATCATGAATTTTGCCGCACGCACGGCAGACGTACAAACAGTGATCCGTCGGGTGCCCCTTCTTTCCACACTTCAGACAGGTCAGGCGTTTCCAACAACGCAAATTGTCGTGCTTAATGATCCACAATGACTGCATTTCTTCATCTCCCCTTGGTCAACAGCACTTGGTTCGCCTTGTTTACCAGATCGAGGCTAACTAGGTGTAACGTGCGTTACTGGTTGATCGCGCATAGCAGCAATCATGTAACGACGCTAGTCACCGTCACTTCCACTATCATCGAAGCTTGATTCTTCACTTCCAGACATCATCTTAATCGTGCGCACTGCTTTAGGCTTCCGCGCCGGGGCAGGTGACCGATAATCGCCGAATATCTGACGGAATCGGCTGGTGCCTACCGTCGCCGTTGGCTGGCACGACTTATTGCGTGCATACGCTCGCAGCGTCTCTTTCAAATCCATAACGTTATCCAAACGCAGAAGTGCCAGCTGATCCGCGAACTCGCGATTAATCAATGTATCCAGGAAATACTGCACATGTTCGTGTAAAATCGTATACGATCCGTCCTTGATCGGCAAGTTGGCTCGCAGCCCCGCCACATTCAACCGGTGAAGATACTCAATGGGAGTTTCACCGGACCGCTGCTTCGTGTAGTAGTATTGGCGAGATGCCAATTGGCTCCTTCCACAGTACTGAATTTCGAACTCATCGACGAGACTTTCCCAACTTGCACGAGTGGATCTGGTCAA
Source organism: Peronosclerospora sorghi (assembly GCA_026184515.1). Taxonomy (NCBI): domain Eukaryota; phylum Oomycota; class Peronosporomycetes; order Peronosporales; family Peronosporaceae; genus Peronosclerospora; species Peronosclerospora sorghi. Next base: position 15,260,348 of record CM047580.1, read on the forward strand.
CTTCCGATGCCAATTGCGCGCCGGTCCTTTAAGCAAATCACCCGTAATTGAACACTTCTCTTTGTTAGAGGCTTGGTCACGTATAAATGCTGACTTCAAAAGACTAATCCAATTCCGCGCTTGATTTTCATCCACTTCCTTCCCTGAAAATTCTTTAAGATCACTGATCGCCGACATCCGAATCCTGGGAATCGGATGTTGGTCAGGCAGTCCATTATACGTTGTCGCAACCGTGGCTTGTCGAAGCAGAGTGATCGGCTCGTCTGGATCGATGTAATCACGCTGTGATTGTTGATCATGGAGCGAATATACATATTCCATGTCAACATCTCTAACCGTCGCCGATCTTCTTGACCTTGACTGATAATCACGGAGCGAATGCACTGATTCCATATCAACGTCCTTAACCGTCGCAACTCTTTCTGGCTTTGGCTGGTGACTTTTTGTGCGAACGACTGCAGGTGTCGACTTGTTTCTTTCTTCTGCAAAAAACCGCCCCATAGCCTTGTCAAAAAACGCTTGCAGCGGTGGGTCCTGTGGTGATTGGTTATCTTCTGCCTTGACTGATTGAGGTTCCTTCTTGACAACTGAGAACTTGGCTTCATCCTTCTGGCAAATCATCATCCTGGTAATCTTGGGTTCCACGCTATTAGCACTGCTAGACTCCACTTCAGACATATGGCCCTCTGAAGGAGAATATTCGTAACAGGATTATCCTGTATGCTCTGCCACGTTGATCGACGGACCCGCTTCGATTGTCAGCATAGTACGAGGTGGTTCCACCTTATCGGATCGACCCACTATAGGTACCAACAGCTCGAACAGCTGCTCGGTAGTGGTCGCAAAGTCTTCAGGGCTGAGATCGAACACTTCTTCGGCATCGTAGGCGCCTGTAGTCAAACCAACTTGCTTTATCAGGCGTGTCAGCCCTAACAACAGCTTCCCGTCCGTCATTGGTTGATTAACCGGCCCGTTCAGCTTTCCACTGATCGTGACCCCGAGTAGGTTCATGATTGATCCCATCAATAAGAAATTCTTCAGTTCCTTCATATAAAACGTCCTTGCCAAATCAGATTCTGATTGTGGCATACTTGATAGACTTTCATCGCTCTCCGAACCCGGCGCCTTCAGCAATTCCTTTGGTCGGTCCGGGTCGTAGTATTTCACCAACGGCTTCCAATCCGGATCATCATATACATATGTAATTGGCGGATCATAACTTTTTATGATCCTCAGGGGCTCCCGAAGAAGCCTTGGAGGTGGTTAAGGCTTCTTCTTCTCCTTTATCTCATCAGGATACCTCCCCAGGTCCTGATAATCATCATTTCCTCTCTTCTACAGACATAACGACGGCGAACTGCCTTCCGTCGTCACAACCACCTCCTCCTATTCCACTTTATCTTCAATTCTGCTTCTGCTTCCGTTTTTCACGTCCACATCAGCGCCATCTTATGTAGAATCGCGGTGATATCCCGCGTCTCCCAAAGATCCGGTCACGCGCACCATTGTGGTGGAGCGGCTGATCAAAGTTTGTGAAGCTTGATCAGGCGTTACCACGGCGCCCGGACTGCCGACTGACGAAGGGGGTCCTCCGGTTGTCTTGTGTGACTGACTTGTGCTCCTGCTCACCTTGTGTACCCTACGGCTTGGGCGTGGGTTGCTCTCCAGGTGGCGGGGATGTCACGGTACAATTCCTCGATGCAAGATTAGGGTAAATCGCAGCGAATCGACCGATGTACTGATCAGGTGTGTTCAGGATTGATCACGGTTGATCAGGACCGCTTGATCGGTCTATCAAATTCCTTATAGGTTGAAGCGAGTTTCAAACAGTTGATCGCAGGTTGCGGGTCGCATATAGTCGATCTTGGTGGCGATCGGCGAAGGGGTACTTGATCAGGCAGCGGAAGTCTTCACCACCTGATCGACGAGCCTCTTAAACTTAATACGCTAATATAATACCCAATATACTATGTATTCTACGCTTAAATAAAAGGAGGGTCGATCAACGACGGGCTGATCGACGGCTTTACTAAAAATCCACCTAGTAGTTCCCGTGGGGCGCTTAAAGCAGACGAACTACCAGGGGCCAAACGTGTACCAATGGGAGAATAGGTGAGAGCGCACTGCTCGATCACGTTCCCCAAGACCAAAACCAAAGAAAACCTTTAAAAAATTACCGCTGACACAGCGGGCGGAGTCGCGGGGCGAGTTCTCAACGCTCTACGTCTGCCGGTGGGCCAAAAATGCACAAAGTGCTCCCGCCCGGGACGTAGAGGTGTGTATTAACTAAAGGGAGGCGCTAAGTGCCGTCCCTGAGGATGTCCTACGAGGTTGGACGCAAAAGGAGAACTTTATTGCTGCTTATATCCTAATATCTACCAAAAACTAATACCAGCCAATCAGAATTACCCATTCCTACGCATTTTGTCGACCATTCGACCTGATTCCTTCGCTTACCTTCAGGTTACCGTTAGGTAACTGTGCCGGTTGTCGCATCGTCTCAGATGTCCCGTCCACGCCCCGTCCATGTCCGCCACCGTTGTGTCAACCGTTGTACTGACTGATGTACCAACTGTGGTACCAACTGTGGTGCACACTATCGTACCACCTATTGTACCGACTATTGTACCGACAAAATTTGTGGTACATTCTACCACAGCTACACCCATAGTGGTGTCCACAATTATACCCACAATTATGTACCTTTTTTATGGTACGCTTTACCACAGCTATGAAGAGTACAAGCAGAATCTCTCCGCCAAGTACGCCGACTTCGGAAATATGACTCTCAGATGACTCTGGAAACAGCGTTTTCAAGGACGCGATACAGAATTATGGATTATTCGGGAGGCAGATGACGCTGAACGAATTAAGTGGAGATGTTTCACCCGATCAAGGTGTGATGTATCGTGCGCCTCCACCCCGAATGGTCCCCGAATGGTCCCCGAACCATCGCAAAACCCGCATCCGATGCGCGATATGCGCGGGGAAATGCATCTCGGTGGAATTCCAATTGGAAATCACTATACACAAGGGAGAAGCTCCAAGATACCGAAGTTGAATGTACAGAAATTTACGGGGGCCGAAACATACGCTTGCCTGGGATCAGGATTTAAGCAGTGGGCCCTACTGCTCTACGAGGTATTGGAAGTAGCTGGAATTTCCTCTGGTTTGGTTTGGGATGAGTGAATGAAAGTAAATAAACTTGGAGAACATCTAGACGGAGTGGCAGATAACTACTTTCGCGCAAATATTGAAAGTTGGTGGCAAATTACGCTACGATTATTTTTCGTCATGGATCAAATCTATAATGCGTTTAAGGTCCACATCTCACATCAGCGGGCGGCGACGTTATTTGCCGCTGAAAAGGACCCAAGACGCTCGTGGACCGAGCACTATCTTTCCTTGGTGGCGCTTGCGAAGGAAAGCGAGTCGAGTGAGAAATCAATTCCCGAAATTTCGTAAAATATGCCGCGCCGAAATTGAAGTTGGCGTTAATGGTGAGGTACAACCCCCATAGGCAGGATTACCTGAAACATGCGCTGGAAATAATTGCTTGGGCGCAAGAGATAGACGGCGACCAGCGTGTTGGCAGAAGAAGCGGAAGGCACTCTGTAAATACCGTAAGTGAAGAGAAAGGGAGATTTCGCTGCTACTCTTGTGGAATGAAGGGCATATTGGTCGAAACGGTCCTAAACGGGAGAAGAAACGCAAGTAGAATAACCAAGGATGTCACAAAAGTCCAGGTCGAATGGATTACGAATTGTCGACCATGAAAAGTTCCGATTTTGGAACGAGAAATGTGGAGAAAACTTGTAACATTGATGAGGATTCATGGATCCTTGATAGTGGAGCAAGCTGTCACTTAAGTTTCAGACGAAAATGCACTATTTGACGTGAAAATTTGTGACGTAAAGGATACCCTGACCCTACCTGACGGCGATCAATTACATATTACAAAGATGGGCAAGGTAAGGCTCGTTAGCGACCTGGTCCCCACTGGAAATACAACTATTACACTGTCTGAAGTATTTTTCTCACCAGGATTAGCGAGAAACCTGATATCGTTTGGAGAATTGAGGAAGAAAGGCTGCCGATTGGAGGACAGAGGAACAAAAATGACTGTCACACTGGGAAATGAAGCTTTATTCGCAGTTGAAGAGTTTGACTTTGTGTTTGTAGCTCATATACATACGAAGCGAATGGAAAAGCATGGTTCAAGCAGTTTTCTGACAAAATGGTGAATGCTATCATGGAAACTGGTGAAAAAGATGTGCAGAAGGGATATCTTCATCATTTCCATACAAGAATGCACATATTTCGTACAAAATGAATTCGGTAATAGAAAATAAGCGCAGCCACGACAAAAGGAAGGGTGGAAAGAAGAATGCAAGGAATCTGCATTTATTTCAGACAAAAATTGATGCATTAAGAAAAGAGAAGGAGAGCCTAGTAAAATTTCATTCTGCTGAGGTTGAAACTCTTGAGAAGGCCCATGCGCGTGCAATTGAAGAGCTGCGTGAGATGCAGGAAAAAGTTAAGCGGCTGACCCGCGAAAAGACGCAGACGATGGAGGATCGTTGATCTCTTGAGACGCAGCTAGAGAAGACGAGGGCTCTTCTTGCAGCTAAATCAGATGAACTGAAGGAAGAGACCGAGATACTAAAGCGCTGTAAAGAAGATCGAGCGGTTTTTCGTGCCAAAGTGGTTCCTCAAGTTAGTGAACTTAATGAATTCACGAGCGAGATTATGGACCAATGGATCGCAAACAGACCGCAGATTGAACAAACAAAGAAGACATTAGCATGTTTGAAGACAACTAAAAAGAAAATCGAGATTGTCGAGCAAACGATTCTGAAGGAGGTAAAATCAAAGAAAAGGAACAAGAAGAACAAGAATAACAAGAAGAAAAAGATCAGAAAGAGCCTAGCAGCTTTGGAAGGAGAAGATCAAGTTTCTGACGAGAAAAATTGACGATAAGTCAGGCAGTGCGCAAGCAAAGAGATCAGAAGACAGTTGGATCGAAATGTCCAAGCTTAAGACGCAGCTATAGTCGAGACTAGCGTATGGCAAACGAGAAAATCGGTTCTCAAAGTGAATAAAACTGCGAAACTGGTGGCTATGGAGAGAGACAAGATTAAGAAGAAGAAAAAAGAGCATTGAAGCAGTCAAAATCCGCTGGAAGGAGATGCCAGGAACCAGGAAAGCATAACAGAGGAGAATAAGATGGAGAATGAACGAACGAACGGTGAAATTAACGGGACAGCGAATTATTTGTGCACTTTTGCAGTTACAGAGCTGAAGAATACGCAGAATGGAATGCACGCAGCTGTACCCGACCCAAGGAGTTACCACGATGCGCATCGAGGCAGCCAATCAAAGCATATAGTAAGGTATCGGAAAGGAACGATTGGTATGAAGTTGTTTTTCACGCATGATGATGATTAACCTCTACCACTGATGATTGTGAGTTACAGTGACGCTGATTTTGCAGCGGACAAAGATGATCGGACAAGCATCAGTGCTAGCGTAATTTACGTAAATGGAATTGTAACAGGATGGAGTTGCAAGAAGCAGTCATCTGTTGTATTATCTACTGCTGAAGCGAAGTTTGTTGCCGCGGCTGTCTGTGGAAGACAGGCTCTAGGATTGAAGGAGCTTTTCGAGGAAATTGGAATCAAAACTAAAGCGCCTATGGTGCTAAAAATCGACAACCAAGCCGCGATTAAGCAGATACAGAGTGAGATGAGTGGTGCGAGTGCAAAGCACGTGGACGTGAAGCTGAAATTTATTAAGGATTACGCATGTAAAGGAAAGATGAAGCCGGAGCACGTGTCGAGTGAATAGATGCTGGCGGATCTACTTACCAAGACATTGGATGGACCGCGTATTGCAAGTTTGAGGAGTCGGATTGGATTGAAATGACGGATTATATTTTGAACCAGTCTTATCTGATGCTGACTGCATGATGGTTCTATTTTCTATGGATACTTTGTTTTGAAGATGGCCCACGGTAACCTTGGAAGGAGTGTTAAACTCAAGTTTATGTGGTGATTATACGTAAGTATACAAGTTTACTGTGGACCACATTTTATGCTTTATTTGGAGTATATATTGATTTTCGACCAATCAGATGCAAGTGCGACGGCCATATCGCGACGGCCATATCGCGACGGACTGTTAAGTTGCATATTAGGAGACTCTCAAGTTTCATATTAGTGGGACTGGACACTTAGGTAACTATACATAATACACTTTTACTTTTACTATACAACTGCCACGTGTATCTAGTGTCAAGACGGTTACCTGTCAATAGCGCAACAGGGAACAAGACTTTAACGGGACTCTAACCGGTCTAGTAGCTACGCATATATACAATAATACAAAGTACATTACAACCTGCGTCTTCCTACAAACTCTATTCTACGTCTAACGCAGTGATTTACAACAGGTTGAGCCCAACCTTGTAGGTGTACCTGGAGTGTCTTAAAAGTTGTGATTTTATTTTTTCGAGTTCAATTTATCGTGTGGAGTCACTTTTTTTTATAGTGTAAGTCCCCTCGTTATAGGAGGTTTAGTGGTACAATTTCCCGTTTCCGTGTGGAGTATCACTCTTTTCGCTTGTGGTATGAGCGATGATAGCGGTAAGCAGAGTGACGATGCAGGCGTGGACCAGGGATTGGTCCTCCAAGCGATACTAGACAGCCTTAAAGAGGAGCAGGCACGTCTTGTCTATTTGGAAGAGAGACAAGGACGCTCGTCAGAAAGTACAGCTGCCGTGTCGAGGAAAAACTCTCCGGTTGCTGCCCGGGACAATGTGTTCCGGAAGATTTTAAAAAATTATTCCCGTTCGGTCAGAAAATGACCCTTAACGATTCGAACGGATATGTTGGGATTGAGATGGGTGGGGCGCCGCGTGGAAATGTGGCCAGTCCCCCCACCAAATCCCAAGTTTTAATGCCACAGATGACAGGAATAGGTACGCCAAATGGAGAAAATGTATGGCCCGCGTTTTGGCAGGCTGGCGGCGCCAAGATCCCAAAGCTCGGGGTCGCGAAGTTCTCGGGTGTGGAGATTTACCCGGGACTTGGATCAGGTTTTAAGCAGTGGTATTAACGTTTGTGGAGTCTAATGGAAATGTCCGAAATCACGTCTGGATTTACATGTTTGGAACGTTAGAAGGTTAACAAGTTGGGGGAGTACCTGGGAGGCACAGCCGCCGAATATTTTCGTCAGAACATTGGGACATGGTGGCTGATGTCCCCCTTCTTGCATTCCGTTCTGGATACAATGAATAGAGCTTTTCGTGTGAGAATCGCCCACCACCAGGAATCGATATTGTTTGCTTGTGAGAAGAGTCCCAAAAGGACTTGGACCGAGCATTACCTGGACCTGGTAGCTCTGGCCAGGGAAAGCTGGCTGAGCGAGAAATTGGTGGTCGAGAACATTGCGAAGTTCGCTGCGCTCCATCTGAAGATATCCATCATGTCCAAGTATGGCCCGATTCGTATGGATTATTTGAGTCATGCGCAAGAACTGATATCGTGGATGCAGGAACACTGAATAAGTGAAGAAGTGCTCCCGGGCACCTCAAGTGGAATTGCCCTCAAAAAGGGAAAAAGTCCAAGAAAGGAGGTTCCAGAAAGGAAGCCGATGGTTTGGACGGTTCGGGGAACCGGAAGGTCGCACTATAGACCGCAAAGATTCCCCACTGCAGGATTGTTGCCAAGTGGTGTGTCATCGGAAAACACATGGATTATTGATAGCTGTGCCATCCGACATCTGGTTTCCCGAAAGTTTATTGGAAGACGCGATCGAGTGCAGGTTGACCGTCCCAGTTGGTAGAAGGTTATCTGTAGTCAAAGTTGTAAAGATAACTCTGCGTACAGCGGGGGGTGAACACATTACGATCCCCTTATCTGAAGTTTATTTTGCGCCCAAATTGCCAAGAATCTTATTTCGCTTGGCGTGTTGAGGGAAAAGGGTGCCAGATAGTGGATAGTGATGGAGTAGTTTCGGTTAGATAGAAAAATAAATTGTCGCTTCCTATCCAAGTTTGCGGTCTATTTTCGTTGCGAATTTACTTCCTGTGAAGCAAGTCGGATGCACGCAACAGTTTCAAATATGATACCGATTACTATTGCGGATGATACTGGGAATGATGCGCAAGAAGGAAATTTGCATCTTTTCCATGTCCGACTGGGCCACTTGGCGTACGACACAGTTGGGAAACTGGCCAAGGATCCCAGGTCTGGCATAAGGTTGACGAAAAATAGTCGACCAAATTGCTTGACCTGTGCAGAGGGAAAAGCCACTAGGAAGGCTCAGCCGAAAAAAGACTCTGGGCAGCATTCGCCCATTGAGCGCGTTGGTGGCGTGGTCTGTAGCGACTAGAAGGGTCGGATCACGCCACGCTACAGGCGAGGCAATCGCTACCTGGTGGTGTTTGTGAACACCATTCGAATTATGTTCGCGTTTTCGCAGCTCGAACAAAAGATAGAGTAGCAAAAATGTTTGAGCATTTTTTGATTTGGTTTGAAATGAATTTGGGTGAAGAATTCACGTTTTGCTAACCGATGGAGGTGGCGAGTACCGGAACGTTAATCCGTTTTCCGAGCAAACTCGAGTTCGAAGACAGGTTACGGAGACTGCGAATTCAGCCTTAAACGGGAAATCCGAGAGTATGAATCGGACCATTTTCAATATGGTCCGGTGTATGATTTTTGGCTCGGGGATACCCCTGATGTATTGGTCGGAAGAGGCTGAGTATGCGTCTTATATACTCAATCGCACGCCGATAAGAACCAATCCCGGTATCCTGTCGCCATACGAAGTGTTGACAGGCAAACGCCCGTCGCTAAAGGAAATTGTAATTTTCGGCTCACTCTGCATGGTTAGAGGGATCCGAAAAAGAAAACCCTCGCAAAGCATGCAGAGCGGGCAGTAATTTTGGGTTCCAACGATAAGACCAAGGGATAAAGGGTGCTTCTAATGAAAGATCGAAGGGTGACTGTCACTTGACATGTCAGCGAAATAGAAACGCTTAACGAAGGGTCGAGGGACGAGATCACAAAGAGTCTCGAGGCAAAATATGAGGAGGAGCTTGAACATCTCGCAGAACGCCGAAGCAAAGTTAATCTTTCCAGTGAAGTTACTGAAGAAGTACCGGTACAATCAAGCTCAAGTTTCTCAAGAAGTACCGGCACAATCAATCTCAAAGAAACCAGATAAAACAAGCGTCCCAGGAGGTCGGGACGATAACGGAAGAAGACGCCGAAAGAGATTTCTCTCGAAGAATCGAACAAGAAAGCAGAAGTGGAAGCACATGATGTATAGAGTGAAGAACGTCAAAGACCAATTATGGAAGATCGCAATGAAAGTAATGGTTCTGCAGGGAGTACGCTATATGTGTGCGCAGTGTGTGGCTACACACAGAATGAAAATATTACTCGAATTGGCGTGCCGATCCAAGGTTTTACCGAGATTCTCATGAAGGCAGAAATGCCGACATGTTGAAAAAGGCAGAGCAAGAAGAACTCAAGTCGCTTGAAGATCTCGGAACTTGAAACTAGTGAAAACAAGACCGGAAAATATTCCTTTGCGCACAAAGTGGGTGTATGAGACGAAGTTAAGTTCTGATGGAGCCAAATAGAGCGACACAAGGGTCGGCTTGTCGCGAGAGGTGAAAAGCAGGATTACGGACAGGATTACATCTTTAATTTTTCGACGGTTATGGAAATTAATAACGTAAAAGTAATCCTCGCCATGTAGCATATTTGGGAAGTGCCGGTCCGCCATGGTGATGTGCCAAGTCCATAACCGAAGGCGAGGACTGAGGATAGGTATGATATCCAGTTGAAGATCCCGCAAGGAATGGAAATTTCGGGTGAAACTTTGGAAACTTTCAATGCAGTTTCAAGTGATGAACTGGTTTCTAAATAGGAGAAGAATTTCTATGGGTTCAAGCAGGATGGTAGACCTGGCACCAGCAGCTTTGTGAAACCCTGGAGAAAATGAATTTTTCGCAGTGTGTGAAAGACACCTGTGTGTTTGTTAAGAATCTCGAAACCAGCATTGTATTGGTTGGCGCATACGTGGATGACCTTCTCGTGACTGGAACCACGATTGAAGTGCTCAATGTTTTTTTTCGAAATGGATTTTTGGAGCTTAAAGTCTTTGGTGTTGTGGACAAGTTCGTGGGGATCCGGATTGAAGGAAACCCAAAGGACGGTTTCATGATTGATCAAGAGGCTGCTATTGATGAGCTCGTGATCACCCATGGACTCAGCAAGGTGAACCATTCTAGTACAACTCTTGTAGATGTTGGAGATACAGAGGAATTCCAGCAACGTTTTCCAGTAAACTCACAAGAAAAATTTCCAAGTGTAAAGATTTTCTAGTCTTTTCTTGGCAGTTTACTGTGGACTTCTTTTTGCTCGCGACCGGACATTACCTTTGCCGTACATCATGCAACGAGGCGCAAGCATGCACCTACGCTTGGGGGCTACAAGGAGGCGAAACGGATTGTAAAATACCTGAAGGGACTAAGTCTCTGTAGATCCGGTTGAAGCACGATGACGAATTGCCTATGCCACTTCGCATCATGTGCTACACAGATGTAGATTTTTTCCGCCAATAAAATGGACTGAAAACGTGTTAGCGCAGCAGTGGTTTTCGTTGATGGAGTAATTGATTCGTGTCAGTGCAAAAAACAACGAACGGTTGCATGTCCACACCTGAAGCAGAAATTATTGCTGCAGCTGTGGAAGGTAAAGAAAGAAGCATTGAGATCACGGGAACTACTCATGGAAATTGGCATGCCTGAAAAAGCACCGTTGCTGATGAAAATGGATAATCAAGCGTCTATTAAACATGTGGAGTGCAGGACTAGTGCTGGAAGCACTAAGAATGTTGACGTCAAGTTGAAGTTTCTCAAGGATTTTTCTAAAAAGGGATGTGCTCAAGGCGACACATGTGCCGAGCTTGGAGATGGTGTATCTACTGACTAAGGACTTAAGTGCGTAGCGGATGAAAGGCGTACAGATGCAGATTGGATTGTATTGACGATTTTATAGCGCGCGCCGTTTCAGGAGGAGTCTAATTTGGATGTAGTCATTTTTGGATCTCAAGCAAATTCTTATCGTAGAAACGGATTGGCTATAATTACATGGATTTATATTGAAATATTTGAAGCTTATTGCGATTAGTGGACTTAAGTGAATATTATAGGCTGAAGTTCTTTTTTTTATCTTATAATATATTTTCTCACTTTCGTTTTAACTAACTAGCCGTTTGAAGGCATCCCAGACGGCGGACCGAGCAGCTGTCCCCTCACGTTTCACGCCTCGTTTGATACCGGAATAAAGTTATCGGGTCAGTTAGTAAACTCTTTTTTCAACGTCTAACGCAGTGATTTGCAACAGCTTCAGCAAGTACTGTCGTGATCCACCTCGTCCGCCTGCATTAGTGACATGTGACGTAAAGTATAGTCTGACAAAACTTAAATAAACAAATAATACGTGAAGATTTGACAGTTATTGATGTTTGGACATTAATTTAGGATAAAAAACTTGCGCCGCAAAAGTAAGTGGCCTTAATAGTTTAGTAAGTGGCGTTAACATTCCCTATAAATTTCAAAACTATTGTAACCAAAGTGAAAAGTGCTTCAACAAATTTGAAATGAAACAATAATATAAAAAGGGAAATCTTATTTACCGTCACCTTTTTTTAATTTGCGCCAAATGCTATTAGAGAGCGACTCGTTTGTTATTGCAGGATCTCGGCGCCACTGCCCATGTTGTTTTGAAAGCAGCCTAAGTTGATGTAAATGATTCCCGGAATAAAATTTATGATTGCGCGTGTTGCAAATCTCCGTTTTCTACAAAACATGATAAATGTTGTCGCTCTAAGGAGATGGGGAGATGGAAGAAATACATACAAAGCTAAACTCACTCGTAGACCCATTAATATCAACAAGTGCTATTGATGTGGACGAACTACAGGCACATTACTATTCTGATGCTGGCGCAACCAGAAATCACCGGAAGGAAAAGCGCAACAATCCTCTAGATCACAGGATATAAATCTCGAAGCGGGATCAAACTCTTCCCTTCGTGTCTATAAAAAAGCCGCCAAGCAATATTATGATATCTGCACTTTGTTTACGGCTCAAATTCAATTGAAGTTACGTTTGTCGAACGATGTTACGAAGTTTTGGCATCTGGAGGTGACATCACTCCTGATAACTGTTGCGTTCGTCGTCACTCATAACGCCTTGGTGTACTAT
>CM047580.1:15272643-15288938 GCA_026184515.1 Peronosclerospora sorghi
AACCACGGCGTACTCCACTCCAGTCAAGACACTTGCGATATATAAATCAAATTCAAAAGTGATTTTATTAGTGTTAAGATTAAGACTTAAACTAATAATATGCATATATGTAAGTCGTCGTACCTAACATAAGTTATGTACACCACACCATGATTTCATCGAAAAGTCGCCAAAAAACAATTCACGCGACGCGAGGTGCTGCAGGAATTGGGCGACCTTCCAAAATGTTGCGTATTCTTACATTTTACCATATCGTAGTCGTAATACAGTTATGTATAATACGCTTGCCCTTAACGTATAGTCTCCACGCGAATATGCGTAATCAATTAGTAAATGTCTATACCAAAACAATCGAAAACTCAACTTGTATCCACCTCACTAACACTTAATGCGTAGCGTGAAACCCACTGTCCTATCGCACGACCACTTGTTGGTTTAAAGTAACAATGCGCGCAAAAGTAGCGTGCGCGTAGTTAGTTAAGTTAAAGAAAGAAATGTAAAAGTGATATATTTTGACTAGACTAAATTATAGTGCGTCACAAATTATAAAATTTGTGTACACTTATTTTTGACACTGGTGCGCCTTGGAATAACATAACGTCTTGGCACATCTTCATATTCCAACACTAACAATAGGGGTAGTCAACATGACGTTTTTGAGGGGGGATAACTGATGGGGGGATTCAGATTTACCGGGGGGGGGGGTAAAGTTATCGGGTACCCGAGGAGCTGGGTGAAAACGTTATCCCGTTTCCTCCAGTCCGGGTATCCCAAATCCCCCCCCCCGCCCCCCCCATCAAAATCCACTTGACACACGCAAACGCGCTCCTACACAGTTAAAGGGATAAGCCACTGGGGGACGGGTCACACAGGACACGTGGGGACTGGGGTGTGGGTGGAGGGTAAGCGCTGGTGCAAGGAGTGAGAAAGGGTAGCTGCGGATTCTTGGCGAGTAAAAATTGTGAAATTCACCACGTCGACTTGGTGAAATCAGACGGTTTGTCATATGTTGGCAGGGGTGATGGACGGGATCTGATCTGGGTTTATCAGGGGTGATAATTTTTCGGGGTTTTGTCATGTTGACTCCGCCTAATGCTGGGGCTGATAATATAAGGGTAATAGCGGAATCCCCAAATTCCACCTCAGAGTTTAGTTATTGGGCCCATTCTTTTATCCCTTCCGATGCGTGCATTCTATTCAAAGTCCGAATCTAAAACAATGAAGACTTCCAGTGGAGTGGTAAATTCTTTGCATGAGCTAGTGAGACAGCCTTAAAAGTGGGCACACCCGACATCTCGCGTATCTGCATTCTACGCGTTCAAGTTCGTTTAGAAGCACCCGTGCAAGTCTATATCACAGCGAAGATTTTGCAGAAGTTCCGTTGGATAGGATCATTAACTTGTGCGCTCTCGAACCCATATGGTTCAAACAGATATTTGCGACGGCAAAGAAGGATTCATCACCTTATAAACGTCGAGTCGTGCAATGGTTATCGCCTGGTGACAGTTTTTACTTCAGCTGGAATGAATACTATTTCTGGGTTACCCAAAATCGTGAACTCAGTGCTTATTACGCGCCAACTGACGGATCCACATCATCCTACTACCACAGCTCGATTCTGTTCGATCAACCGAGTGAAAATCATCAATTGGAGATCCCTTCCAAAGATGCCATTCCAAATTTACTCAGTCGAGTTTATGTACGTTGGCATCTTAAAGCGCAATGGTCGCGCAAGATGGATCATGTTTACCTGAAGTAAAAAACGTTAAAACAGACCCGGGAGCTTGTGAAAGCCCATGCAGAAAGAAAGATCGACAAGTTCCAGATGACATCTGAAATGGTCGCTCGCTTTCGCTTGCCGCGCTTTAGCGTATAGTTGGTGACAAGTACACCGGATGACTTACTTCTCTTCTTGGGTCAATACGTGGATGAAGCTATTCCAACATAAACAACGATCACGATATGTGCGAGATCAAAATTGTATTTTTTAAGCTAGAGAATTAGCTCCATAGGGCCGTCTATACCGTTTAATATCGATGATCATGATCCCGCCCAGGAAATCGATTGAACTCACGGAGACCTATGCGGTGAAATCTCGTAACTAATGCGCTATGGAAGCATCGGATATTGAGAAAGCGATTGTGGACATTTTTTCGGGACTTTCGCGTAGGGTTTCTCAGTTATGGATCGCTGCCGCGAAGTCGTGATTGGCAGTCGAAAATACAGCTACGGTGATCAAGCTACACGTGTTGCTTTGTCAGCGAACTCTTCACAGAGCGTTTGTTAATGAGATGCAGCATAAGGCTAAGATTCTTGCACGTGTAATAAAAGGCAACGAAAGTTTATTGTGTTTTGTCAGAAATTAAAACAGAGAAAGTGTGGTGGTAAAATGTGGGGATACGTAAGATATCCCAATAAATAAGGTATTCAAAGTATTTACATTCCATACTTTATGTCTTCGAAGTGTGCAGCGGCGTTACGTGCATTCATACAGTGTATTGCTATCAACTTAACAAGATCGTTATCAATAACGCTGATGGCTTGAGCTGCAGCGGGATCGAGCAAGAGCATGCGCTGCTATGTAAGCGTGAGCATTCGACGGATGCCGTGGTTGTGAACATGGTTCTAGTGCGCGTAGATACGCCCTCACTTTTTGCTTAAAACACTAAAGCAGCCTACACCTAAAAATAATAAATGTTTTTGAACGATGCATAATATGTAGGATCGTAGCCTTACCTCCAATTGATTTACACATTGGTGAGTAAGACCGAAGAAGCTCCAGGACCGCCTGAGATTAGACGTCCACGAGAATCTCCGTTTGGATGCGGACGGGGGCATTCTCGAACACAACGGCGATTCTCTTACCGAAATATCGTTTTTTATAAACATCTGCATTTCGGACTGTCTCCTACACATCTTGAACAAAGGCAGAATTCTGCTCCATCTTGATGAAACCGCGCTGGAACGATGTATAATTGATCCACCTTCTGGAGACACAGCGCATTGTACTTACAAGATAAGCTATTTGGAGGGTGGCTGCATGAGGATAACTAAGCTGCCATTCTTAGCTCACCCCTTCTCACGAACGCAGTACAAATTGAAATTAGTCTCGTCTAAGTACACGATAAATACATCTGGTTAAGTATCGCTGTGGCGGAATCTGCCGCTTTCGTTTGATGACTTCGTCGTTGCACGTACTTGGTTCGAAGAGGACGTACATAATACATTCAACGTAATATTATGAGATGGTACATTCGATATAATTGATTACCTTTTATGTAATATAGCTAGCCGCATATGTAGTGGCTCACCGTTGATTCCGACACCGTCACCCCGAAATCAAACAAGATCATTACAAATTTCTATGTGACAGTGCAGTCTCCGTTGATATACTCCTCCATGGATTCCAGGATTTCTGGCGTCGTCCGAGCTCGCGCACCCTCACGAGGGTTATACCTCACCGTACGACGCTTCGTTATGCGCCAGGTGGTTGTGGGTCATACACCGTTGTCTCGCCCGACGGTCTTCCAGTCTCATCCTTCGATGAAAGCGTCAAGAACACTTTTTTGAGCTTGTACATGTTGGATTTGACATCTAAAATTGTAAAATGATAAAATCTAGTGAGCTTATGTCCCACGGTTTTGTTTAATGGACACCATTTCACATTGGCTGAAATTTTCACTTTTGGTTATAATATTTATGAAATTTATATTTTATTTCACTATGCATTCCAAATTAGTCAAAAAACGTTTCACTTTGGACGGGAAAAGGTTATATTTGGAGAAATATTAAGACATACAATTAGATACATACTTATTACGTTTTTAAGTGATTAATCCCGAGGGCCTACTAACTACCGTCACCGCCGCCATTGCCATCCCCGATCACCGTGTCCCTAACGACACCACCGCCACTGCTACCTTCGCCGAGCTCCAACAGCCTTCTTTCCTCTCTCTCGAAGGCTGAACGAATCCTCCTCATTGACGTCAATCCCCGACGAGCTCGATCAATGCGGAAAGGCACAATGCCAAATGACTCAACTCGACTTGTGCGTGCAGTTGCTGGCTTTGGGTCACCCCGCTCGCTGTGTGTGAATGACACAAGTTACAGTTTATTCCCTTAAAGACCAAGTGGTTATATAATGGCGGTCGATTCGGGATCGTTGACGCTCCAGTACAGTTTGTGCTGTCCTAGTTCACGACTGACGGTGTAGTGAACCACCAATTCTGCGTTACAGAACCTCTGAAAAAAAAAGACATGGCTACGAGTTAATCATTGGCTGAGACTTGATCCTAGTCTAGAAACTAAAATTCGACTTGCTCGTCGACATATCCAATGGAACGGACTCGAAGTGCCGATGAGCGCACCTGTCAACCTCGATACCAAACGATATCTTGACGAATATCAAATAACATTCAAGATACCGAGCATCGGATGGTAAAATTTCTCTACGCCAATTATACGAAGGTGAACATTAACAAGTGTAGCCCTGAACAGGTGAAGAAAGGCGCTCCGGAATCTAATTTTTTATCTTAGACGATCTGAACCAGGGGACGGTCGGCATCATACCCAGCCAAAAATTTGAACCTGGACTAAAAGATGGTGCATTTGGTTTCCCTCAAGCATACTCAAGTCTGCCAAGAAAGATTTTGCTCGGATTGAACGCCTCGGTGTCATCGTACGCGATCCCAGCAGTCCATGGATCGCGTCGGCACTAATCGTCTTGAAGAAGGAGAAAACAGCGCGATTTGACGGAATTTTACCACCTAAATGCATAATTTTCCGATGCCTAAGATTTTCGAGGTTCTGAAAGTCCTCGAGAAATTTCTGTTCACCGCTTTTTGTACATGATTATACTATCTTCCTCTGCGATCGTGCTTCTCGAATTTGTTCATTCCTGCCGTGGAGCAATTATCCGTAAATATGGGAATCTTGACGGCTCCTCATGAGGTATAGTGAGCGCATGCAGATGACACTTGGAGATTTTAACTTCGTCCAAGTCTATCTCGATGCTGTGATAGTCATTACGAACATGTTATTTAGTGACCATATCGATCATCTTCGCATAGTACGAACGCTTCCGATCCAGTAGACGTCTGATCACTGTGACAAAAAGTCTTATCGCCACCCAGAAGACAAAAAATGTTTGATTACACCGCTGAATGCGTGTAGGACAGGCGGATGGTGCGACATTGGACAGACGGATGGCAATATTGAACTGACGGATGACGCAACTAAATCATTCACATGTTTAAGGAAAGTACGGGAGTCATGACGTCACAGTCTGATGTCAGAAAGAAGCTTCTAGAGAATCTAGAAGACTAGGCTTAGAAGTAACTCAGAGTAGTGAACTAAGGACCTATAAATGTATTCATTTCACAATTTGCCTTCGATTGATTACTATAACCAAAGGACCGACAGGTTAAACAGCCGCAAGTTTTGCTCTGTCCAAACTTCGCCCCCCCCCCTCACACACGAAAATGACGACGAAAAGAGCCGATGTCCTCCTGGGTAGTGGAAATTATTTCACTGGGAATTCAACATGCGCATGACACTTGCCAGGAAGGGGCTGCTTGCGCACGATGAGATGCACTAGCCAGAAAGTGAGATAACCAAGGCATGACTTGTTGCAGATGATAAGGCGCTGGGCATCATCGCGCAGGGCGTGGAGCTTCGGCAACAGAGGAATATTCTTTCGGCGACGCGTGCGTTCCAGGATTGAATGGTATTGCAAGAGTTCTACAACCGCATGACATTGCACAACCGCGTTGTGATGACAAGGCGCTTACATGAGTTTAAAATAGAGGACGGATAAACAATGGCCAATCACCTAGACGCGTTTGATGAGCTAATTTTGGGGCTGTAAGCGCTGGGAGAATCCGTCAACGAAGCGCGGCAGGTTGTGGTGCTGCTGAGCAGCCTTCCTAGAATATCTCATAAATTGTAGAGAACGCCAAGGATGTCACTCTCATTGAGGTGAAAGAGAAGCTGCTCGAGGAGTATGAGCGCCTCGAGAAGAAGGAAGGCACGTAGCGGGCGTTCAAGGCTCAATCAAACGGTGGTAAACTGAAGGGCACGAAAAGCGGCAAGGACGACAAAGGCCGCAACTTTTTCGGTGCGAGAAGCCGGGTGGTTTCAAGGGAAAGTGCTTCAACTGCAATCACGCGGGCCATGCAAAGCGGGACTGTCAAGAACTGAACGGGAAAGACGACATGGATGCGGTCTTTGCTGTTGGGGAAGATTAATCAACTGGATGGTTGGTCGACAGTGGTGCAACGGCGCACATGACCCGCCACCGTGACGATCTGTTCGATTAAAAGAGCCTCGAAAGCAACCTTGTGGTTACCATCGCGAATGGAAAAAAGATTCCGTGTTGGGAACAGGTTCGGTGCGCCTGACAGGTATCGATGGCAAGAGTATCAATATTGTGGAAATGTTATACATCCCCGGTCTCGATAGACGCCTGCTGTCATTAGGGAAGTTAGCAGAGCGTAGCCTAAGCGTCGAGCTCAAACAGAAGTCATGTACGGTCTGGAAAAAGTATAAGGCGGTTGCATAGGACAAGAAGTTTGGCAAGGCCTACGTGCTTGAATGTGAGAGGGACATAACACACTACGTGAAAAACGCTGGAAAAACGACCGGTGGGAGCTGTGGCATGCACGCATGGGCCATTTAAATAGGACGCAATGATGAAGACTCATCTCGCCACCACTGGCACACCAAGCATGGAGAAGTCCATGGCTTTATGCGGGGGCTGCATGAAGGGAAAGCAGACGGTTGCTAAATTCCCATCATACACGAGGACGAAAACAACGATGGTGTTGCAGCTAGTGCGCACAGACGTGATGAGCCATGAGATCGTTATCGAAAGGTGGAGGTCGCTACGTGGTGACATTTGTGGACGATTACTCCAAAAAATATGTCGTGGTCTACTTCATAGCGAAGAAAAGTGAGGTTGCTAACAGTTCAAGACTTACATGAATATGTACGAGATCCAGTCGAAGAAGCGCATCAAATGCTTGCGATCAGACAATGGTACAGAATTCGTGAATAAAGATGGACAACATCTGCGAGCGCAACGGGATAATACACCAGAAAACTGTGCCATACAGTCCGCAACAGAACGGCGTCGCGGAGCGTATGAACAGGACGATCATGGAAAAGGCAAGAAGCTGCACTACAAGAGCATGTCTACCATGTGGTGGTCTGAGTCAGTCAATACCGCGGTGTATCTAATCAACCGGTCGACAAAGCACCTGCTTAGGCATGACACCGTACGAATTGGTGATGAAGGAGAAACCGCGTCTAGATCGTCTACGCGTGTTTGGATCGACTGGATACGTCCACATTGACAAAGGGATGCGCGCGAAGTTAGAGCCGAAGAGCTTCAAGTGCATGCTTTTGGGATACGCGGAAATCACGAAAGGCTACCGAGTGTATGACTTGGAGTCGAACAAAATCAAGGAAACCAGGAAGCTCAAGCTCGATGAGCGCGAAGTAAATAGCATCTACGAAATGGCACAGACGGAAGGCACTACGGTCTTGCAAGTGATTTAAGACGCCGATGAGATTGTACAGGAGGAAAGAGCAACAAACAAATGGAGATGAACCAATGGAACCAGCCGATACAGAAGACACACACATGCATGAAGAGTATCATGAACCTTTACGGCACGAGCTGGCAGCGTACCGGAAGACAGATAAACCAGTAGTCAACGAGGACATCGTCTTCCATCCGGACCACAGCGTGTACGCCATCCACGAGATCCGTTACTCCTTCTTGAAGACGAGCACAAAGTGGACGACCACCTTGACAACGACGACCATTTCTGGCCCCCATCTCCTAAGAGACCTCGGGTAGACGAGGATGCTTTACTAGCTGAATCTGTTCTTTCATATGCAGCGGATGTCGGAAATGCTGGTGACGCGCCGTCAACGTATTTTCAGGCGATGCAGAGCAACGAGGCTCAAGAGTGGATGAAAGCAATGAGCGCGGAACTTAAAGCTCACGATGAAAACGGCTCGTGGACATTGGTACCAAGGCGGAAGGATGTTCGCCCAATTGGATGTATATGGGTGTTTGCAAAGAAGAGCAATGAACATGGACAAATAATACATTACAAGACCCGTCTTGTTGCTAAAGGATTCAAACAAAAGTTTGTAATTGATTTATTTGAGACGTACTCGCCAGTGGCCAACATGAACTCGATAAGAGTTGTACTTTCAGTAGTGGTTTAAATGGGATATGTCACTGAGCAATTAGATGCCGATACGGCATTTTTTAACTGTGATCTCAGATAAATACGTGTACATGGAAGTACCTCATGATATCGACAATGCGGAAAACATGATGTTGTGGTGGAGCGGCTGATCGAAGTTTTTGAGACTTGATCAGGCGGTACCACGGCGCCCAGACTGCCGACTAACGAAGGGGGTCCTCCGGATGTCTTCGACTGCTTGTGTTCTTGCTCACCTTGTGTACCCGACGGCTAGGCGTGGGTCGCTCCTCAGGTGGCGGGGACAGCGCACAGCGAATGCTTGGTGCAAGATTGAATTAACTAACTTGTGACGATACAACCGATGCGATCAGGCGTGATCACGTGCGATCAGGTGCTTAAACCACGTCAATTAGCCGCGATCACGCTTGATCAAGTTTGGGCCGTTGCTAACCGACGATCAGCAATATTCCGTCTTGATCTCAAGTGCGATCAGGCGGCAGTCCGACCCGATCAGGCGCTGAAACGATGTAAATCAGTGGTAATCAGGCTTGATCAGGCTTTGGCTGACGTTAATAACCGTCGATCAACAATATTCTGTCTTGATCGCAGATGCGATCAGGTGTCTTGATCGCAGATGCGATCAGGTGTCTTGATCGCAAGTGCGATCTGGTACTGAAAGGCTCGATCAGGGGCTAAAAACTGCTGCCCAGTCGTAATATACCTTGATCAGACTTGATCAAGCACCGGAAGTCGTTCAAGTAGCAGTTGGCGCGATTTGCGATCAGCGATCACGATCACGATTCGCAAAAAGTGTCGATCAGGTGTTGATCGGTAGGGGGGGGGGGTACTTGATCAGGCAGCGGAAGTCTTCACTGCCTGATCGCGGAGCCTCTAAGCCGTCAAACAGCTAAAGAACGCCCAAATCAATGCGCTCCTAGCCTAGACTATATGAGGAAAAGGTATTTATATTAAAATCCACCTAGAGTTCCCGTGGGCCGCTTAAAGCAGCCAAACTCTAGGGGCCAAACGTTAATTTCACGGGGAAGAGGTGAGAGAACTGCTCGATCACGTTCCCAAAACCAAAAACCTTTAAACGAAGAACCGCATACACTGCGGGCGGAGTTGCGGGGTGAGTTTTCACACTCTACGCCAACCTGTGGGCCAAAAAACGCACTTAGTGCTCCCGCCCGAGACGTAGAGGTTTCAATAAGGTGGGGGCGCAAAGGTGCCTTCCCAAAAAAACGATCAGCGCGATCGTACGCAAAAGGAGAACTTTATTAGCAATTAATCCCTTAGATCTACCCTGTTCCTACTTTCAACCAATCCACATCGTCCATTCGGAACGCCTTCCGTCCATCAGTAGACCTGATTTTTCCGCTTGTTCCTTGTTTGTTCGCTGGTGTTCGCCGCGTACCTGTAAGTAATCAGCACATCTTCCGTGTCCCTTCTATATCCTGTCTATTTACACCACGGTGGTACGTACTACTGTACCCACCGTGGTACACATGGCGGTACCTAATTATGTACTACTGTATCCACTATCTGCGTCCACTATCAGGCCCCTAATTTAGGTCCTAATATTAGTCATAATATTAGGCCCCCTATGGGCCTAATAAAATGTCCAACATTAGGCCCTATTTTAGCCTAATAAAAGGTCCGCTTTACGACAATGTGCAAGCTAGACAAGGCAATCTACGGACTAAGGCAGGCTGCAAGTGGATGGAACAAGACAATTCATGATGTATTCATGGAAATAGGGTTTTGAAGCAGTGGAGCATACCAGTAAGTTTACGTCAAGTGCAAGAATGGCAGTTACAACTACGTATGCCTCTATGCAGACGACATGATCATTGCTGCCAAGACAGGCAAAGAAATTCAGGAAGTGAAAGCGGCATTAAGAATTCGTTCAAGATGAAGGAGCTGGACAAGGCGAAGTTTATTCTTGTTATGGAAATTGGCCATTATTATTATTATTACAACAGCAGCACACTTCTGCTACGACAGACTCGCTACATCGATGATTTGACGAGAAGTTTCAACCAACAAGATGCCAAGCCATTATATAACCCATGTGCACCAGGATAAAATTGTCAAAGTTATAATCACCAGCGACGGACGACGAGAGGAAAGAAATGCAGTCGAAGCCATACAGGTCGTTGATAGGTTGTTTATTATACATCACGTGTTCCCGACCAGACGTGGCTTATGTAGTTACCCAACTATCATGATTCTTGGACAACCCGGTTCAGCAGCACTAGAAAGCTGCGATTCGCGTACTTCGATACCTCAAGACGACGAATAAATACGCGATCACTTACGATGGCAGCTCAAGCGAAGTACAAGCTACAGCATACACGGATGTGGACTGGGGCAGTAATATTGACGTCGACGCTCTGTATAGGGTACGATGATAATGATTGGTGGGACCCCAGTTGTTTTCAAGTCGAAGTATCAGCGTACAGTTGCTTTAAGCTCAGCAGAGGCGGAGAACATGGCCTTAAGCCTATGCACTCAAGAAGTACTGTGGGTTGGTACGATGCTTGATCACAAACAAGTGGGAGTTACGGTAATCTGGGAAGATAACTAAGGAGCGATTAGACTTGCCATTAACGCGGACTACAATGCTAGGACCTTGCATGTCTACATTCGACACTATTTAATTCGGGAAAACGTGGCCCAAGAAATCGTCATGGTGAAGTATATATCGACGGAAGGCCAACTCGCAGATATGTTGACCAAGGCATTGGGGACTAAACGACTCAAGTGTTTTCTCCAAGCTAGTGGCATTGGTCTCAAGCGCAATCAGCATTAGCGGTGAGTGAGAGTGTAGAATTACACCACTGAATGCGTTTAGACAGGCGGATTGCGCGACATTGGACAGACGGATGGCGATATTGGACGGACGGATGGCGATATTGGACAGACGGATGACGCAACTAAAGCATCCACATGTTTACGGCAAGTACGGGAGTTGTGATGTCACAGTCTGACGTCAGAAAGAAGCTTCTAGAGAATCTAGAAGACTAGATTTAGCTTTTAATAGTATTGAACAGGCTTAGATGTAACTCAGAGTAGTGAATTAAGGACCTAAAAACATATTCACTTCTTAATTTGCCTTCGATTGAGCTGTTGGTATAGACAAATCTGATGCGCAGTAAATACTGCAGGGATTGGGTGAGTATTGTTGGGTGCTCACAAGCGTTACAGCTAGTGAGATTAATCGACCTTTTTCAGTTATATATACTAAAATAGGATATTCTACATGAGAGAGTAGTTTCATTGTATGCATGTGTACTGGACACGCGACAGTACAAAACTAACAGAAACGGTTGCACCTAGAGGATAAGGAACATAGACTCTAACCAAATACATTTACTTTCCATTTTACTTCTTCCATACCTACCTTCGACTTCATACTCAATAGGTTATGAGCCCAAACACGTTCGAATCGTCGTTTATACTCCGCGAAGATGACTATTTCGCATAGGATTTCAACGAAAAAATGAATCTCGCAAAGAAAGGATTGGTGTCGCATATTTATGCGTTGAAGGTCCCACAAGAAGGAGATGATGTTGCGATAGCGACTTGGAAAGTCAACGATATGAAGGAATTTCGCAATTGTGACTACGATGATCAGTCTGAACATACAATCAATGGTTCGCTCGGCTGGATCAACTGCTGAAGCGTGGAAATTCTGAAAATTTCTTCCTACGTCAAAGTATTCACAACAGAGTACAGCTACGACGACAGCTGCATAAATTTAAGTTACCCAAGGGTGGTAACGTTATGAGATCTTTTCCTTCGGTTTGACGAGCTGTGCATGTCGATGCAAGCGACTGGACAAGTTATATCATCAGATGAACAACTTGTTATTCTTCTAGGGAGTCTATCCGACGCTTATGACCAAATCGTCAAAATCGCTGAAAATTTGCAAGAACTGATTTTTTTTCAGGTCAAGGAGATGGTTCAACGAGATATGAAGGGATGATGCGACGAGAGACCAACGAAATAGCTCTAAGATCGACACAAGTGCCCAAATCACATGGATTTCATCACAAAAATAAAAAGGGCAAGTTTTTTATGAAAATGTTTATTGTACAACAAGATCGGGCACAAGCGACAAGACTGTCGTAACGGACAGGATAAGAAAACAATACCAGACGAACTAGCGTTTACAGTATCGAATCAAAGATCGGAAGGATGGTTATTGGACAGCGGAGCAAGCATTCACATGTGTCCAAGTAAAAATGAAGTTGCAGAACTCGAGATACTGAAGAATACAATTAATATTACCATTGCTAATGGAAGCGAGGTACTGGCTATGGGAATTGGGACGGTAAGAGTGATGCTCAAAAACGAAACCATCAAGATTGAAGAACTGTTATTTGTTCCGGATCTGGATAGGAGACTACTATCGATTCCAGCACTGTCAAGAAAAGGATTACAAGTGCTGTTCACAAAAAACACATTTTGAAATCCGTATGCAGGATGAGGTTGTAACCCGAGTTACAAAAACTAAAAAAATACATAATGGAGTGCACGACTGTTGAATCTGCAAGATCCGGTCAAGTTATGGACCAAGTACCAAAGTCAGTGGTCATTGACATTTTCTCGACTTGGACATCTGCCGATGAGCAAGATGAAGACACTACAAGAGTGTTTTAATGGTTCAAGTTACAAAAACAGGACATCATCAATGGAGATGACGATGAATTATGTGAAGGTTGCATGGTGAGCAACACATCGGTCAAGCCATTTCCAAAGTCAAAACACGGCTAAGTGAAGACGGAAAAACCTTTACAGGTTATTAACAGTGACGTGATGGGTCCTGTTGAAACAAAGTATCAAGGAGGATCAAGATTTGTCGTTACATTTATTGACGACTATTCAAGATACACTGTGGCTTATTTTCTGACTCATAAGTCGGAAGTGGTGGACCGTTTTATGGACTTCAAAGCATTAATGGAAAATCAATTGGAATACAAGATAAAGTGCATAAGGACAGATAACGGCACTGAGTACATAAACAAGAGATTTGACAAGATTTGCAAATCAGCCGGTATTGTACACCAGACGACGATCCCGTATTCGCCGCAGAAAAATGGACTAGCTGAAAGGATAAATCGACCATAACCGAACGAGCCAAAGGAATGCTTTTTCACATTAATGTGGACAAACGCTGGTGGGCCAAAGCCATTAACACAGCAGTGTTTATCACGAACCGCTTGTCATGTGATTCTTATCCAAAGAAAACCCCCTTTGAGTTAATATTTGGCCAAAACCCGGATATTTTAGGAATGTGCCTATTTGGTGCAAAATGATATGCACATATCGACAAGTCTAAGAGAGTCAAGCTGGACAAGAAGGCGTTCAAGTGTATATTTCTACAACGTGAAGAGATAACGTGTCTGGAATATCGACTTGGGACGTGTGATGTTTACGATGTCTGTAACCTTCGATGAGCGTCCACACATCAAGTATATCAAGTAAGAATGGACAATGTGGAAAAGAACCATCAAAGGGATGATGATGGTTGTGAAATCACTCCCGGGTACAACACAGATATTCAAGAAGCTTCAGAGATGGGAATAGACAGCTTTGGACGTCAACAAGATTATCAAGGCCCAAGCAGTCAATTAACACACAGTGACATTGGTGAAAATCGGACGGATCCATTATTTCAAATTGATGACATATTAATGAATGAAGATATTGACGCTGAAGACTGGAATTCAAGTCAAGCTCTGGTTCGACATCGACAAGATGGACCAATACAAGACTCTAGGAGCATTATTCAGCATCCAACTTCATCAAGTTCATTCTCTAATGCGATCGTACCGGTACAAGATCTATCAAACGAATTTACGACTGAAGAAAAAGGACGTGTTTCAAAACGGCTACGGATCGGCTATTAACAAGCATGTACGGCCTATGAAATAACCACGCCATATGATGATGAATTGAAGTCTCCTCAAGAAACAATGTGGAGAAAGGCAATCCAAGTTAAATTGGACGCATTAAATGAAAAAGACACATGGTCCGTGGAACAAATGAAACCCAACAAGAAAATAATTGGCACGAAATGGGTTTTTGACCCCAAGCAAAACGAGAGTGGTAAAGTGGAACGTTTCAAGGCTCGTCTTGTTGCACTGGGATATCGAAAAACATATGGAGTCGACTATACCAAGACATATTTGCCAGTGGTAAACATGAACTCTGTGCGAATTCTCATGGCAGTATGCTGTCAAGAAGGAATGTTTATACACCAGTATGACATTGACACAGCATTTCTGAATGGTATTCTTGGAGAATAGGTATATATATACCCGCCAAAAGGAGTGAAGACAAAGCAGGGTGAGGTTCTGAAGTTAAATAGAAGTCTATATGGACTTAAACAAGCTTCTCTGACATGGTTCAAAACAATGCATGCATGATGTGCATGCCTTGCATGCACATCGGACGCATGAATATTCATCAAATAAGTGAACAAGTCTTGGGTATACGTGACACTATACAAATTGTGGACGGCTACTTATCGGTGCAAAAACATTTGAAGTTATTCAAGACATTGCAGCCGAGATCGGGAAGAATTTCAATCTCAAAGTACTTGAAAGCGTGCGTTTTATACTCGGTATTGAAGTGGACTATAATCAAGAGAAGAGACAACTGAAGATGAGTCAGGGCACTTACGTACAGAGGATGGTGGAGAAATACAATCAGGATGACGCAAAACCAGTGCATAATCCGGTTGTTGAAGGCCGATTCCTAATTAAGAATGAAAAGAAGGACCCAAAAATGGAGAACCGACCATATCGATCATTGGTTGGATCGTTGTTATATGTCGCAACTGGAACCAGGCCGGACATTGCATTTGCGGTATGCCAACTTAGCTGTAATATCGAACAACCATGTGAAGAATAATGGAAGGCCGCGATCCGCGTACTTAAGTACCTCAAGTCAACAAAAAGTACTGGAATATGCTATAATGCTATACATGAATAACACAAATATTACAATTGAGGCGTAATCTGATGCGGACTGGGCCGGCAATCCTGAAATCGAAGATCGACGTCAGGCGTTGCTATTATGGTAAATGTAGCTCCAGTAATCTTCAAGAGCAAGATACAACAAAGCGCGGCACTGAGCACGGCGGAAGGCTCTGTCTTTTGGCGGACGGCTGTGTCTTTGTACCTTCAAGAAATACTGTGGATTAAAAGCTTGTTCAACGAATTGAAGATTAAAATCGACTACCCTATTCCAATATATGAAGACAACCAAAGTGCAATAGCGATTGATAAGAACAAAGGATACCAGAGTCGCGCTAAGCATATTGACATAAGATACCATTTCATCCGAGATCAAATCAAGGCTAAAGTGGTCGACATAATTTATATTGAGACCAAGTATCAACTAGCTGACTATCTAACCAAGACGATTTCGACTAAGAGGTTTCGTCTACTGCTAAACAAGTGGCGTGAAGGAGTTGAAAATTATTTTAGATCCACTTAATCAACAACACAAAGAGGTAGTAAGTTAGTCCTCCTTGCTTTACTTCCCGGGTACTTGATACTTCCGCCCGAACCAACAAATCAATCGAACACACTATGGACACACTTCAAAAGGTGATTCCGGGCTGCCCCCAACACTAGCACGCTTCAAACGGCTGCTGACCCACTTTCTAGGGCGTTCACTCAACGACTTCCTTGTATTACACTTGGGCTTTATATTGGATCAAAAAGAAGGTTTTTAAGCGCCGCCAGAGATCTGCGCACTTCAAGGGAAATTTCGTTCTATTAAGTGTTACTAATTCCTACATCAAAGTCAATCATTTTTCTCACCCACTACTTTTTGGTTACTTCAGCGCTGACTTCAATACTTGGCAGTTGCCACTGATTCCCTCTGCAACCTGATTGATCATCTTTGACAATTACTTCAGAGACCCTCTGTAATCTTATTGAGCGAGGTGGGCGTCGCGAGGTGGCCGTCGCGGGTCGCTCCTTATTGGCTGAAAATATCCATTTATATCCCCACATTCATACCAATCATAAGTCAATTAGTCGCGAGGTGGCCGTCGCG
>CM047580.1:15288948-15316267 GCA_026184515.1 Peronosclerospora sorghi
ACATTCATACCAATCATAAGTCAATTAGTCGCGAGGTGGCCGTCGCGGGTCGCCTCTGATTGGCTGAATTTTTTTTTCAAAATGATAATACTTGACCACCTGAGAACAATCGAGAATGCCAATTGACCAATTTGGGAAGCCGACGGCGCATGACTTTCCGGGGCTTCCCACCACGACCAGACCTACCGCTATGCTCGTAAGGTGCGCCTGTGTCTTGGCTTTCTTTAGTAGTGCTGACGATTTGTTTTCGTGATCTGGTTTGTCTGCTACTGCCCGCGCCCTAGCGCCCATAGCTGCAGGACAGTTTGTGAAGCTGAGGGCACCTGACTTCTCGTTGGATTTACCGCTAGGATTGAACCTGCCGTTGTGCATGTAAGATGCGTCTTTGTCTTGGCTTTATGTAATGGTGCTGACAGTTTGTTGGCGTGATCTGGTTTGTCTGCTACTGCCCGCGCCCTAGCGCTCATAGCTGCAGAGTATTAAATATAGCTGAGGACGCATGACTTGTCGTTGTCCTTGCCACCATAAATGAACACGTTGTTATGCTTGTAAGTTGCGACAATATCTTGACCCTTTTTGATGATGCTAATGGTTTGTTTGCATAGTCTGGTGAACTTATTACTTCATGCGCCCTAGCGCCCTAGCCTTCACTGCCGTGATGATAAAACCAACACGACTGTAATGAGACACCGTGTGGATGCAAGACACAATACTTAAAGACGGACGCATCGTTCGCATTTTTCATAAGATGAAGGCACAACACAATCTTTGTTGTTGATGTTCGATGTTTGCAGACACCACATCAAGTCAAGGCAACATTGTGCTAGCATGTAGAATTTTGGCATAGTAAAAATTATACCGTGAATTGATAACTACCACAGATCATCTTCTATATCTTGTAAATAAAGATTCCACTTCACCACAATCTCCGCTTGCATAACTTCAGCGTATGCGAGCAAAACGTACGCACACACACATCCTAGTGGTCATACATCAAATACTTATGTTCTGAGTCTTCATTCATAGTATTAGCAAAGACACATTCAACGTTGAATCAATAACACTGATGCTGGCACTTCATTTCCCGGAGGTGCACTAATCAATCGTTCAAACATCGAGATCTTGATCCAATTCACGCGCTCAAAGTGGATTCGACCCATAACAAACGGTTGCAATTGCATATGATCACCAATCATCTCCAGTTTCCGTAAAGAAGAGCCAAAACACGAAACCAAGAAAGGCTCCATCACTTCCGACGCTTCTTCGACCAAATTAGCGAAAAGATTCGTCGTGCAAATCGCCTCCAATCGCGACACGCAACCTGTAATGGTCCCTCCAATCACAGCCTTTTCCTCGTAGATGCGCGAATTCGCACGCAAAATCTCACGCTGCAATTACATCATTAAATTCTCCAGTTATTCACTAAATGCATATTGAAATCGAGTATTAATATCGCTCCACAGATTTAATACCGAGTACAAGGCATTCCATCGTTCTTCCAAGTTCACACCCCAGTGCCATTCAATGGGGAGATAAATTGCTGGCCCGAAATAACCCATGCAAATTCCTCTTCATCTTCTACTTCTTCTACGA
Organism: Peronosclerospora sorghi; assembly: GCA_026184515.1. NCBI lineage: Eukaryota > Oomycota > Peronosporomycetes > Peronosporales > Peronosporaceae > Peronosclerospora > Peronosclerospora sorghi. Next base: position 15,290,542 of record CM047580.1, read on the forward strand.
TCTTCATCGTTCTCATCATCCCCAACATCATGCATTTCACGGATATGTTGCAAATGCTCCGATTCCTCGACTTAATCTCCGTTGTCGAATGAAATGGCATCCTCAAAGTTATCCACATCACTATCCGAGCTCCAAGCACTTTCAGCTTTAGCTTATTCTTTAATACTTGATTCTAGCGCCTCAAGAAGCTCCTCTGGTTGGTGTCCTGTACGTCTTCCACTGTGAACTTCTGAAGGTTCTGAGCTTCATTTTCGCACTCTCTTCTGCTTATTGAAGGCGAGAGACTTATAGTTGCGTTTTAGTCACCTCTGCTTCCTCTTCCTCTACTATTCGCTCTAAACCATGCACCTGATCTTCCAGTCCAACTCTCTCCTGCTCATCTCTTTAAATTTTCTCTGTAGCCTCTTCCAAACGAACTTCTAGCGCCTGTTTCGTCGTCTTCCAACTCTCTTCTCGAGGGTTCGTTGCTATTCGTGCAACGCAGAAACCTGACGAAGCCACGGCTGTATCGCCTCGGAAACACTTTGTCCCAACATATTCACACGAGCCACCGCATCTTGCCACTTGCGCTTCCATTCTGCAATTTCCGCCCGCGCCATTTCTTCCCGTCGAGAGGCGTCTTTCTCCACATCTTGAACAGTCTCGTGCAAAACCTGCAGCGTTGCTTGCAGCTCCAATTTCTCCTTATTCAGTGTTTTAAGTGGCTCGCATGTCGCCTTCAACATCTTCATTTCTTCATCTTTCGTTGCATCAGCCTGCGTCAGTTGTTCTACTTGACGCTGCACCCTTTCCAGCTCCTGCGTCGCTTGTGTCACTCTCTGCTTTTGCTTTTTCCACTTTACTACTTAATTCATCGACTGTGCTCGCTAACTAAACATTTTCTTGGAGCCCGCGCGCGGTTTCCACCTCTTTTGTTTCAATTTCGTCAAAAGGTCCCTCTCTTTCTTCCACAAACGCCTCGCCCTTCGACGCTCTCTCGTCTGCCTCGCCCCTTTACCTCCGCAGCGCACGAATTCTCTGCTACAGCTGCGCCTAATTCATTGATAAGGCCTGACCTTCCTACCAGTTGAGCGCTAAAGTTCCAGCTGGCTCTTTAACGTAACTTGCTCTGCATTTAACGCTATCAGCTCCTTCGTCAACGCTTCCTTCTCCACTACAACCTTCTCATGCTCCGCCGGATCAACCTGCTGATACTTCTCCACCAGCTGATACACGCGTTGTTTCCAGCGCTTGTTCGCATCTTTCATAGCTTCAATCTCTTGCTTGAACGAAACCACTTGCTTCTTTAACGCGGCCTCCGCCTGATTCAACGGCTCAAGCTTCGCTTCGAGACTCCGCACCTTGCTCTCCTTCCTCTGTGCTCCGTTCTTTGCCCCATGGCTTATTTTTTCTTCTTCGTAACATCTCGTGACTCTCTATACAAGTTTTGCACCCGCTGGACCCTTTTGGGTATCTCTTTGTACTGTCGCCCTCGATGTACAGGTTTTCTTCGTTTTATTTTCCATTAGACGTACAGGTCTCACACCTTTAGTACCCTGACAGGTTTCTCTTCGTACGATCTTTGTTTTTTCCGTAAAGGTTTCACACCTTTAGCACCCTGACAGGTTTCTCTTCGTACGATCTTTGTTTTGTTATGCGGTTCTCCGTGTCGTTTTCAATAGAAGTACAGGTTTCACACTTTTAGTACCCTGACAGGTTTCTCTTCGTACGATCTTTGTTGCTGCCGTACAGGTTTCACACCTTTAGCACCCTGACAGGCTTCTCTTCGTACAATCTTTGATTTGTTATGCGGTTCTCCTTGTTGTTTCCAATGGATGTACAGGTTTCACACCTTTAGTACCCTGACAGGTTTCTCTTCGTACGATCTTTATTGTTGCCGTACAGGTTTCACACCTTTAGCACCCTGACAGGTTTCTCTTCGTACGATATCATTCATACACAAATTTCACATCTTAATTCTAATTCATGGAGCACTCATAGGCTCACACTTCATATCGTCATAGTTAACCATATTGCATCAATAAAATTAAATGGCGACGTGACTTATCCACATGTTCCAAAAAACTTCCAGTTCTTGGCTAAACATGTATCTCAGTTTTGTATTTTGCTTTTCTTTTGTTATTACACCTAATGCAACCAACTCGGTTCCGCATTCTACTCATCACAACCAACATGGGTTCGTGATAGGGATGTACTACATCGTCAGGGTCTTGTCACACTTTTTCTCCTTTTTCTTGCTATTTTCTTGAATGTCTTGTTTTTTTTCCTTTTACTTTTTATTTTGTGAGGCTTATACATCTCCACCTCAGCTGCATCCTCTTCTGCTGGGTTCCTAATTCCTTTAGATCCAACAGCATTATCTTCCACAGAGTATGAACCACCATTTATTCCGCCTCTTGTCCAACATTAACATTTTCCTTTTGTTGAGGCGTTCCATTAGTTGTCTTCTCCATACTCCTTCTCCCACATTTTTATCCACCAGTGTGACACATGCTGAAACTCTGTTACTTCACCACTTATCGTCAGTTCAGCTTGTGTCTTACCCTCACTGGAGGTAGCTTGTTTTATTACTTTTTCTTGTTTTTTTCTTATTTTCTTGATCCTCATCCAAAGTGAGTGATCCATCCATACAACATGTATTATTTTTCTTGGTTTTCTTTTGTGTGCAGGGTGACAGCGGTGTCGCTTCAATTTCACTTGACAATGCCCCCCTTTCCTCTCGACATTGGTTGCAATTCACTGTGGGGCTAGGCGTTTTACGGCTCCGCCACCTGAGCTTTTGTCAATTACCCTGACTTCAATTTAGCGCGCATCTCGGCCATCTCTTCAATGAACTTCCGACAATACTTTGCATCATGACCAAAACTATCGCAATGCTAACACTTCACCAATTTCCAGCAGTGAATTTTGTCATGTCCCCGTCGGTTATAGTGCTCACATATCAAAACATGGTCAGTATTAGGGTTTGTTGGAGCTCGCGCACTCTTGTCCGCATACGTCGGTCACACCCGCTGTACTGCATGTACTTCCCCGCCCATCGTATGCACGCTAGGTTGCGGGTCTTCATACCATCATCAGCATTCTTGCGTGTAGTTACCTTCTCTCCAGGCTTCATAAGCCGCGCTTCATGTTTAATTAGTAATTTTTCTAGCTCTTCGATAGTTGAGAAGGTTATGTGTTGATAATGCATCTGTATGGTGCGATCATGAATAGTGTCAAAGAACTGTTGAATGTGTTCTTCCAATAATGAAGCATTGAACGCATTTCTAAAATCCATCCCTGCTCGCAACGCTGCTGCGTTTAACCGGAATAGATATGTAGTAGCCAACTCATGATGTTTCTGCGTCAATCTTGAATACATAACTCGAGGCGACACTTTGTCCACACAAAACTTCTTCTGAAAAAGCGCAATCACCTTACCCCAGTCATACGTTACCGGATCGGCTAGTTGCTCGAACCACCATGACGCTGTGCTTGTCAATCTATCAACAAAAATTCCCAGACGTTGACCATCATTCCAATGTGATATATTAGCCACGTGTGAAAATCGAGCGACCCAAGCCCGTGCACTTCCAGCATCCTGCCTATTCCCATCAAAAGATTTTATCTGATTATTCTGAATGATGGCTGTAACTGGTTGAGGTAAGGGCGCCCATGCATTTGCACTTCCACCAGGCATACCATACCCTGAAGTACCATGATTCATTCGTGACTGCGTAGCCGGTGTTTGATATGAGGTACTAGGGCGCCCCTATCGTTGTATTGGGTGTGCGACTAGCTGACAAGGCTGCCGTGAATTTAGTAAATTCTTCCAAACTCAAATGCCTATCTTGCATTATCTTAACCAAATTGGCTACAACTGGATCTTGTTTAGGTGCAGCCATCCCTGAACCCTGTCTAGGTGCATCCACCCCTGGACCCTGGCTAGGTGCGGCCACCCTGGACCCTGCTTAGGTGCAGCCACCCCTGGTTCTTGCTTGAGCCCAGCTAGTTTTGGTGTGGACATGATTTCATCGACATCAGATGAGAACTCCAACTTCTTTTTAGTTTTGGTAATTTTCCTGGGTCGCAACTGTGGTACTTCTTCAAACTCATCTCTGTCAATGAGCTCCAACATACCCGGTGGTTTAGACTCCCTTACTGGTGTATGCACGGTGTCTGCTATTATATAATAAGTCGGAATGATATTGTCAGTTTATTCTCGATATACCATTAATGATGTTTCCCACTGATTTTCTTCTAATAGTAAAGACACCATCAGTCCAATATCTTTTGCGGTCCGTACCAAATCTTAATCACACGCATTCTCAAACTCATCCCGTCTGATAATCTCATACCCTAAATTTGGGAACACATCTTCCAGTGCCATCACAGATGCTTGTAGATTTCCAAATGTAGTGAGGTCTTCTCGCACTCTAAAGTTGGGTGCAGCCCGCCTCATCTTACTTATCTCAAATAATGAAAAACAACAGCTCGAATCACCCGGTAATCTGAGCACCTGTTCTTGATACTGCGTTACCTTTGCACACGCTTCGGAAAATGTGTAAGTTCTGTTAGTATCATCATCGGAGTATTCTAGTGTAAAATGGAGATCTGGACCATCTTCTTGTGGTACTAATGCCATTGTGTAAGCTTGAATTTGAAGTCGACGTTAGTCCCGAATCGCGGCACCAGTTGTCGTGAAGGAGTTGAAAATTATTATAGATCCACTTAATCAACAACACAAAGAGGTAATAAGATAGTCCTCCTTGCTTTACTTACCGGGTACTTAATACTTCCGCCCGAACCAACAAATCAATCGAACACACTATGGACACACTTCAAAAGGTGATTCCGGGCTGCCCCCAACACTAGCACGCTTCAAACGGCTGCTGACCCACTTTCTAGGGCGTTCACTCAACGACTTCCTTGTATTACACTTGGGCTTTATATTGGATCAAAAAGAAGGTTTTTAAGCGCCGCCAGAGATCTGCGCACTTCAAGGGAAATTTCGTTCTATTAAGTGTTACTAATTCCTACATCAAAGTCAATCATTTTTCTCACCCACTACTTTTTGGTTACTTCAGCGCTGACTTCAATACTTGGCAGTTGCCACTGATTCCCTCTGCAACCTGATTGATCATCTTTGACAATTACTTCAGAGACCCTCTGTAATCTTATTGAGCGAGGTGGGCGTCGCGAGGTGGCCGTCGCGGGTCGCCTCTGATTGGCTGAATTTTTTTTTCAAAATGATAATACTTGACCACCTGAGAACAATCGAGAATGCCAATTGACCAATTTGGGAAGCCGACGGCGCATGACTTTCCGGGGCTTCCCACCACGACCAGACCTACCGCTATGCTCGTAAGGTGCGCCTGTGTCTTGGCTTTCTTTAGTAGTGCTGACGATTTGTTTTCGTGATCTGGTTTGTCTGCTACTGCCCGCGCCCTAGCGCCCATAGCTGCAGGACAGTTTGTGAAGCTGAGGGCACCTGACTTCTCGTTGGATTTACCGCTAGGATTGAACCTGCCGTTGTGCATGTAAGATGCGTCTGTGTCTTGGCTTTATGTAATGGTGCTGACAGTTTGTTGGCGTGATCTGGTTTGTCTGCTACTGCCCGCGCCCTAGCGCTCATAGCTGCAGAGTATTAAATATAGCTGAGGACGCATGACTTGTCGTTGTCCTTGCCACCATAAATGAACACGTTGTTATGCTTGTAAGTTGCGACAATATCTTGACCCTTTTTGATGATGCTAATGGTTTGTTTGCATAGTCTGGTGAACTTATTACTTCATGCGCCCTAGCGCCCTAGCCTTCACTGCCGTGATGATAAAACCAACACGACTGTAATGAGACACCGTGTGGATGCAAGACACAATACTTAAAGACGGACGCATCGTTCGCATTTTTCATAAGATGAAGGCACAACACAATCTTTGTTGTTGATGTTCGATGTTTGCAGACACCACATCAAGTCAAGGCAACATTGTGCTAGCATGTAGAATTTTGGCATAGTAAAAATTATACCGTGAATTGATAACTACCACAGATCATCTTCTATATCTTGTAAATAAAGATTCCACTTCACCACACAAGTCAAGAATTGAAAACTTCAAGTAGAGGGAGGGTGTTTGTATAGACAAATCTGATGCGCAGTAAATACTGCAGGGGTTGGGTGTGTATTGTTGGGTGCTCACATGCGTTACAGCTTGTGAGACTAATCGACCTCTTTTCAGTTATATATCCTTAGATAGGATATTCCACATGAGAGAGTAGTTAAATTGCATGCGTGTGTACTGGTCACGCGACAGTACAAAACTAACAGAAAAGGTTGCACCTAGAGGATAAGGAACATATACTCTAACCAAATACATTTACTTTCCATTTTACTTCTACTATACCTACCTTCGACTTCATACTCAATATGAGCACTACAACCAAAGAACCAACAAAAATATCTCAGCTGTCGGCTTACACGCAACGCGGCCTGACGAGGTTACTGCTATTCGGCGCTTTGCTCCACCCAAAACGGCAGAAAGCCCAGCGCAAGTAATATTTAATAATGTAATTTGCTAGTCACATACCCCTCTTTCCAGGAACCTCCCTATAATAAAGCGCCCTTAATATATTGGTTGTATCTTATTGTGATATGCTTTTCACTGGTGCTGTCTAACCTGACCGCGCGATTTGTCTGGAGCGACCGCGGATTGTGGCACAGTCAGTCCGCGGATTGTGGCACAGTCAGTCCGCGGATTGTGGAATTGTCAGTCCGAAGATCTAGGTTAATGATTCTATGAATTTTCTCACGCCGATCTCTACAAAGACATTGATCTTCAGATTCTTCTCGTTCGTGGTGGAGGAGGAGGAATCATATATTTAGACAGGCAACGAGATGTCAATCTAACCATTCATATAAAAATTGGACAAAATGAAACTAAAGAGACAGCAAATTTAAGGATGGGTCCGCCTGGTGTAAACTTTCTCGGGGTTTTCATCTTTGTCATAGGAAACATTGAGAAGGGTCGCTTCCGGTGAAGGGGGAACTTCATACAATGTAGCACCTTCAAGCATGTGGTTATACCAGGCTACTTCATTTTCATCAGCGTACATTCCACTGAGACCTCCTTCCGTAATGACGCCTTGCAGGTGCTGCCGGCGTTCGATGGTATAAGAATGACCATTGAGAAAGATGAAGTCCTCCGTCGCCATACCATTGGTAAAAAAAACACGCCGCCACATAATGCTAGTTCGCTCTTGACATATCATCGTGAGCCATTCCTCCTTCATTAAAGGGAACGGCCATGCGCCTCTCGGACTTGGCATGATGTTTTCAAGACTGTACTGCTGATCGGTATCGTAAACACCTTGATGGTCGGGATGGTATTCATCATAGTCATCGTAGTCATCCTGAACCTCAAATTCTTTCGCGACGTCCTCAGCCAAATTGTGCTCGGGACCAACGTCACCGGAGGTGCCTTGGGCTGGACCACCAGTCGTCTCTTCTTCGCTTACCGCGTCTACCGAAGCTCCTTCTGGTTCCTTGCGTTCGGAAAACGTGCTGTCTTCTGCTGCCGTTGCTATCTGAGCCACGAAGGGCGTGGATGTAGCACAACGTCCCTTCGGATGACCTTTGCGGAGTTTACGCACTTCTTGCATACGGCGTTCTGTATCAGATGCAGACCCAACCGATGCCGAGTTCTACAACGTCGAGGCCGAGGCAAGGATAACTCCACTGATATTGGCGGAGGACGATGACGAGACACCAGATTGCACAACTACCTTTATGAGGTCAAGCACTTGCTGCACACTCTGCTTGAGCTCACTCATCTCGTCCGACTTCTTAGTGATGCGAGCATTTTTTGTGAGAGGATGATTCGCATTTGCAGTCGACGATGGCGGGGACTGCAATTCGTTCTCGGCGCGCTCAACCTCAATTAAATCTAGGTGCTTGACAGTGCGAGACCGCGATACGATTGATTGTTGGGTGCGCCCGAAGAGAATTGGATAGTGGACACCGTAAATGAGGGGGTCGATCTGGACGTCATCGCGTGGAAGGATCCAATGGAGATGAATATTAGACGGATCCATGCTCTTCTCCCCTACTATCTGACCGATTAGTAATTCCTTGCGATAGGGCAACTGTAGCCGGTGCGTACACGCACGGTACGGCTAGTGCACAGAGGAAGACTTTCCTAAAGCGGCGACGTGCCGCTACTTAGCCGATACGCCCTTATAAAGGGGCTTAGTAAGAGAGAACTATCTTACTCGGGGCCAAGATTCCACTTTGGTTTACTAGTTAGCACAAGCTAACGCCTTAACACTAGGCTCCGTTAATAAGGGGTAGCTAAGGGAAGAACTTCCCTTACGCTACTACACTTACTACGCGCGCGACGGGTCGAGGTCGAGCGTTCTGTAGTGTTTGAGTGAAATGTAAACTGAATGTATATTTAATATGTAATTAGCCTAAATTAATTTAACTAACGTAAACTATATGTAATACTAAGTAGAACTTACTAAATTCGTACCTATCTAAAATGTAGTGTACACCACCTGTGTACTAACACGTGGCTGGCTGCCACGCCTCCACCAAGGGCTACTGCCCTGATTGGTTAAAATAACCAATGGTTTTAAAACCTTTCGGACCGGTCAATACTGACCCCAACCGTAGTGTACTCACGTACACCACATACTAAATGTAACCAGAATGTAACCGTGTTACATCCTCCCCCATCAAGACTATTGCTTACGCAATAAATCCAACTTCCAGAACCACTGGCTAACCATGAGCACCATTAGTGGTGCTAAGGATGGAAACTATTCCGATAACTCGGAGGTGGATTCCCTTGGGGATATCTCCCCAAAGGCTGACCACTCCGACAGCGCCAAAAGGCGTTGTAGGTCACCCAATCCATTCCCCACACATGGGGAAACCGCGCTAACTCGTGCGCCACCTCTACCAACTACGGATGATGCATCCGGGTCGCCGAAGGCGACCATCACCAATGAACCGGACACTGTTCATGAAGCCCGACATGCCGTACCGGCACGGAAGGGACCTCGTTACCCTCAAAAGAAGGCTAAGAACGAGGTCAAGAGAGGTTTAGCCTCCTATACTCCTGGTCCTGCGGCCGTACCGCCGCGTAAAAATGCGCGCCGGAAGCAACACCGGGCCAAACTGCTAACGCCTAAGCAGTTCACTGTCAAGTTCTACCGAGAACGACTCGGGAAACAGGCACGCTGTTCTATCTTATAGATCCTCCGCGAGGTTCCCTACGTTTTCCTACGGGACGAGAGTGTCGAGGACGCAGAACGGTCATCCCACGCTTGGGCGGATGGGAAGAAGCGCCTCCCCAATTTTGATGCGCTGTATAACAGCTTTTCCGAACCCGACGTTCGGGTAGAGAGGGCGTTACGCTTGGCATATGCCCAAGGCAAAGCGCAGGAGCAATTACCTGCCTCTTACTACACGCGCCCTGCTCTCGATGTGGTGCCGGAGAGCAAAGAAAACTCTGCATCTGCCTCCGGCAAACTCCCAGCTAATGGGAGTGAAGGGGCTTCTTCCGCCCCTTCGGTCGTTGACTCTCAGCGGGGTTCTCCCGCTCGAAAGCGTCAACGACGTCACGGCAATCCTGCCGAAGAGGAGTCTCGGACTCCCACGAACTCTGGGAATGTGGATAACCTTTCTACTTCACCAGGTACTGGGTCTCGCCCCGGTGATGGCGTCGCGCCATCAGACGTTACACATGGTAATGTGGAGTACCCTCCGTATCTAGGACTGGAGGGGGAGGTCGCGCTATTGCGACGTGAGTTCCACGAGCACTGTGATCGACACAGCCGTCACATCCAAGATGCCCATGAGGAACTTCGCGACGAGGGGAGTGCGAATGAACGCATCGAGGGGCGGCTTGCCTCCCTCGAGTCTCTCGTTGCGGAGCTTCAGGGTCGTATTTCGACCATGTCGGAGATGTTCCGACCTGTCGTGCCTTTAGGCTATCCAACTTCCCACCCTCCTCCAAGAGGGGACCCGCCTCCGGGTTCTGGTATGGCTTAAGCATACCCACATAGAAGGTTGGATGCGTACGCATCGCCTTCGGGATGTCCAAGGTAAACGACAAGCCCTTTCGGGCCAGTACCTAAAAGGCCCCACAAACCTGGGGCGCAGTTTATTCCGCAACACGTTGGAAACTGCATGTGTAGGAAGATTTTTAGCGTTTAATAAAACACTTTCTCCTACTTTTTACACCTTTTCGCTACGCCACCCCTTGCGGTCAGCCTGCTCCCTCTGCTTGTCTTGGCTTTCCGCCATGGCATTGTGGTGAAGCGGACTCAAGATTTTTGTCACTTTATGTCAGCGGCACGCCGATCAGCTTATTGGCGATCAGATTGGTGAAAATCAAGGAGGCTTTTTGGGCCAATAGTGTGCGAGAGGTGTCAAGAACACGAATTTTTGTAAGTCACATGATATTGCGTGTACTTGCATATTTTCATGTTTTGTACATATTGGGGACCATATGGAGATATTTTTGGTTTTACCGAGTCGTAATTTTTTGGCGTTTAACACTCAACAAGAAGTCGTTAGCATCTTCGCAATGTACATCAGTTGCCTCTGCACGCCGCAGAGTGTTTGGAAGCAGAGGGTCGAGTAATCCCGTCTAGCTTGTTATACCCGGCCGGGACGCATCACAGACGCACTTGTCCCGCCGGAAGTCCCTCGACGGGAGTACGTATTGGTCGACTTCACAAGCGCAAGTTACACACGTTTGGAACGTGTAATCAATATTGGATTGTTACGTGGAGATATCGTTCGTGGAGTTTATCACGTTCTCATTGGATCTCTATTTTTGAGTATTGGAATTTTATTATCGTATTGGTTGGGCTCTACGATCGGTTAAGCGATCTGCCCTTTGAAGTATATTTACTTGGAGTATAACTTGTCTGCCCGTACCCAGGGTGAAGAGTTCCGCCCAGGGTACACTACCCAGCACGGTCTCACGTTTTTAGACCTCACATCAATTTCCAGCACCGATCCACCAAGTGTGTAACCAGCCCATTCCATCGGGTACACAAGGTGAGATGACGAACGAATCGGACCAGGCGTCCTATGCTGATGATCGGTCGTCTGCTAGCAGCGGACGATCAGATCGGATCGTAGGCGAAGGTTCGCGGGGTACCCCCCCCCCCGTCAGTTGGAAGGCCGGGCACGATGGTGGTCATGTTCTCGACACTACGGTGTTCGATTTTGAACTTGACTCCACCACAGCATCGCAGACGTGTCGTAAGACACTAAGGCGCGTCGATAAGAACTTATCGATGTGCTTTCGCACAGATACAGGGCTGACATCAGGGAATCCTCCCCCTCAAGTCCTGGGCCACACACACGTGGCGTCAATGGAACCCTCGGATTCACTAATCCGTTCACGTAAAACGGGGTAAACCCCGTAGATGCATGTACCAAATTGTTGATAGCAAATTCAACCATCGGAAGCATCTCACTCCAACTATTTGGAGAATCCGGACATAAACTCCGGAGAATATCATCAACAACGCGATTAACGCGTTCTGTTTGACCGTCCGTCTGTGGATGATCCGCAGTGGACATGAGGAGCTTGGTGCCTAGCTCTTTAAACAACGCTCCCCAGAATTGTCCCGTAAAACGGGGATCCCGATCCGACACAACGGAATCGGGTAGACCATGCTGTCGAAAGACACGGTCTAGGAACACTTTCGCTGTTCCTTGTCCATCTATGGACTCTGGCACCGCCTCCAGGTGAGCCATCTTGCTCAATCGGTCTACAAAGACCAATATGCCGGTGTTCCCGGCCTTATCCTTCGGAAACCCGAAGATAAAATCCATACTAATGGATTTCCAACACTCCGTTGGAACCGATAAGCTCTCCAAAGGCGCAGCTGAACTTGCAGAGGGTTTAACCCTCTGACACGTCTCACAGGTGCGTATATACGCACCGACCCACTTATACATGTTGGGCCACCAATACAAAGCGCTTAAAGCGCTGTAGATCTTATCCCGACCTAAATGACCCCCGGTAGGGGCGTCATGTGCCTCAAAGAGGACTCTATACTTCAGTTCCTCATCATGAGGAACTACCACCCGCGGAGTGTCCTCCGCGCTCGTGCTATAAAATAGCAGACCGTCACAGTACCTGTAACGGTGTAAACGAGCTTTAGCTCGACTTGACAGGGTTGGCTCAGACGAGCCAAGACCCTTTTCACCTAACGCGCTAATTAGCGCCGTACACTGTGGGTCTTTCTCATACGCCTGGCGTATGAGATCCACCACAGACGAGGTGACGAATGTCGCGTGAGCGAGCTCGTAATCGGGACGACGCGACAACGCGTCTGCAAGCACGTTCTGCTTGCCAGGTTTATACTTAACCTCAAAGTTGTACTTCGCAAAGAAGGAGAGCCAACGGGCCTTCCGTTAGGAGAGATGAGGCGACTTTGTCGCTGTCCGCAAGGACGCGTGGTCAGTATAAACCACGAACGGCTTTGAGCCGAGTAGGTGAACCCTAAATTTGACAAGAGCATACTTCATTGCAAGTAGCTCCTTGTCATGAACGGGATAATTCCGTTCCGCAGCTTTAAGCTGCCTCGACTTAAACGCGATAAAGCGTTCCCTTCCTGCACCGTCTGCTTGTAACAAAGCACATCCGATTGCGAAATCGGAGGCGTCGCAGACGACACTAAATGTTTTCCCAGAATCTGGGAGAGCAAGAACGGGAGCTTTTAACAAGCTCCCCTTTACCTCTTATAAAGCGTTTTGGTGTTTGGTTTCCCACACCAATCAACGTCCTTCTTAAGAAGGTTGGTTGATGGCTTCTCCATTTCAGCGTAATTCTCGCTGTACTTGTGGAGATAGTTGGCTAATCCAAGCCACTTCCGTAAATCTCTAAGATTCACAGGCGAAGGCCACTCCACAATGACTTTCACCTTCGCGGGATCCGCCCGCACTCCATCCCTACCGGTGAAGCATCCGAGGAAATAAATTACCTCAGCACCAAAGATACATCTGGATGCGTTTGCATATAACTTATGCTCTAGCATACATTAGAGCACCACTCGAAGGTGTATCAGATGCGTCTGAACATCAGACGAGTCGCCTTCCGCACGACTATGAACGAATATATCGTCGAAGTACGTCTGAGCGTTCTTCCTATGAGGGCGGAAGAGTTGAGTCACCAAGCGATTGAAAGTCGCTGGTGCATTTGAAAGCCCTTGTGTCATAACAAGCCACTCCCACAGCATGCCACTAGGCGTGCTAACCGCTGTCAGCGGAATATCGGACGCTCGCATGAGCACCTGATAATACCCGTCCACAAGATCTAAGGCACTGTACATAGTACAGCCCGCCATATTGTTCTGGAGGACATCCTTCCGAGGAATCGGAGTCTGCATGGGTACAGTAGCTGCATTCAGCTTGTTGTACGCATGCACAATGCGCCACTTTCCGTTCGGCTTACGAGCACAAAAAGTGGGAGATGAATGGGGAGACTTGCTCTCCCGTACCATCCCTGCCTCTTCTTTCCCCTTGAAGAATGCGTCGATGAGGTCGCATTGCTCCTTGGGGAAAGGCCACTGCCTAGTGACGCAGTATTTGGTTCCAGGAACCAAATAAATTTCATGTCGGTCTTCCCTATCCGGTGGTAACCCCATCGGCGGGTTGTCACTAATGACATCTCCAAATTCCTTTAATAAGGAATGGCAAGGGTCCTCAGGATCCGCAAGGATCTTGAGACCGCTTCATGCATTCAATGCCTGTTTGGTTTGCACCAAAACTGACTCGTCCATCGTGGATGAGGAGTTCAACGCCTCTTCCGGACGTAATACGACAATCTCGTCGATTTCTCCTGCTTTCAAAGCTGTTCCAAACTCGTTGAAGGACATCTCCTCCAACGACAACAGTTTGACGACCCCAGGCAACCGTTCAAGGCTTACGCCTTCTGTTACAACACCTGTCACACTTCTCAGCATCCGATAGGACTGCTGACTACTGGCCTCGGGACTCATCCCGGGACCCAGATGGGGGGAGTCAATTTCCCCATCTATTGGAAGCGCCTCGCGCCTATCCACAGAGGTCTCTACCTCTACCACCTGTAGCTCGCCGGTCTCACCTACAACGGCGTGGTCGGAATCATTTCCGACGTGCGAAAAAGACGAACTACGGGTCTCTTCGCTTGGAAGCGCCTCGCGCTTAACCACATGGGTCTCTACCCCTACCACTGGAGTCGCAACTTGTTCGCCGAACATGGCGTTGTCGGAATCAGTTCCGACCTGCAGAAGAGATGAACCCCGGGTCTCTTCCCTAAGCGCCTCGAGCTTAACCTCAGAGGAGTCCACCTCTATCACTGGCGACTCACCAGTCTCGCCTATATTGGTCCAGTTTGATCTGCCATTGCGTTTCCAACTCGGCGTGGGGATTAACCGCCGAATCCCCCTCGTCAAGGAACACTTCCTTGACCTCATTGGGACTGATCATCTCAGACATCCCAATCTCTGGCATCTCACGCCAGTATCGCTTTTGATATCGAGCAAAGGTGGGTTCATGACTCGCCAATGCTTCACCTGACCGCGGGTGCGTTGAGCCAATGGAATTATCCTTTCAGTCTATCCATGGCTCGTGGCGTTCCAGCCACTTCATGCCCAGAATGAGGTCATACCTCGAGTTCAATTCCGGGACTAGGAACGTTCTAAGCTGTCGAAGTCTGCAAACTTCAGATTAATGTCAATCGAGACCTTGGGTACAGAAACCTGTACGCCCGTCGCAAGACGGACCGTGACAACGTCACGAGAGCGTGCCTCTAGGGCCTCAGCATACAGCCGACTCTTCACAACAGAAGCTCGTCTGACATAAATGTCAGACGATCCAGAGTCTATCAAGACTTTCCAAGTCTTATCAAAGCCTTTCACGTCCGCAAGGACAACCATCAAACCTGGCTGGTACACCAACTCGGTGCTAGAAAGCAACGCTTCCCTCGGGGCTTTGTGCTGTCGTCCCCTACCCTGGGGCTTAACAGCACTGAGGGGTCCCCCAGTAAGGCGCCCCGCACCTAATGGGAGCCCCGCACCTACTGGGAACCGTCGTTTCCCGACGGCTTGGGCGAGGGCCTTTTTTCCGCCCTCGGCCCCTTCCGACTATCTCGCTGGGGATTTTGTGGACATCTGTTCCGCAGATGATCCACGCTTTCACACAAGAAGAACCTTAGCGGTCCACGCCGCTGCAACATAGCTAAGAGCTCCGCCTCGAAGCTCTGCGAAAAATAGTCAGAGTGACTCTTGGCGGAAGTTTTCCCCTCCACTTCGACCTGACTAAGGTCCATGGGTTCGGGACCCACCTTAGAGGAACGAAAGTTCCTCTCGGCGTTAAACGACATCTTAAACGCCTCCCCCAGGGATTGGGGTCGGCATCGGAACAGTTCCGAACGTGCTGGCCCTTCTTTCAGGCCTCCCATGAAGACGGGGATGGACACATCGTCCGAATACGCTTTCGCGTACATCCCTGCCAAAAGGGTCTTCAGTTCTTGTACATATGTCTCCAAGTCGCTAGTGCCCTGAAGGCACCTCCAAAACGCCAGCTGATTCTGGAAAACTAGATCAGGCGTGGCGTAAATATCCATAAGCTTTTGATTGAGGACTTCCCAAGTTGGGAACACGTCCGTGATCGCATCCGGGCACGTAAACGCCCATGTACGGGCTTTGCCCGTAAGATGGGTCAGTGCAAGTCCCACTTGCAAGTGATCAGCGATCACATTCGCTGTGGCGAAGTCCGTTTCGACTTCTCGTAACCACACATAAAAGGTTATCACCTTTTCACCGGTGAATTCCTTCATCTTAAAGGACAATGGGGGACGCACCCCCGTGGAACTACTTCCACCAAAACTCGCCTCATGGGCGATGGGGGCATTGACTCTCGCCTTTACGGCCTCAAGGCCCTGCTCCACTAGAAGCTGCATGCCTTCTTCAACCAGTAAGGATAACAGCCTGTTAAAGGTTTCCTGCTGGACGAGGGTTAACCTTTACCAATCGTCCTGATTCATCCTTTGCAGAGGATGCCGTAGCCTACCAACACAGGTGTTGGATTGACTACAAGTGCTACCAGATGTAGCCGGTGCGTACACGCACAGTGTGGCTAGCGCACAGAGGAAGACTTTACTAAAGCGGCGATGTGCCGCTACTTAGCCGATACGCCCTTATAAAAGGGATTAGTAAGAGAGAACTCTCTTACTAGGGGCCAAGATTCCACTTTGGTTTACTAGTTAGCATAAGATAACGCCTTAACACAAGGCTCCATTAATAAGGGGGTAGCTAAGGAAAGAACTTCCATTACGCTACTACACTCACTACGCGCGCTACCGGTCGAGGTCGAGCGTCCTGTAGTGTTTGAGTGAAATGTAAACTGAATGTATATTTAATATGTAATTAGCCTAAATTAATTTAACTAATGTAAACTATATGTAATACTAAGTAGAACTTACTAAATTCGTACCTATCTAAAATGTAGTGTACACCACCTGTGTACTAACACGTGGCTGGCTGCCACGCCTCCACCAAGGGCTCCTGCACTGATTGGTTAAAATAACCAATAGGTCCAAACCTTTCGGACCGGTCAATACTGACCCCAACCGTAGTGTACTCACGTACACCACATACTAAATGTAACCAGAATGTAACCCTGTTACAGCAACCCGTAGATATGGCGTTTGGTGCAGTTCCTTAGAACACATTTTGGGAAAAGGATGTTCTGACTGGTGCAATCCAGAGAGGCTTCTGAGCTGCTACGAATTCGTCGTTGATCTGTTTCAAGCAGTGATGGAACACGAACTTGTGCAGATGACTGAATTCCTTGCAGGACAGCTTTGTGCGATTATGGAGCTTTCCCTCCACTTCGTCCCGAAAGGATTTTGAAACTCGTTCAAATTTTGTATGGAGATTGCTTTGAGCGCTTCAAACACATCGAAAAGCTGGGAATTGGAGCTGCTTAGCCAAGTCTTGATAGACGTATAATGCCAACCTTCGCAAAGTGAAGTTTCCCGGTGGCCCAGATGCATGACCCCATCAACAACATGGGCAACCCAATGTTGCTTGAACGGTAACTTATTCTTTATAATCGATAGCATCAAGAAGATTGACACAGAGCTCTCTGAGCTCAACCCAGCGCTCATTGAAGTCCGTCTCGGATGCATCGTAGACAACCTGCTTCCATCTCGCGAGGAAAGCATTAAACTTTGCTTCATGGTCTTCATTGTCACCTGGGAATGCATCCTTGAACATCTTTTAACTGTTTGATTTAATGTTGTGTTCAATATGCCAGAGGCACAACATAACCTGGGAAATAAGAATGTGCGTCAGAAGTAATTCCATTATGCTAAAGAGTGTTTCAGGACCTGCACTCCAAGACTTTCCCAACCGTCATTTCGGTAAGAAGTTGATAGAGGTGTGGTGAAGCATATTATAAATTTTTGCGGCACCATAGTTGGTACAGTAGTCAGTATCATAGTTGGTACAATAGGCGATAGATTAGTTGGTACGATAGTTGGTACCATAGTTGGTACAATAGCCGGTACGACTGTTGACACAACAGTCAGAACAACTGTCGGCACAACTGCGGCGAACATGGACGGGGCATGGACGGGACATCTGGGACGACGCGACAACTGATGCAGTTACCTAACGGGTACCTAACGGTTAGCGACGGACGACGGATAAATCAGGTCGACTGGTCGACGAGGCGTATATGGATGGGTAGTTCTGATTGGATTATATTAGGTTTAGGATATAAGTGCTAATTAAGTTCTCCTTTTGCGTCCGATTGATAAGATCACTGAGGGGGAGGCGTTCGCGCCCCCTCTCTTTTGCATACGCACCCTTTACGTCCCGGGCGGGAGCACGTAGTGCACTTTTTGGCCCACCGGCAGACGTAAAGGTCTGGGGAACTCACCCTCAACTCCACCCGCTGTGTCAGCGGTTATTTCGTAAAGGTTTTCTTTGGGGAAGGTGTTCTCACCTCTTCCCCCATTGCTCCACGTTTTTTGGTCCCTAGAGTTCCGCTGCTCTCAGTGCCCCATGGGAACTCTAGGTGGATTTTAGTGGAAACTGTCGATCATCCCGTCGCTGATCGACCCTCCTCTTAGGCTTAAGCTTGGAATACATAGTATATTGGGTGTTCTATTAGCGGACTAAGCTTAAGAGGCTCGGCTATCGGGTGGTGAAGATTTCCGCTGCCTGATCAAGTACCCCTCCACCGATCATCGCCCTGATCGACACTCTGCAACTCGCGATCCGCACTCAGCTGCTCGCAACTCGCGCCAATCAGCTGATCAGAGACTTTTAGTACCTTATCAAGACTTATCAAGTCTGATCGCCGCTGATCTACGACTTTTAGTGCCTGCCCAAGCCTGATCACTGTTGATCAAACCTGATCGCACGTGATTCAAGCCTGATTGCGCCTGATTATCGCCTAATCGCATCAGTCGACTCATCACAAGTCAACACAGTCTTTCCACAAGGAATTGTAGTGTGCCATCCCCGCCACCTGAAAAGCGACCCACGCCCAAGCCTTCGGGTACACAAGGTGAGCAGAAACACAAGCAGTCAAGGACAACCGGAGGACCCCCTTCGTTAGTCGGCAGTCCGGGCGCCGTGGTACCGCCTGATCAAGCCTCAACACTTTGATCAGCCGCTCCACCACAGAGGGCTCTATCATGATCCACAGTCTACAGAGAAGACGTAAGTTTCGGGTCATCATGTTTGATATTGGACGTGCGAAAGTCACTTACCACGGACTTGAGACGAAATGATAAGCAGAGATCCTGTTGCCCCATAGCCCATTTGTAGTCTTGTTCATCCTCCGCAGGTAAGAAAGAAACAGCCATTGTGAAAACCTTCCCACATCGGTTAGAATTTTGTCTTGGCCAAATGACGACTGAAACATCCCACCTTGTTCGTTCCAGTAATACCAACGACATGGAAAAGCTTTGTGAAGGTCATGAGAGATTGACTCTCATTGTGACACTGTACGATCCTTACCTTATACTTAGTTTTGTTCGTTTTATATGTACAGTCAAATATCTTGCTAAGATTAGAATGCTTCTGAGCCACCCGCCGCATGCGATTGAAGCCAACAAAGAGACGTCCAAGAACGGTGTCGCCGTTTGCAGCCAACGCAATATCTTCAACATAATGCAGTTCACCCTCTGCCGAAGCGTTGCTCATCTCGAGTCGTAGCTGCTCAATGTCATCGCGCCCTGGAAAAGTTGGTGAGATCACTGAACGACAGTACGCTCTCGTTTGAATTTATACCTTGAAAAACTGTCCGTTTGGCTTCTTGTTTCAGATTAGTGACATCCTTCGGTAGTAGCAATGTGGCAGGATATTTGGCTTTCACTAATTGGACAACTTGGGTAGGTCGCACGCCGGCATTTGAGAGTCTCAGAATCTCGGCTTCCACTTCCGGTGTACGAGTAAATTGTCGCGCGATAATGTTATCCATTAAATGATCATAATGTTCCTCCTTCAAGTGCCTGCAATGATTAAAGTTGCAGGCAGTAATCGTCAATGCCCCTAATGGTACTCCTTTGCTGCAGCCGCGTCGGACTTCAATCATAAATGGGCAGTCCACCGTACGATTTGGTCTAACGCGCAGTACTGTTTCGTTAGAATCTTGTTCAGAGCGCGTGGCCCTTTCGCAGGTAAGTAACATATAATTGTCGACAGTGCTCTCCGTTCTTGATCGTCGATTTTGAGACAGAATCCACAACTCATGACCCATCGCTGTAACTCATCGTAAGAAGTTTCATTGTCTTGCCAAGGACAAGCTGGAACTGGAATGACTGGAACCAATTCCTTCTTCCAGGGGCGGTTTATCGCGTAGAAGAATGTGCTAGATTGTGGTTGAAAATCAGGTTGAGAATTTTGAACTTACACCAAATAATTTTGGATCGGTGGCTATGCTATAAATTTACAATGTGTCACTGGCACTGACTCACCCCCGACTTGCCACAATCCGCGGTTGATCCAGACAAATCGAGCGGTAGGGTTAGACAGACTCGTTTTTACTTGTTAGTATGCTCTGCACCCCTATTAATTTTGTCGACATCTGCGCTATTTTTTCATAAAGAAGAAGCGCCTTGCTTTATTTTTTGTGAATGACTTCAAAGAAGAGAGCGGGGAAAGTAGTAAAATATATGTTGAAAGTGCGTGCAATTCGCGCAGCACTCAGCGTCGCCGAGGACTTTCATCTAGTTTGTGTCTTGTTAGTAAAAACCTAGCGAACTGCATATATGCATATTATTAGTTTTAAGTACTTAACTTATCAACAAAAAATCACTTTGGATTTTGACTTGTTCTCAGTACTGCGTTCAGCAGGAAGAGAGTACGACTGCTTACGTTCGGAAAATTTCGCTTGTTGTATCACGTGGAATAGTGGAATTGTTACGTGCCCTGTTACGTGGAGATTTTATTGCGATTAGGATTGGATTTATTGTGGTTACGATTGAATCTCTTATTTTACGTTACCGCCTCTATTGAACATTCTTACGCTGGAATTATATACACTAGTACACGCTGATAGTGTTGTAACGTGTGGTTTGGAGTACAGCGTGTGCATTTGTCCGATTCTCAACAATATACACGAGCGAAACACACATAGCGAGCCTCTGTATGGATACCTGTCGTAGATAGCCCCCATTGCGTCGTAATACACGCTTGTGCCGTGCCTTTAGTCGATACTCAAAACAGCTCGAACGTAGTTAATATGGAGTATATATTTAGGAAAATTTTAACGACACACCTTTCACAGGGCGCTTTATTATACGGGAAGGCGGTGGGGGCCCTAGCAATTCCTTATATTAAGGGCGCTTTATTATGGTGGAATGTGTGTCTAGATAGGTGTGTGCCTAGCAATTCCCGTAACGATATGTTAAGAATTTCATAAAATATAATTTAAATCAATTATTTTATATTTAATTGATTTAAGTTATTTTTTCGTTATCATGATTTCATTATTAATTCACGGAATGGAGATCGAACTTTAAACTTTCGCGAGTTCCAAAATAATTTAATTTCTTGATTGTTGAAGAGACAACGTGGACGCGGACGCTCTCAGCCGCGTATCATTCCTGGATGACGGAATAAGCAGTGCTTCAAGTTTGAAAAAGATGAGGAAGAATTTTCGCTATCCTTCGAACGCATTCATTACGTGCAGCAAAAGGATCGCGAGTTGCAACAACTTGTACGTCATTGTCAAGTCCAAGTAAAGAAGCATGGCATTACTAGCCACCGATCTTGCCTTTTATCCATGGAAAGTAGTCTGCCTCGATCTCGTCGGACCCAATACTCATGGGCTTACTGGCAACAAGAAGAGTCCAAGACGATGATAGATCCTGTCACGGGTTGGTTCAAAATCAAGGCAATCGACGACAAGAAGTCAAATACAGCCGGATTCGCGCTTGGGTTTGCCGCTATCCGATACCGGAGATCTGCACTTTCGATCAGGTTAATGAGTTCACGGGCTTCGAGCTCCGGGAGATGCTCACAAACTACGGAACCACGCCATGACCGACTATGGTCAAGACCCCAAAATAGCTAGCGTGCTGGAGCACCTACACCAAGTCCTAGGAGACATGATTTACACCTCCAACATGGACGCTAGCGCGCGGGAAACGTGCTCCGAAGGGTCGCCTTTCCAACCGCGTCAAGTCTCGACGACGAAGGAGGTGTCGCCCGCCCAGCTTATCTTTAACCGCGACATGGAAGATTGGTTGTGGATTGAAAAGCGCATGAAGAAACGCAAACTTCGTCAAGTTTAGGCCGACAACTAGCGGGAAAATAACAGCAGACTCGAGGACACATACCGCGACGGCGACTTGGTTCTCATCGTCATGGGCAAAGTTACATCAGCTAGCGGCCAATCAACTGAAGGCGGTACTAAATAGATATTCTAGACGAACAACACAACGGCACAGTACACCATCCAGCGGCGCGCAGCGTACTCAACATTTATATATAGGTCTTCACGCCCACGACAGACCTATGTAGAAATGTTGATCTCTCTAGCCTTCGAGAATTTGGCCGGGTAAGCGCTGCTTACTAAGCCACGATCACATTCTAGAAATGTTCATGGCATGTCGGCACACACGTGTGATCGTGTTTGCCGCTCAAGACATAGCTAGTTCTAACAAACCCAATCCACTGGTTTCCAATTTTCCCTAATACCACCAGTCATACGGCAAGGGCGGAGATGAACAGGTTGAAGGTGTCTTTATTACTAGAATAAGACGAGGCTACTTCTCGACCTACCTAGCTAAATAATGGAGTAGAATAAATAAGAGTATTACATGCATACCTTCGGATGACCTTCCGAAAACCTTTAGGGGATGTGTATGGGGGGGGGGTTGTTGATCCAATCACTGATGTCGCTCGGTGGCTCGAGGAACAACCTCAGTGTGTCTTTCAGACTATGTTCCACGTATTGTAACAACAGAGGCGACGTTTCGTCAATGTTCCCTGCTTTCCGTGGACAAATGTGAAAGAAGAGATTGAGCACATAACGGAGTTCATGCGCTTCTCGGAGTTTAAGAGCCAGTGCGTCGTGAATTGGGTCCATCAGTTGGGAAACGAATTCATAATATTTTCGTCCGCCGAGCCAATCAGCGAGAGCAGCGCGTCGATCACGAGCTCTTCCATGATCACATCTTTTTTAAAAAGATTGTGCGTGACGGCGACGTTGCCGCTGTAACCGGTGCGTATACGCACGGTGCGGCTAGCGCACAGAGGAAGACTCTTCCTTAAAGCGGTAGCTACCGCTACTTAGCCGATACGCCCTTGTAAAGGGCTTAGTAGGAGAGTTCTCCTACTCGGGGCCAAGATTCCCGGGTTAGTTTACGACTTAGCCTTAACGTCTGTATTCCCTTTACGGGATGTAAGTAAAGGTAGGGCCCCCTCTTACCTACGACACTCACTGCGCGCGCGTTCGGTCGAGGTCGCACATCCGCAAAATAGAGTGAAATGTAAACTGAATATATTTAATATGTAATTAGCCTAAATTAATTTAAACTAATATAAAATATATGTAATACTAAGTAGAATATTCCTAATTCGTACCTAGCTAAAATGTAGTGTACACACCTGTGTACCGACACGTGGATGGCTGACACACCACCACACCAAGGGCCCCTGCCCTGATTGGTTAAAATAACCAAAGGTTCAAAACCTTTCAAACCGGCCAATACTGACCTCAACCGTGGTGTACTCATGTACACCAACACTCAATGTAACCCGAATGTAACCCCGTTACATCCTCCCCCATCAAGACTATTGCTTACGCAATAATCAAAATCTTGTTGGAGAACTCCAACGCCAGTACCTCTGGCTGTCCACTGTACACCTTCAGCGGTGCTATGGACACAAACTATTCCGACAAATCGGAAGTGGACTCCCTTGGGGAGATCTCCCCAACGGCTGGCCATGTTGATAGCGCCGAACGGCGCTATCAGTCATCCAACCCATTCCCCACACGTGGGGAAAACGCACTAACTCGTGCGCCACCGTTACCCGCTAGGGGTGATACCTCCAGGTTGCCACAGGCAACCACCACCAATGAACCGTCCTTGGTTCAAGAGGCCCGACGTGCCGGACGGGCACGGAAGGGACCTCGCGACCCTCAAAAGAGGGCTAAGAACACGGTCAAGAGGGGTTTAGACTCCTATACCCTGGTCCAGCGGCTATACTGCCGCGTGAAATTGCGCATCGGAACCAACTCCGGGCCCGACTACTAACGCCCAAACATTATTCCGTTAAGTCCTACCGGACGCGCCTCGGGAAGCAGGCACGCGGTGTCCTCGTGGATATTATCCGCGAGATTCCCCTTGTTCTCCTGAAAGACGAAAGCGTCGAAGACGCAGAACAGGCGTTACGCGCCTGGGCGGAAGGGAGAAACGCCTCCCCAGTTTCGATGCGCTGTACAACAGCTTTTCCGAACCCGACGTTCGGGTAGAGAAAGCGCTACGCTTGGCCTATGCTCAGGCCAAAGCGCAAGGGCAATTGCCTGCCTCCTATTATGCGCGCTCTGATCTCGATGTGGTGCCGGAGAGCAATGCAAGCACAGCATCTGCCTCCGGCGAACTCCCAGCTACTGGGGTGAAGGGGCTTCTTCATCCCCTTTGGTCGTTGACTCTCAGTTGGATTCTCCCGCTCGAAAGCGTCAACAACGTCACGGCAATCCTGCCGTAGGGGAGTCTCGTACTCCCACGAGTTCTGGGAATGTGGATACCCTTTCCACTTCACCAGGTACTGGGTCTCACCCCGGTGATGGAGTCGTGCCATCAGGCGTTCCACATGATAATGTGGAGTACCCTCCGTATCGAGCACTGGAGGAGGGGGTCGCGCTATTGCGGCGTGACTTCCACGAGCGCTGTGATCGGCACATCCTTCGCATCCAAGATGCTCAGGAGGAACTCCGCAACGAGGGGAGTGCGAATGAACGCGTCGAGGAGCGGCTTGCCTCTCTCGAGACTCTCGTTGCGGAGCTTCAGGGTCGTATATCAACCCTGTCGGAGATGTTTCGACCTGTTGCGCCTTTCGGCTATCCGGTTTCTAACCCTCCTCCGAGAGGGGACCCGCCTCCGGGTTCTGGTATGGCTTAAGCGTACCCACATAAAAGGTTGGATGCGTACGCATCGCCTTCGGGATGTCTAAGGTGTACGACAAGCCCTTTCGGGCTAATACCTTAAAGGGCCCCACAAACCTGGGGCGCAGTTTATTGCGCAACACATTTGAAACTGCATGTGTAGGAAGATCTTTAGCGTTTAATAAAACACTTTCTACTACTTTGTACACATTTTCGTTACGCCGCCCCTTTCTGTCAGCTTGCTTCTTCTGCTTGTCTTGGCTTTCCGCCATGGCATCGCAGACGTGTCGTAAGACACTAAGGCGCGTAGATAAAAACTTATCGATGTGCTTTCGCACAGATACAGGGCTGACATCGGGGAATACTCCCCCCTCAAGCCCTGGGCCACACACACGTGGCGTCAACGGAACCCTCGGATTCACCAATCCGTTCACGTAAAACGGGGTAAACCCCGTAGATGCATGTACTGAATTGTTGATAGCAAATTCAACCATCGGAAGCATCTCACTCCAACTATTTGGAGAATCCGGACATAAACTCCGGAGAATATCCTCAAAAACGCGATTAACGCGTTCTGTTTGACCGTCCGTCTGTGGATGATCCGCAGTGGACATGAGGAGCTTGGTGCCTAGCTCTTTAAACAACGCTCCCCAGAATTGTCCCGTAAAACGGGGATCCCGATCCGACACAACGGAATCGGGTAGACCATGCTGTCGAAAGACACGGTCTAGGAACACTTTCGCTGTTCCTTGTCCATCTATGGACTCTGGCACCGCCTCCAGGTGAGCCATCTTGCTCAATCGGTCTACAAAGACCAATATGCCGGTGTTCCCGGACTTATCCTTCGGAAAACCGAAGATAAAATCCATACTAATGGATTTTCAACACTCCGTTGGAACCGATAAGCTCGCCAAAGGCGCAGCTGAACTTGCAGAGGGTTTAACCCTCTGACACGTCTCACAGGTGCGTATATACGCACCGACCCACTTATACATGTTGGGCCACCAATACAAAGCGCTTAAAGCGCTGTAGATCTTATCCCGACCTAAATGACCCCCGTTAGGGGCGTCATGTGCCTCAAAGAGGACTCTATACTTCAGTTCCTCA
>CM047580.1:15321267-15337751 GCA_026184515.1 Peronosclerospora sorghi
TCCCCTACCCTGGGGCTTAACAGCACTGAGGGGTCCCCCAGTAGGGCCCCCCGCACCTACTGGGAGCCGTCGTTTCTCGACGGATTGGACAAGGGCTTTTTCCCCACCCTTGGTCCCTTGTAGCGAGTGTCTCGCTGGGGATTTTTCGGACATCTGTTCCTCAGATGATCCGTGCTTCCACACAGGAAGCATCTCAGCGGCTCATGCCGCTGCAACATAGCTAAGAGCTCTGCCTCGAAGCTCTGTGAAAAAGAGTCCGAATGACTCTTAGCGGGGGGTTTCTCCTCCGCTTCGACCTGACTAAGGTCCATGGGTTCGGGACCCACCTTAGAGGAACGGAAATTCCTCTCGGCGTTAAACGCCATCTTAAACGCCTCCCCCAGGGATTGGGGTCGGCATCGGAACAGTTCCGAACGTGCTGGCCCTTCTTTCAGGCCTCCCATGAAGACGGGGACGGACACATCGTACGAATACGCTTTCGCGTACATCCCTGCCAAAAGGGTCTTCAGTTCTTGTACATATGTCTCCAAGTCGCTAGTGCCCTGAAGGCACCTCCAAAACGCCAGCTGATTCTGGAAAACTAGATCAGGCGTGGCGTAAATATCCATAAGCTTTTGCTTGAGGACTTCCCAGGTTGGGAACACGTCCGTGATCGCATCCGGGCACGTAAACGCCCATGTACGGGCTTTGCCCGTAAGATGGGTCAGTGCAAGTCCCACTTGCAAGTGATCAGCGATCACACTCGCTGTGGCGAAGTCCGTTTAGACCTCTCGCAACCACAAGTAAAGGTTGTCACCCTTCTCTCCGGTGAACTCCTTTATCTTAAACGATAATGGAGGGCGCACCCCCGTGGAATGACCTCCACTACAACTCGCCTCATGAGCGATGAGGGCATTTACCCTTGCCTTTACGGTCTCAAGGCCCTGCTCCACTAGGAGCTTCATGCCTTCTTCCCCCGTTAAGGGTAACAGCCTTTTAAAGGCTTCCTGCTGGAGAGGGTCAAACTATCCCAATCGTCCTGATTCATCCTTTGCAGAGGATGCCTAGTCTACCAACACACGTGTTGGATTGACTACAAGTGCTACCAGATGTAGCCGGTGCGTATACGCACGGTGCGGCTAGCGCACAGAGGAAGACTCTTGCTTAAAGCGGTAGCTACCGCTACTTAGCCGATACGCCCTTGTAAAGGGCTTAGTAGGAGAGTTCTCCTACTCGGGCCAAGATTCCCGGGTTAGTTTACGACTTAGCCTTAACGGCTTTATTCCCTTCACGGGATGTAAGTAAAGGGAGGGCTCCCTCTTACCTACGACACTCACTGCGCGCGCGACCGGTCGAGGTCGCACGTCCGCAAAATAGAGTGAAATGTAAACTGAATATATTTAATATGTAATTAGCCTAAATTAATTTAAACTAATATAAACTATATGTAATACTAAGTAGAATATTCCTAATTCGTACCTAGCTAAAATGTAGTGTACACACCTGTGTACCGACACGTGGATGGCTGACACACCACCACACCAAGGGACCCTGCCCTGATTGGTTAAAATAACCAAATGTTCAAAACCTTTCAAACCGGCCAATACTGACCTCAACCGTGGTGTACTCATGTACACCAACACTCAATGTAACCCGAATGTAACCCCGTTACAGCCGTCGTCATCTTTCGATGCCACCAGCAGCGTCTCAATCAAATGCAAGAGGAAATCCAGTTTTTCCTCGAACGCAAAGTCACACGTGTCAAGGACGTTGAGTGCACCAGCCATTCCGTCCTGTTTATCGAAGACTCCATGAGAACCACGTGCGTAACTGCGTCTGGTGACGTGAACTATCTCTTCCGTGTACTGGGTACGTGGTCGCCATAAAGCCGCGGGTTCAAACCTTTTGAGAGTCGCGACAATCTGAGATCGGATCACCGAGTTGGAAAGATGCTTCATTAAAGCTGGAATGAGCATTCGCAAGTTCCGGGGGCTGTTGGAACAACACTCTACAGATGCTTGGACGGTTGCAGTCTAGGAATGATGAAGTAGATACACAAGAAATCCATCTCCGAGCAACTCGGGTAGCTCCCTGTCGACAATCTTTAACCCGACCACTCGTGCTTCCAGAGCCTTTTCTTCGTGAAGCAATCGTTGGAGAATATTATTTGCTTCTTCGTCTATCCAGTCGGATAAACGCAGTAATTCCACCGCAGAGCACACAGTGATCGATTTGTCGTCCTCGCCACCGAGAAGTTTATGAAGCATTTCAATGCACTGGCCCGCGTTCATGCTGAACTTTACGTAGCCGCACGCGAGAATCGCCGCAACTCGGATCTGCCGAGGGACTGCCCCTTACTTGTCGTTGACGAGCATCATGAGATCCATGGTGTTAAAAATCCCCGCTGGAAACGTCTTGGCCTCTGGGAGAAAGTAGTATTCTTCGGCATGGAGCACGAATGCACGCTTGGCTGCGGTATGGAGATTCAACAAGCGGAGCTTTGTGTGCAAAGGTGTAAAGGAGACCCCGTTTTCGTCTTTTTTTGTGTAAAAAACGCTCGAAGTTCCTGAGCATACGACGCAATATGTTTGTGGGATAACGAATTCAAGACAAAGTGCGCCTGGTTCGGTTCGCCATTCACCAACGTTTCCTTCACTAGCTGAATCTGGTCCGGTGTAAAGTCCAGGATCGATGACGTCAAATCGAGATGTCCTTACCGTAACGAAGCGTAGAATTCGGACGCATAGGATTGTCGAGCTGCCATGGCGTCCAGGAGCCACAGGATCGACGTGGCAATCATCAAAACACTTGAACAGGACGCTCCAACCAGCTCAACGACGAAACTCGTCGTCAAAACCATGGAAACCACTACGTAAACAATGCGTGACAGGGACCGAACCGGCCCCGAGACAAAATTCTGAAAAAGATGTCGCTCGTTTTCCTGAAACGGTAACCAAAGCAATTGTCGAGCTGGATTGAAAATGGCTTGGGAGACGTCATTATAAAGTGCACGTGTAAAAATCACCGTCTGGATCGACTTTGGGAAATACGTGGACGAAGAAAAGCAAAAGATGCTGAGAGGAAGCAGCATGATGCCAGACATGACGCCAAAATGGGTGAACATCGTCCCCGAGCCTAATTGCATGGGCACCATTAAGAAAATATGGATCGCAGTGATCATGGACAGCGACGCTTGGATTTGTTCTTTCGCCCCCAAGTCCGTGATCGTCTCATGGGGAAGAATATGACGCCCATCAAAGAAGAAATCAGGTTTCGTCATGCCTTGATAAATCTTGGCATAGTCCAACGTCTTGAACTCGTCCCACTCGGTCAGTGCTGCCACGGCGTGTGAGTCCTTGGCAGCTTTATAGACGAGAGGTGGTGTCGCTTGTTGACGTGGTAGAATCAATGTATGGACAGTTTCCGCGGTGTTTCATTCGTAATCGACAAAACCTAAAAGGCGAAGAAATGATCATGGGCCAAGTATAACACCACGAAACGAGATTAATAAGCCTTTAACTGCGGGTTCAGACCCCGCTGCGGTCGAATGTGATATCAGGTCGGATCGAAGCGTGTTGTAGACCGTTGTGGATTGGCCTCTATAGCCCAGAAAGGCAGGGCTACAACACACGTTTTTGTCGGACCCTAAACAATTTACTGTGCGTATCCATAAACGTGTCAATGTTGTTTGCACTCTTCAGTTGATTGAAGACCGACATGACAGATGCCATTTTGTCCTCGGTGGTATAGATTCGTCGAAGACAATACCTCCAGTGAGCACCGAACGTCGTCAATATCACTGCAAATGCATGGAACACTGGAGTAGGCTGGCGACCCTCAAAAGAACATCGGTTGCGGTCAGTCCAAATGAAGTGTAACGTCACAGCACACAGGATGCCCCACAAGTCATACACGACGCACTTGCGTTGACTCCATTTGGGTCGAACAGGTGGAAGCTTAGCGATGGCGATACTATCCCACGTTGGGAGGGACACAAAGAAACACGTCCGTGCTGGATAGAACATCGACCACAATTGCCGTGCGAGTGTGCATTCAAAAAACAAATGTTTGAGCTTTTCCACTGCTTTGCACTCGTCACGCACACAGCAAATGATATTGGGATTGGTGGAATGGAGAAACCAGAAGCGGGAGCGCACTGGGAGCAACTGGAAGGCTAGACGAAACTGAAGGTCCTCGAAAATCGGTAACAAGAGGCGGCGCAAGCGCTTCAGTCTGCCAAAAACCCACGTAATGGTATCGTTCTCATTACCTTGGCGAGTAGTATGCATTGTCACTGGGTGTGGCTTCTGCGGGATCGCTGGTTACCATACCAGATCCTTAAGAAATGTCCTGGGGATATTTGGTAACGTGAATGTTCCCGTCGACGTCTTCACTCCATAATGCAATGTTATAGGCGTCGTCATAACTTCGGGTCGGATGTAACGGGGTTACATTCGGGTAACACTGAGTGTTGGTGTACATGAGTACACCACGGTTGAGGCCAGTATTCGCCGGGTTGAAAGGTTTCGAACCTTTGGTTATTTTAACCAATCAGGGCATGGGCCTTTGGTGTGGTGGTGTGTCAGCCATCCACGTGTCAGTACACAGGTGTGTACACTACATTTTAGCTAGGTACGAATTAGTAATATTCTACTTAGTGTTACATATAGTTTATATTAGTTTAAATAATTACATATTAAATATATTCATTTTACTTTCCACTCTTTAGTACAGACTCACGACTTCGACCGGTCGTGCGTGTAGTGAGTGCCGTAGCGTAAGGGGAGCCCTCCCCTAAGCTACACCCTTTGTAAGGGAGCCTTGCCGTTAAGTCACTAGTGCAGGCTAGAGTAAACTAACCCGGGAATCTTGGCCCCGAGTAGGAGAGCTCTCTCCTACTAAGACCTTAATAAGGGCGTATCGGCTAAGTAGCGGCGAACCCCGCTTTAAGGAAAGCCTTCCTCTGTGCACTAGCCGCACCGTGCGTATACGCACCGGCTACATCGAACACGCAAGGGACAGACACGCGCTACCACTTGTGTAAGTTCCCGGTAAAGCCGCTTCAACATCACGGACTGTGTGTATACTGGCGTACCGAGCAGGCCATAGTCGACAAAGGCTTCAACAAACACATTGGAGCATGGCCACACGTTACATGAACCGAAGAAATCAGACAAACTGCGAAGATGGAATCGGCGAGCGACATGCTGTCGGAAGCAGCGATCGGGTACAGGGACCATACCGATCGATCTGTAGCTGGGAATGTTATCCGAGATCGAGTCAGTTTTACAATAGAAGTCCACCATCGACATGTATCCAGATCGGCTGGTGTAACAGATGTACGCATTTGTCTAAGGCTTGTAGCGCGGCATACGTCACGGACCACTTGACCTGATGCCACCAGACACAGGTTTGTTTCCACCACGCAGAAATCGCGTTCCATCTTACCATTGACCCATGACGATACGGAGATATCGTCAATAGATCCAGCGGTTGCCACGGACCGCATTCTGGAAGCACCGTTTTGTCAAGGCAACTCCGGGCGTTGTCCAGTTTCGATCCATAGTTTGGGATGCGCCAATAAACTGCTGGATAAAATGAAGCCGTTGTTTCTTTATATGGGCTTCAATACTGGGTATCTGGAGGCCACCATCTTCATGGCGCTGGTAGATAAACTCCTTCGGGATCAAGTGGAAATGGTTACTGGCTGGATCATGTTTGCGTGTCAGCACGAACTTGTTCAGCAGCGCCTGCCACCTCCTTATCGTTGGACCTGCTATAGGCACATGTACTGTGTAATGCCACAGCCGTGAGAGCACCATCGTGAGCGCAACAAGTAGCCTTCCTCTGAGTGTGCTTGCACGACGGAACCATTGGCGAAAGCCATCGAAAAAACTCTCCTCAAGAAAACGCGTTGTCTCCACTGCAACTGGTGTTTGACTGAAAGTTATTCCAAGATACTTCACCGACTCAGTGCAATTCAAGGATCGTAGGCCGGGCGCATTAGGACATACTTCGGAACGATGTAGTGCCATCACAGTCGACATTCCAAGATTGAGTTTTTCCCCCGATCCATCACAATAGACTTGGACCAGCTCGAGCTGCGCGAAAAGTTTGGCGATGGAGCTGTTGAGAAGTGTAGAATCGTCCGCAAAGAATATGCCTGTGACAGTGTCGTCTTCCGTCAAGCAGATGCCGTATTCATCGTGTGCTCGAAGAAGGTTACCGAGAGGCTCGATGACCATCAAAAATAACAACGAAGACAATGGGTCGCCTTGTTCCACGCCACGAGTGGGGTGAAGGCCTGGGAGAATGTTGCCGTTGATCATAATCCTTGCCTCTGGGTCCGTGTAAATGAGACGCACCCAAGCGATAAACGAGACACCACATCCCATCCTTTCGAGGACGCGAAACATGTACTCCCAATTCACACGATCGTACGTCTTCTCAAAATCGAGGAAAACTGCGTACGCTTCTGTGTCAAAGACGGTCACCAAATCTTGAAGGTCATACAGAAAGCGAACGTGGTGGTGCATCGAGCGTCCTTTCACGAACGCGTTTTGATCGGGGTGGGTAAGCTTGCTCAACACCGACTGCAAGCGAAACGTGAGTGTCTTGGTGAGAACTTTAAAATCGACGCAGATCAGTGCAATCGGTCGGTAATTTCCAGGACAGGAACGCGTCCCCTTCTTGTACAGTAGTGTAATGGCAGATTGGCGTTGTGACTTGGATAAACGTCCCGCTTGAAGATGATGGTTGAACACGATGCACAGGCAGTCACCGAAGATATCTGGGGAGACCTGGTAGAAAGCGGCAGTGATTCCATCCATTCCGGGCGATGAATTGGATTTCATGTGCTTGATTGATGCTTCAAATTCATCAGCAGTCAACGGACTTGAAAGCACGTCTTGTTCTTCCTCGGAGAGGCTTCTATTAATCGAGTTGAGTAGCTTGGCTTGCGCTCGGGAGTCCGGGGTCGGTGCACCGCCTTCCGAGCTAGAAACGTCACCCAATACGGACCCCCAATGATCCATGAACTGCAAGTTGATAGCTTGAGACACGGACGATAGACCCATCCGGCATTTGGACCTCTTCGATCGACACGCGGTACGCACTCGAGTCCAGTGGAAGAAAGAAAAAGCGATTTGATTTCTCCATATATTGAGCTTGGAAATCAAATGCCTTGTCTTGGTTGTACTTGATGGTACGTGTGAGACAATCGTGATGTTACCGTAGTGCTTGCTCGAACACCTGTTTGGAGTTCGAATCACGCTGATGTTTGAACCTGGTCGCTTCTGTATCCAGAATTTGACGTGCCGCATCTACCAAGGAAGCGTTGCTTGTACGCAAGCTTGCCTGGAGATGTTGGAGTAATCGTTTTATGTGCTTCTTCCACTTCTCCCAGTCACGACCAGGGTTGGTCGACACACGGAGCTGGGTTAGAATATCTGCAGCTTCTTGTTTAATCGCTTGGACTATAAGCGGATACTCCAGGATATATGTTGGAAACTTCCAATACCCACGTCCATGGGCCAGTACACCTTGATGAAATGCAACCGAGTGTGCTAGATGATATCCGGCATGCGTTGGGGTGAAGTATGTGGAGCTTCGGTAAACATTCTCAAACAGACACTGAGACAGAAACAAATAATCCAGTCGGTTTCTGCGTGGCTGCGGTCCCGTGAATACTCGCGCACTGCATGCTCAATACGCCATGCATCAACTACACCAAGCGTCGCAAGCCATTCTAAACACAACGAACGCGCTTGGTTAGCGTGTGTCGTGATCGTAGTAGCGACCACGGTAGTATTCATCGGAAGATTGAAATCGTCCATGACAATATGACTGGCGTTGTCTTCGAATGTTGCAGCTCCACTGACTTGGGCAAAGAAATTTCGTCGCTCTTGCTGATCTACTGGAGCGTACACGTTGTGGACATATAAGGGTGAACCATCGACGTGTACGCGCACTACTAGATAGCGATTGCGGATCGTGGACGTATGCACCATATTGGCACTATCAAAACCTGGGAAATCTGCACGTACAACTGTCACGACTCCTCCACTTCGAGCAGCAGTTGTGTGTTGACTGGTACTATTGTCGTCACTGACGAACAGTTTGTGTTTGATTGAGGCGTCGAGATGAAATTTGAACTTGGCAAATTGCGCTTGATCACGAAACTTTGACTCTTGAATACACGAGATGGAATATTTGGACACAAGTTTGTCAACAAATAAATGGCCTTGTTTCTTGACCCCGTTGGTGTTGACTGTTAACGCAGTAACACCGCTCCACGAGATCTCCTGTTGTGAAACAACCTTAGATGAGAAGCGGGCCAGCAACTAGGCTGGTTCGTTCGTCAACAACTTTGAGTTGCAGAACAGCAGTATCCATATCAAGAAAACCGCAGTTCTTGAGGTCTTGGGCGGAGATGAACAATTGATAGCGTCTATCTGCGTATTGAAGATGCGACAAGTACAGTGACTCACTCATTTAGGCCAATGGTGACGTTTCACTCGATAAAGTAAATCGGAAGGCCATGCTACATACCCAGAACGTTTTTTTGAAATTGCATTTTGAAGATCGACAATCATTTTAGACCTAAACGTTCTCTAAATTTCTAAAAAACTCGTCAAGCAAACTTTTACCATGTCGACTTCGACAGCGCTGGTGGCGTCCTCTTCACCTTCGCCTGCCCCGCCCGAGGAAGAAGCTGAGCTTCCAGTAGATCTTTCGCAACTACCATCACTTCCCGTGGCGAAGTCACTCGTGCTTATCAACAATTTTGTGGCCAATACGACACGGTTCTTGAATCACATTGCGCACGAATGTGAAGAGCGAATCACCCGCGTTTCTGATAATGTCACACGAGTCGAGATTTTATTGGCCATTTTGGAGGCGAAATTGAATAGTATTCCAGATCTTAACGTGACAGATGCGGAAGTAGCAGCCGCTGCAGATGGAAATCAAACTTTGAACACGAACCTAATTGATTTAGGAATTTCTGATCAGGACCTGCCCTCAATGGAGGTAGCAGAAGCCGATGGGACGCTGCTACTACCTCCCCCACCGTCAGCAGAGGAAGTTGTGACTTTTAGTGAGGGAATGGCACCGCCACCTCCACCCCCCATGGACGGAATGGATATGGCTCTAATTGTGCCACCCCCTCCTCCCCCTCCTCCACCTGGGCTATCCTCTCCCGTAGGTTCAATACCGCCCCCACCGCCGTCAGTCATGGATGACTTTGATGAAGATGAAGTGAAGAGTGATGGTCCTCCGTTGTTGAAGTTGAAAGATGATCCACTGTTTGCGAAGTACTTTACCATGCGGAGATTGGGTATCCCAGAACAGGTTATCGAGCATAAATTGATAATGGACGGAATGGATACCAATATTCTGCATATGGACCCAGAAGGACCGTCACCTAGTGGCGGGGTGGCACCGACGATGGACGCGGGACCACAAGGACCGATACTACCGATTATGGCACCCCCGCCTCCGCAGTCAATAGGGGATAGTGACTTGGAGGATGATAGAATAGAACTGCCACCTCCGCCGCCATCCTTGTTACATCCAAAAGAAGTAGAACGCTCACAATCGAGAAATATTGGGATGCCGTTTCCTCCTCCACCTCCACCGATTTCCCCCACGGTTCGTTGATACTGTTTTACGTTATCCATGTGTGGAGCTGTCCCCTATTCAAGATACTTATCATATTATGTTATACCTGCAGGCATCTATCGATCGGCCGGCATCGCTATTCGGTGATGGTCCCCCTGTAGCACCCCCACCACCTCCACCACCTCCATCTCTATCACATTTAGGACCTCAAGCTCCGTTTGAAAATGAAGTAGAAAGCTCCAGCGACGATGATATTGAAGAGTTTGAAGTTGACGGTCCTGCAGAAACTACTGGAAATACTGGCGTAATGAAATTAAAGGATGACCCTGCCTTTGAAAAGTACGTGGTGGGATGGATCTCAATGTCATGTATTGCGTTTATGTTATGACGATTCTTGTTTCGGCAGATACTTTAAAATGCGAAAGCTGGGTCTGCCAGACGGCGTGATTCAGCATAAGCTCATGATGGATGGCATATCGTTAGATATTCTAGAGTGCGTGTCTGTGTAGCATGGCCATGGCCTCGTACGAGCTCACGATGGTTTGTTGTTCTTGTTGCTACAGCATGGATCCGGAAGGGCCGTCTCCAAACGCTACAGATGGTTCTCCAGCCGCAAATCCTACGAAAGTGCCTCCTGCTCGACCGGCTGGTGGATTACCGCCGCCTCCTGTGAAAAAATTCGACAACGCGGAGGATGATTTTGACTCGGTTTGATGTAGCAGTTGATCGTATACCACCTACCTTTTTGGTATTGAATTGTTGGCATCGCATTAAGTATAATACAACTTACGGTACTCTAACTGACGAGCAGTTCAATTCATTTTCAATTCAAACTCTGCCACTCTTGTGCCACATAATGTGTAGCCATGTCTCAACTTCCATGGAGTAGTTGGGAACATGTTTCTCAAGCCTAAAGACGACGAAAACGTGCAGCCGAATGGCAATGAAGATTCCACCCAGTTGCAGCAAATGCTCACGTCCTGCATGATCAACCGTCAGGTTCTGGTAAGAAGTGCACGAATGTGACGCGTCCAAAAGGTGTGGTACTCACGGTGGGATCCCAATATGATAGTTTTGCGTTGCTGGTGTCTTGATTGGCATTCCCATTAGTATCAAGCGTAAATCATACCTACCTTTTGCAGCCTTGGGCGTTCTAGGTTTGTCATACTGCATTTGAAAAATAACCACGCTGATGCTAGAAGTGACGCCTTTTAACGTGTACAGGCTCGTTCGTAGACTACTCAATCCCCTACACAACAGACTGTCGGTTGATTCATAACGCCTTGCTGCTGGCATTGCAGAAAGAACGGCAAAGAGACGCATTGGAATCAGTGTCCATGGGTTCGTCGATTTCGGAGACAGAAGAGATGAAAAAGGAATGATGCGACGGCTGGAGCTTTCGTTGGTTGAAATGGTCTTATTCCCATCGTGACTCAGTAACTATGCGCTTGCTCTATTGTTTTGGTTTTCGATGCGCTATACGCATTTGGTAATAATAGAGAGGGGTCGGAATAGCCAAACAGTATCTCATACGTTTACCCAATGCAGTTCTTACAGTCAGTTACTTGTTGCCCTGCTTCCGCACTTGAGGCAGCTTGCAATTACCACCACAACGACGAATTCCAGTGACTTCAAGGCGGAAGTGTGCCATAAAAATGTCCACGAGCGCTTTGACGATGCACATAGTTACACGAATTGCTGAGCAACGAAGCTACACAAGCTTTTTCTTTTGGAAGTAAGCTTGAAGATATTTTGCCTGATAGATGCTTGTTGCCAGCAAGATTGCTATCTGCACACATGAACGTCGAGAATCATTATTACACACTGTCCGCACTATGAAAATTAGCTCACTTGCTCGACCTGCAGCACTGAAACCCACGCGGCGCGCTGATTGTTGCGTTCGATTGATGATTGCAGCCTCAAGATTTTTTCCTGCTCAGCCAAAAGAACAACAATAACGAGACGTGTCAAATGACTCTACACTCAAGCAATTCTATCCAGCTAAGCAATAACCTTGGCGTAATCCTGATTACTTTGAATAGCGGCTACGCGGTCGCGTAACTTCATGATTGCCAAATGGAGGTCATCCATCTGATTCTTTTTAGCAAGATTCTGGTATTCCTCCTGGCTCGTCCCTAGTACCAGCCTCAGAGCGAATCGCTGACAATCACACCAACATTTGTCAAAACGGTGCGGCACAGTAAAGAAATTCATTGCCTCACCATTGAAGCTCCATCAGGCAGCGCATAGTTTGACGAGTCAAGACTTACACAGATCGAATAAAGTCCATTTTGCGGGGCCATAAAGGATATTGAGCCCTATTTCCACAAATCCCTACTCTGAGCATTTTTTCATCACCTGTCACGCATGGTAGACAAACAACAACAGTATACACCTTTTGACTTGTTGGCTCTTTCTTTACGAGCGACTTGTTGTCCATAGTTTCGTCCAGCCCCAGAGCGTAGAACGCTACTACTGTCTTCTATACTCCATAGTGCTTACATAAGTCCCACGTTCCTTTAAAATGTTTGCGGCTCCATTTGCCTACCATGACCTCGGTGGTGTCTGGTGACTCGTATTCGGCTCGAATCGGTGTCTCAGCCGGCACATCCACCACAAAACACCGAGCATTCTGCACAGAAATGACACAGTGTACACTACTACTTATCCATCCATACACTGGAGACACGAGACTAGTCCATTCGTACCTCTTTTACAACATTAAAGTACAGCGCATCCGCAGCATAAAGCCAAACGAAGCTTAGGAGGAGCAGTGCGCAGTGGTTCGTGACGTTCATTTCCTTTTAGTATTGTAGTCAATTCTGATTGGTCACATATGTGACCACTTTAGTAGAATCGAGACCGTATACCGACCGAACGAATTGGTTTTGAGAGCACTAACGCTTTTAATGTCAAAGGAAGGCTTCCTGCTTGTGCATGAAGACGGGCGTCGAAGCCATATTTACTATAGCGTTCTGGGTGAGGGAAAACTACAGTTTTTTACAAAACGAGACCGCGGCGTCA
Source organism: Peronosclerospora sorghi (assembly GCA_026184515.1). NCBI lineage: Eukaryota > Oomycota > Peronosporomycetes > Peronosporales > Peronosporaceae > Peronosclerospora > Peronosclerospora sorghi. The sequence continues at coordinate 15,333,892 of CM047580.1, forward strand.
TGGTCCGAGAGATTATTCTCTCCCGCTCTCGATTAAAAGTACGAGGGATTCCAGACGTGGACGGTCGCGGCTGTCCGTACAGTTTTTCCGTGCGTCTCCAGCGGTCGAGAATTCGAGACGGAAGAATTTTAGTTTATGGAACGCCCGTGCTACTCGTGATGAGTGCACCCACTTGGGGTGAACGAAAGGCATGGGGAAATGCTATCCATGCGTGGCAACGCAATTACTGGGGTGAGCCACAGCACAAGGCACTGGGTCTTGCGCCGGAGGACGTAGAAGTTTTTTTCGAGACACAATACAAAGCGTTGCAAATGGTGCTCCAGACGTCGGTACCGGAGCCGACACAGGAAGGAGGAGAAGGAAGACCCAAGAAGCAGAAAGCAACGATTGCGTCTGCGGCAGCCGTTGCAGTGCCTAAATTGTTATTTGGAAGAGCTCAAGCTGTGAAAAAAGTTGGCAACAAAGTGAGCAAAAGGTTGAGGGAGAAGGCGGTGACGTTTTCGTTGCCACCAATGGGACTGACTGTGTCCACGGCAGTGCAAAATCCGCCCACGGTATAAAAATTATGGTCGAATTGAAAACGATAGGTTGGCTAAAGGTAATTTATATATGGTAACCGTTGATGAAGAGAGATAAGACGTCATGCACTTCTGGGTCTTCTAACCTTCCAAACCTGACTACGCATCAATCTTCTTGTAATGTTTAATATAAGAGAAATTAGACAATATGCCCCTCTTTTTTCGCTTATTTGCTAATATGCCCCACCACTTTCGTTATTTGACAAGATGCCCCTCATATTAGTAGTTAGTATTTTTTAGCGTGTGCCGCAGTAACAGCATCATCCCTCGAATCTCGACGCCGTCCACCGTCTGCTTTTTCTCCACTTCCGTGCACAATGTCTCTGACCATCGGCCAAACCTTCGACTCTTTCGACGCTGCTCTTCACAGCACAAGGGACTACGCTGCTGCGAAAAAATTCAGCTTCTCCGTCGCGAAACGCACAAGACCCGCCTTGTGCTCAAGTTTCGTGCAGCAGAATGTCGATTCCTTTTTCGCACTATTCAAACGCAGACGGGACTCTATAAGCTTTCGCAACTTCACGAAGAGCACAACTGCCTGGGAATGCTACAAAACCCACGTGGTTCACAGACGCAGCATGAATGGGTCAAGCAAAAAGTTGAAGATGACCTCATTGTCCAGGGACTCAAACCAAAGATATTGGTTGACCACATGTTCCGAAAAAACGGTGCCAAAGTCTCGTATCACACTGCTCATAAAGCTCTCGAGGCACTCCGGAATGAATCGACCGAGGCACAGTGTGAAAAATTTTCTTTCCTGACTATGTGAGGGAACTTCAAAGCGCAGACACGGAAGCAGTGGTTGAGTTCAGCGTCACTGCTGATAACCAATTTTCAAGAGTGTTTGTCTGTATGGGTGCAGCCCGCAAAGTATTCATCTATTGTCGGAAATTTGTTGCTGTTGATGGGATTTTCGCAAAGAACCGGCATGTGCAGGTACTAATGCTGCGGCTGTCACCATTTATTCACTTCTGTTTCGCTTTGCTGACTTCAATTATATGACACCAGGTTCTGCTATTTGGTGTTACAAGGGATGCAAAGGATCAAATTATTGTGCTTGCATGGGCTTTGGTCCCGAAGGAGTGTGAGGAGACATGAATGTGGTTTTTTCGACTTCTTCGGAAAGCGCTCCCTTGAATTGATGAGCCAGATGCAGCTTGGTGGTCGAAATCGCCACTGGGATCATCCGTATCTCCTCAGTCTGGTGCTGCTATCACATCGCATCCAATGTTCAGACCAAGTTCCGGATTGCGGTCAAAAAATTGTTCGGGTAATGTGTCTATGCTTTTACTGGAGATATATTTGTTACTAGAATTGCAAATATCCGAGAGTTAAATTCGGCTGCAGCCGAATATATCGATGCAATCCCGTATTACCAGTGGGCTTCATATGCCGTCAGCGGAGGGCGGTTTGGGTATGTGACTTCAAACCTCGCCGAAATTGCAAATTAAAGAGATGCGCAATCTGGCCGCCTTGGAACTACTGATTACTTTGTACAATCACCAAAAGAACAAATTCCAAGAGCGCCTACAGGCTGTTCAAGAATGGGGTTCAGCAACAATTACTCGCGCGCTACCAAAGCTTGAAAGAGGAACTGGAGGAATGTCAGATATATCAATGTGTCCCAAATTGTAACGGGGTTACATTTGAGTTACATTTAGTGTTGGTGTACATGAGTACACTACGGTTGAGGTCAGTATTGACCGGTTTGAAAGGTTTCGAACCATTGGTTATTTTAACCAATGAGGGCATGAGACCTTGGGTGGTGGTGTGTCAGCCATCCACGTGTCGGTACACAGGTGTGTACATTACATTTTAGCTAGGTACGAATTGGGTATATTCTACTTAGTATTACATATAGTTTACACTAGTTTAAATTAATTTAGGCTAATTACATATTAAATATATTCAGTTTACATTTCACTCTAAAGTGCAGACGCGCGACCTCGGCCGGTCGCGCGTGCAGTGAGTGTCGTAGGTAAGAGGGAGCCCTCCCTTTACTTACACCCCGTAAAGGGGACACAGCCGTTAAGGCTAAGTAGTAAACCAACCCGGGAATCTTGACCCCGAGTAAGAGAGCTCTCCCTAAGCCCTTTATAAGGGCGTATCGGCTAAGTAGCGGTAGATACCGCTTTAAGGAATAGTCTCCCTCTGTGCGCTAGCCGCACCGTGCGTATACGCACCGGCTACATCTGGTAGCACTGGTAGTCAATCCAACACGTGTGCTGGTAGACTAAGGCATCTTCTGCAAAGGATGTATCAGGACAATTGGGATAGTTTGACCCTCGTCCAGCAGGAAGCCTTTAAAAGGCTGTTACCTTTAATGGGTGACGAAGGCATGAAGCTCCTAGTGGAGCAGGGCCTTGATGCCGTAAGCGCAAGGGTAAATGCCCTCATCGCTCATGAGGCGAGTTGTAGTGGAGGTCGTTCCACGGGGGTGCGCCCTCCATTATCATTCAAAATAAAGGAGTTCACCGGGGAGAAGGTTGAAAACCTTTACGTGTGGTTGCGAGATGTCGAAACGGCCTTCTCCACAGCGAGTGTGATCGCTGATCACTTGCAAGTGGGACTTGCATTGACCCATCTTACGGGCAAAGCCCGTACATGGGCGTTTACGTGTTCGGAGTCAGTCACGAACGTGTTCCCAACCTGGGAGGTCCTTAAGCAGAAGCTTATGGACATGTACGCAACGCCTCATCTGGTTTTCCAGAATCAACTGGCGTTTCTGAGGTGCCGTCAGGGCACTAGGGACCTGGAGACATATATCCAGAAACTTAAGACCCTGTTGGCAGGGATGTACGCGAAAGCGTATTCGGACGATTTGTCCATCCCCGTCCTCATGGGAGGCCTGAGAAAAGGGCCAGCACGTTCGGAATTGTTCCGATGACGACCCGAATCCCTGGAAGAGGCATTCAAGATGGCGTTCAACGCCGAGAGGAATTTCCGTTCCTCTAAGGTGGGTCCCGAACCCATGGACTTGAGTCAGGTCGAAGCGGAGGAGAAACCCCCCGCTAAGAGTCATTCGGACTCTTTTTCACAGAGCTTCGAGACAGAGCTCTTAGCTATGTTGCAGCGGCGTGGGCCGCTGAGATGCTTCCTGTGTGGGGGCATGGATCATCTGAGGAACAGATGTACGAAAAATCCCCAGCGAGACACTCGCTACAAGGGACCAAGGGTGGGGAAAAAGCCCTTGTCCAATCCGTCGGGAAACGACGTCTCCCAGTAGGTGCGGGGCGCCCTACTGGGGGACCCCTCAGTGCTGTTAAGCCCCAGGGTAGGGGA
>CM047580.1:15338151-15426054 GCA_026184515.1 Peronosclerospora sorghi
TGAGGAACTGAAGTATAGAGTCCTCTTTGAGGCACATGACGCCCCTACCGGGGGTCATTTAGGTCGGGATAAGATCTACAGCGCTTTAAGCGCTTTGTATTGGTGGCCCAACATGTATAAGTGGGTCGGTGCGTATATACGCACCTGTGAGACGTGTCAGAGGGTTAAACCCTCTGCAAGTTCAGCTGCGCCTTTGGAGAGCTTATCGGTTCCAACGGAGTGTTGGAAATCCATTAGTATGGATTTTATCTTCGGGTTTCCGAAGGATAAGGCCGGGAACACCGGCATATTGGTCTTTGTAGACCGATTGAGCAAGATGGCTCACCTGGAGGCGGTGCCAGAGTCCATAGATGGACAAGGAACAGCGAAAGTGTTCCTAGACCGTGTCTTTCGACAGCATGGTCTACCCGATTCCGTTGTGTCGGATCGGGATCCCCGTTTTACGGGACAATTCTGGGGAGCGTTGTTTAAAGAGCTAGGCACCAAGCTCCTCATGTCCACTGCGGATCATCCACAGACGGACGGTCAAACAGAACGCGTTAATCGCGTTGTTGATGATATTCTCCGGAGTTTATGTCCGGATTCTCCAAATAGTTGGAGTGAGATGCTTCCGATGGTTGAATTTGCTATCAACAATTTGGTACATGCATCTACGGGGTTTACCCCGTTTTACGTGAACGGATTAGTGAATCCGAGGGTTCCATTGACGCCACGTGTGTGTGGCCCAGGGCTTGAGGGGGGAGGTTTCCCCGATGTCAGCCCTGTATCTGTGCGAAAGCACATCGATAAGTTTTTATCGACGCGACTTAGTGTCTTACGACACGTCTGCGATGCCATGGCGGAAAGCCAAGACAAGCAGAAGGAGCAAGCTGACAGAAAGGGGCGGCGTAACGAAAATGTGTACAAATTAGGAGAAAGTGTTTTATTAAACGCTAAAAATCTTCCTACACATGCAGTTTCAAATGTGTTGCGCAATAAACTGCGCCCCAGGTTTGTGGGGCCCTTTAAGGTACTATCCCGAAAGAGCTTATCGTATACCTTGGACATCCCGAAGGTGATGCGTACGCATCCAACCTTCTATGTCGGTATGCTTAAGCCATACAAGGACCCGGAGGCGGGCCCCCTCCTGGGGGTGGGTGGAAAGGCGGATAGCCGTAAGAGCCGTAAGGCACGGCAGGGCGAAGGAATCCCGGAAGGGCTAAAATGCGACCACGAAGCTCATCAACGGTCTACCAATAGATAGATCCGAAACTTAGCCAGTGCGTACTTCATGGCAAGGAGTTCCTTGTCCCCATGCATGGGCTCCTTACAGCTAGGTCAGTGAGAGAGAGGCAAGCCGCCTCTCGAAGCAATCAGTGGCATCTCACTCATCGCGGAGCCCCTCGTGGAGATCATGTATGCTATGGCTGTGTCGATCACAGCGCTCGCGAATCTCACGTCGCAATTGCGCGACCTCCTCCTCCAATGCTTGATGCGGAGGGTACTCCACACTTTTATGTGGGGCGGCTGATAGAGCGACGCCATCATCGGGGTCAAACCCAGTATCTGGTGAAGTGGAAAGGTTATCCACACTCACAGAGTTCGTGGGAGTTCGAGACTCCCCTACGGCAGGATTGCCGCGACGTCGTTGACGCTTTCGAGTGGGAGAATCCCGATGTAGGTCAACGACCAGAGGGGCATGAGAAGCCCCTTCACTCCCAGTAAGTGGGAGTTCGCCGGAGGCAGATGTGACGCTCACACTGTCCTCTGGCACCATGGTGGAGACAGGGACGCTAGCGTAGCGCGTGCGATATGGAGCACGTAATAGCTCCATAGCTTTGGATCTGGCAAATGCCAGGCGCAACGCCCTCTCCACCAAAATGTCTAGACGGGAATAGCTGTCGTGCAGCTCATTGAAGCTGGGGAGAAGCTTCTTCCCTTCCGTCCAAGCGCGGAACTTCTTCTCTGCATCATCAGCACTTTCTCCCGGAGAAAGAACGAAAGGAACCTCGCGGAGGTTCTCAACAGGGGCACCCTGTGCCTGCCTGTCTAAGCGCTCTCGGTATGAGACGCTAGTGAACTTATTCTGTGTAAGCAGTTGTTGCCGGAGTTTCTCACGGCGTTCGCGTTTATACGGCTATTCAGCCGCGGGGCCAGGGGTATAGGACTCTAAACTAGTCCTTACCAAACTCCTGGCCCACCTTGGAAGGTCACGAGGACCATCAAAATTATAAGCCGCCCTTGGCAGGCGTTTGGGGGCGCGTAACGCAGCCCTTAGTGCCTGTGCGGCAAGTTGGGTGTCTTGAGCTGAGTCCAGCTCATTAGTGACGATCGCCTTTTGGCGATTCGGATGTATCATTCGATATGGGCAGGGGTGGCGCACTGGTTAGTGCATTTCCCCCACGTGTGGGGAACGGATTAGGCTGCCGACAACGCCGTTTGGCGCTGTCGGAGCGGTTAACCGTTGGGGAGGTATCCCCAAGGGCATCCACCTCCGAGTTCTCGGAGTAGTCTACCTCTTCTAGAAGAGACGCCATAGAACCACTGAAGGTGTCTATATGGAGGGCCTGAGGAACTGGCGTTGGAGTTCTCCAACAAAATTTTGTTTATTGCGTAAGCAATAGTCTTGATGGGGGAGGATCCAACGGGGTTACATTTGAGTTACATTTAGTGTTGGTGTACATGAGTACACTACGGTTGAGGTCAGTATTGACCGGTTTGAAAGGTTTCGAACCATTGGTTATTTTAACCAATGAGGGCATGAGCCCTTGGGTGGTGGTGTGTCAGCCATCCACGTGTCGGTACACAGGTGTGTACATTACATTTTAGCTAGTTACGAATTGGGTATAATCTACTTAGTATTACATATAGTTTACATTAGTTTAAATTAATTTAGGCTAATTACATATTAAATATATTCAGTTTACATTTCACTCTAAAGTGCAGACGCGCGACCTCGACCGGTCGCGCGTGCAGTGAGTGTCGTAGGTAAGAGGGAGCCCTCCCTTTACTTAAATCCCGTAAAGGGGACACAGCCGTTAAGGCTAAGTAGTAAACCAACCCGGGAATCTTGACCCCGAGTAAGAGAGCTCTCCTACTAAGCCCTTTATAAGGGCGTATCGGCTAAGTAGCGGTAGATACCGCTTTAAGGAAGAGTATTCCTCTGTGAGCTAGCCGCACCGTGCGTATACGCACCGGCTACACAAATGCTGCCAACTCTGGTCTGGTTCAGTCAGGACCTGATCGGCAATATACGGTACAACTCATTATACTTGGTGAGGAGCAAACCGTCGGCTCATACACCTGCACAGCCTATCAACGGTTTTTGCTTCCTTGCCGTCACACATGTGCCCTTGCCGGTGTCCTTCGAGTTCCCCCTCTTAGCCTTGTCAATGAATGTTACAAGGTCAAGACATACCGAGCAACCAACCAAATCCCGTACACTATAATCACATCGGATGCGATGTGCCCCGGTGCATCTATCTTACCTCCGAAGGTTGAGCGGCCACGAGGCTTCCCAGGAAAGCGAGGATGGAAATGGAAAAACAGGGTCCTCAAGATGAAGAAGCCGGAAACAGTGCAAAACTTGCGGAAAGAGTGGGAATAATATGAGAACATGCCGTGAGGACAACGATTGAACGGCTACGGATTTGTGGGGTATAAGTACGAACTAAGCTAATGTGTACGTAAATATACTACCGCCCCAAACCCGAGAGCTACAGCTACAATATATGCTTTCCTTTTGCATACCAAAGTTTTCAGCAGAACTAGCCGTGATAGTGATTCATCGACGGTTCCAGCCTTCTTGACCTTGACCGGACCGGGGAGTCATATTGTAGCAGGAAAGATGGGAGATGGCTGCAGGAAAGAACAAAGATGTAGGCAATAACGGAAATGGCAGCAGGAACTAACGGAGATGGCATCAAGAAAGAACGGAGATGGAATCAGGAAAGAAGGGGGATGCCCGCGGGAAAGAAGGGACATGGCGGCAGGGAAAGAATATGGAGATGCCGGCTGGAGAGATTGGAGATGTTCCGGCAGGAGAAAATGGAGATGCAAGCTGGAAAGAATGGAGATAGTATCAGCAGGGAAGGGGAAAGAACGGAGACGATGGCAGCGGGAAAGCGAAAGAACAGGAAGAGGGGCATCTTGTCAAATAACGAAAGTGGCGGGGCATATTAGCAAATACGCGAAAAAAGAGGGGCATATTGACTAATTTCTCTTAATATAAATACCGGTACTCCCGTATTGAGATATACGCCATTTAGTAATAAAAGATGGTATTAGGGAGTTTCAAACCATACGGATTAGGTGAAATCCATCTGTGGTAAAGCGTGCTATAATTAGGCCTAATTAAGGGCCTAATTAGGGGTTTGATTGCGGGCGCTAATTGGGTACGTAATTGTATACGATTGTGTGTGCCACGGTGTACACAGTTGCGTGTACAACCGTGGTGCACATAGACATGACATAGACGGGGCATGGGAAGATGGGACGATTACGTACAGGTACTCAGCGAACACCGACGAAAACCGACGAACGACGGAGGAATCAGGTCGACTGGTGGACGGAGGACGCTGGAATGGACGGTTCTGATTGGCTGAAAGTAGGTAAATGGTAGATCTAAGGCTTTAAGCAATAATAAAGTTCTCGTTTTGCGTACGATCGAACAGATATCTTAAGGGACGTCTCCTTTGCGCCACCCCTACTAATAAATACCTCTACGTCCCAAGCGGGAGCACTTAGTGCGTTTTTGGCCCACCGGTAGGCGTAGAGTGTGAGAACTCACCCCGCAACTCCGCCCGCTGTGTCAGCGGTTCTTCTGTAAAGTTTTTTTTGGTCTTGGGAGCGTGATTGAGCAGTGCTCTCACCTCTCCCCGTTTGGTTCACGTTTGGCCCCTAGAGTTCGGCTGCTGTAAGCGCCCCAGGGGAACTCTAGGAGGATTAAGTGAAATTTACCCCCTCGTAGGTCTAGGCTAGGAATACAGATATTTGGGTGTTCCTTTAGCTGTCTAATACTCCAGAGGCTCCGTGATCGGGCAGTGAAGACTTCCGCTGCCTGATCAAGTACCCCCTTCGCCGATCAACACCTGATCGACACTCTGCAGCTCGCTACCCGCGATCAACCACTCGCAGATCGCGCCAACTCGTCCTTGAACGACTTTCAGTACCTGATCAATCCTGATCAATCCTGATCAAGTCTGATCACAGCTGATCAATGACTTTTAGCGCCTGACCAAGCCTGATCACCGCTGATCAAGCCTTATGACACTTGATTCGAGCTTGATTGTACCTGATCACGCCTGATCAGCACATATGTCAACTCGTTACAAGTTACCCCAATCTTGCATCAAGGAATTGTCGTGTTTACATCCCCGCCACCTGGAGAGAGACCCACGCTCAAGCCGTCGGGTACACAAGGTGAGCAGAAACACAAGCAGTCAAGGACAACCGGAGGACCCCCTTCGTTAGTCGGCAGTCCGGGCGCCGTGGTACCGCCTGATCAAGCCTTAAAAACTTTGATCAGCCGCCTCACCACAATGGTGCGCGTGCCAGGATCTTTGGGCGACGCGAGATATCACCTCGATTCTGCGCAAGATGGCGCTGATGCGGAAGTGAAAACGGAAGCGGAAGCAGAAGTGAAGATAAAGGTGGAAAAAGAGGAGGTGGTTGTGACGATGGAAGGCAGTTCGCCGTTGTCATGCCTGAAGAATAAAGGAAATGCTGATCATCAGGGTCTGGGGAGGAATCTTGATGAGATAAAGGAGGAGAAGCCTCAACCACCTCCCGAGACTCCTTCGGGAGCCCATGCGGATCATAACGCAAGTTATGATCTGCCAAATATATGTGTGTATAATGATCCGGATTGGGATCCGGTGGTGAAGTATTACAAGACCGACCAGCCGAAGGTGTTGATGAAAGCGCCTGGGTCGGAGAGCGACGAAAGTCGATCAAGTACACCACCAACGGAAGCCGATCTGGTGAAGACGTTTTACCGAAAGGTTTACAAAGAAAAACTGGAAGATTTCTTATTGACGAACTCGATCATGAGCCTACTTGGGGTCATGATCAGCGGGAATCTGAACGGACTGGTCGATCAGCCAGTTACGGATGAGAAGGACAAGCTCACGATCGTTCTAAGACTAGCACGTCTGATCAAGCAGGATGGTCTGACTACAGGTGCCTACGATGCTAAAGAGGTGTTTAATCAGGACCCAGAATATTTGGCAGAATCTACCCAGCAGTTTTTTTATCTGTTGGTGCCTATCGTAGGCCACTCACTAAGGCGGAGCCCTCACACTCCCCGCTGAAGATTGAAACGGGACCGTCGATCAACGTGGCAGAACACACGGGATCATCGTGTTACGAATCTTCCCCATCCGAAGGCGATGAATTTGAAGTTGAGTCGATTAGTGCCGGAAGTATTGAGCCCAAGATCACCAGGATGACAGTTTGCCAGAAGGATGAATCCAAGTTTTCGCTTACCAAGAGGGAACCTCAATCGATCAAGGTAGAAGATGATTAAGTATCGCAAATTCCACAGTTGAAGACATTCTTTGACAAGGCTATAGAGAAGTTTCTGGATGAGGAAAGACTCAAGTTGACACCTGGAGTCGTTGGCGCAGAAAACCGCCGGCTAAATACAGGAAGAGCTGCGTCGATCAAGGATATCGACATGGAATCCGTGCATTTGCTTCGTCAGCAGCAGTCGAAGCCAGGAAGATCGTCGACGGTCAAGGACGTTGACATGGAATCCGTGTATTCGTTCCATGATCAACGATCCCAAAGAGAGTATATTGACCCAGATGAGCCGATCACGCTTCCGCAACGAGCCACAGTTGCGTCCGCGTATACTGGGATGCCTGATTAACAGCCGATTCCCAGGATTTGGATATCTGCGATCAGTGATCTAAAAGAATTTTCGGGAAAGGAAGGAGATGAAGATCAAGCGCGGAATTGGATTAGTCGCCTTAAGTCAGCATTTATGCGGGATCAAGCTTCTGATCATGAAAAGTATTTGATACTGGGCGATCTATTAAAAGTACCAGCGCGCAATTGGAATCGCCAGCTGAGTAGAGGCACTATATCAAGTTGGAAAAGTCTCGTGGATGAGTTTGAAGTTCAATACTTTGGAAGTGGTCATTCGGCATCCCGCCAGTATTATTACACGAAGCAGCGGTCGGATGAAAGTCCCATTGAGTATCTACACCAGTTGAATGTGTCGGGACTGCGAGCCAAGTTGCCGATCAAGGATGGATCGCCTACGATATTACGCGAGCATGTGCAACATTTTCTGGACACGTTGGCCAATCGCGAACTCGCTGACCAACTGGCACTTCCGCGGTTGGATACCGCTACGGATCTGGAAGAGACACTGCGGGCGTATGCGCGCAATAAGTGGTACCATCCAACAGCGGCGGTAGGTACCAGCCGATTCCGCCAGAAATTTGGCGATTATCGGGTACCTGCCCCGTCACGGAAGTCCAATACAGTACGCGCGATCAAGGTGACGTCTGGGAGTGAAAAATCAAGTGCTGACGACAGTGGAAGTGATGGTGATCAGCGCCGTTATATGATTGCTGCTATGCGCGATCAACCAGGGGCGCACGATCAACCTGGAGAGTCCCGATCGGGTAAACGAAGTGATTCAAGTACAGTCGATCATGGGGTGATGAAGAAATGCAGTCATTGTGGGTCGATCAGGCACGATAATTTTCGTTGCTGGAAGCGCCTGACCTGTCTCAAGTGTGGCAAGAAGGGACATCCGACCGATCATTGTTTGTACGTCTGCCGAGCCTGCGGCGAAGTTCACGATGCGGTAAAGTGCCCTATGGAAGAATTTTACAACCGCATCCGCCAGTGGTACAATCCCACCAAGCATGCTGGGATGTTGCCGAAGAAAGCTGAAGATTTGTTAAACTAGGACGCTCGCCAGGTTGGAATCTGGTACGAGACGAGCGTTATGTTTGTGTATTTTTTCATATGTGGATAAGAAGAGGGCTGATCAAGCATCAAGCAGCAGAAATAGATAATGATAAATGTGATCAGCCTGATTTACCACGTTTGGCTAATTTCCGTATTGATGAGCTTTCTCGGTCCCCGGTGATCATGGAGGTCGATCTACTTCCAGGTGAATCACGTGGATATTGGAGTACCACTCGCCAAAGAAATGGTTTAAACAAGCCAAGGAGAGTGGTAACATTAATAACGAACGTGCCACGCTATTATTTGATTCTGGTGCTGAAGTGTCGATCATCGACTCAACCTTTGATCGTAAGGTGAGTTGTCAGATCGACACAAGTCAAACACAAGAATGTGTCGGCATTGGAGAAAGTGCGTATCTCACGGAGGGGCGCGCTAAAATCAAGATTACGTTAGCAGGCTCGTTGGTTTATTCTTTCCATGCATGGGTGGGCAGACTTGTCGGTCAAGATGCCATACTGGGTATGTATTTTATGATACCATCTGGTGTTCGATTAGACATCGCCCACGGGGCGCTAAGTTTGCCTGATGAGGTGATCATCCCATTGGAGGGGCGCCGAAAGTTGTATCGATCGAGTGGTAATTATATGAAACTCAATCAGTACGAACAGATCCCAGTAGGTCGGTCTGCTGAGGTTCGGATTTATGACCAGCGATCTCGAAAGTTGTGAATTACTCGTGGAAAAGATTGGGTCCCCACTATCACTAGGGGAGTGGGTAATTTGCGATATCTGCGTGCTACGAACGTCGTTGATCATCCGATCATTATGCAAGACGATACGATTTTAGGTATCTGGATAAACAAAGACGATGTGCCCCGTCGACCTGGATTTGTTTCGATAGGGTCTAATCGTTACAAGGAGTGGCAAAATCTCGCATATCAAGCGTCTACCGATTCTGTGAGTGACGGTCAAGAAAGTGTCGGTCAAGGTCCCGTTGTCGATAAGAGGGAGTATCCTACTCCTCGAAGTATTTTGGTGCGTCCTACGGACCCGATTGTCACATCTGTGGTATTGGTAACCGGAGGGTCGCAAAAGGTGCAAGAGGTGCAAGCTCGGTACAATCAGGAGCCGGGGACGAAAGGTCCGACCTTGGATCACGGAGTTGAACAACCTGTTACAAGAGATACGCCTAGTCAAGATACGCGTGATCACCCTGTCTCAGACGATCCTAGCGAATTTGGTGTAATCCCTATTGATGATCAAATTTGTTACCAAGAAGGTGGAGATTTGTATGTGTAAGTACTAGAGAAGCAGCTTGCTACGTTTCCCGAAGTATCTGCAACCACCGAAGAGGTGACTAAAAATTATTTTCTAGTCGGAGACCCATTGGTCAACACGTCAGAAGAAATTAATCAGCTTCGCGATATAATTTGGGCGAAGAAACATCTGTTGATCGGGAAAAGGGAACGCGCTACCTCCTGCTGCACGTGAAGTTGTTTGCGATATCGATGTAGGCAATGCGCGCCCGATCGCCCAAAAGTGTCGGAAGGTGGCTCCACAATTTCGCGAGAAGTTATCGGCTTTGGTCAAAGGCTATTGGCTACCAGGATCATTCAACCGTCTACGTCACCCTGGGCATCACGTATAGTGATCATTGTGAAAAAGAACGGGGTCTATATTCGTCTATGTATCGACTATCGCGCGGTGAATCAACTCACGCGCCTGATGGTATATCCAATGCCCCTGATCTCTGATCTACTCGAAGATTTGGATAAAGCGCTGTGGTTTTTCTCTTTGGATATAGAGAGCGGTTTTTGGGTCGTCGCTATGACCAATCGAGCGCGTCAGATTTCGGCGTTTGTCACTACGTTTGGATTGTTCGAATGGAATAGGATGCCCTTTGGCCTAAAGAATGCTCCGCTAATCTACCAGCGATTGATTGATAATGCATTGTATGGGTACCTCAAGGTTAAGGACGGTGCTGACGAAACGGCTGATGTATTTACTGAGGGAGAGCCGACCAGACACCGGGCCCGTCTGTGCTGCAGCGGCGGTCATATATCGATAATATATTGATCCCTGCACCTACATGGGCGACCCTGTGTGACAAGGTGCGGCACCTGGTGGGAAATTGCGATCCGTGGAACTTGTCGATCAGTGTGGCTAAATCGTACTGGGGGCGAAGTGAAGCTCCTTATTTAGGGCATCATGTCTCTAGCCGCGGCTTGGGAACAAATCCAAAAAATTAGATGAGCTGATCGATTTGCCTTTCCCTGGCACCTTACGTGCTATTCAATCGTTTTTGGGAAGCTTGAACTACTACCGTCGATTTATTGAAGATTTCGTGATTTATGCCGCTGAACTCTACGAATTAAGGGATATCGATTATCAAGAGTTAAAGAGCCGATCATTGAGCAAGGAGAATTCGGATCATGAGGGCGATCAATTAATCAGGGCAAAAGTAGCATTCAGCATGCTGAAAGCGAAGATTGCATCAGCCCCAACCCTGCGCCACTTTGATTATAGTAAAACGCCGGTGATAGTGGTTTACGCCAGCAAATGGGCGGTATCCGCCGCGCTGGTACAAGAACATGATCAAGTGTACTGTCCCGTCGCATTCGCCAGCCGAACATTGAAGAACGGTGAGCTGAATTACAGCCCCGTCGAAAAGGAAGTTCTGGTGCTTTTACGGGTTTTGGATGTTTACTTCACGATGCTGGTCGGAAAGACGATTACTGTCTTGTCACGTTTATCCACGCTGAAATGGTTACTAACATCCAACGGGCTGGTCGGACGATTAGACAGATGGGCTTCGATCTTATAACAATGGGATCTCGAGATCAAGAAATGTGTACAGAGAGAAGAGGAGGTACTAGGGGCGTTAGCTGCAAGCATCACCCCTCGCACCGAAATCGATGAAGCTCTGATTGCGATCGCGCTGAAAAAGCAACCGCGGCAGATGATTGAAGTACCACCTCCTACGGTTGAGAAAGGCGAAGAACTCTACGTGATTAGTTTCGATGGATCTGCAAGTGTCAAGCGACGTGTAGGTGCGTTCGGCGCCATCGTTTGGAAATTACCGGAGTGGAAGATTATGACCGCGGTAGCCGATCATGCACCTGATATCATGGTGAACGAAGCGGAATACCATGGATTGCTTTTAAGTTTGGACCTACCGTCGAGATATCCCAAAGGAAGGATGATCGTTTATGGAGATTCGAATTTGGTAATCCGGAAAATGCGCGGTGAAATAGAGTGTAAAGCTCCGAGATTGTAAGTGTTGAAACAGCGTGCTATTACCGCCTTCGCGAATGGACTGATCATGATCTGGTGCATGTTAAAAGAGAGTGTAATAAGAGTGCAGATCATATCACCACTATGGCCATGCAGGGTGGAACAAGATTTGAGATTGAAGACGAGAAACAGCTGGAGGAATTGGCCGATCTCAACAGATTGTCGGAAGTGATCACGTGGAATGAAGATCCTACTGCCCCACAAGTGCTATTGACGACACTATCACGTAACCTCCGTCAGCCGCGACCGTCAACGTGGCCCGATATATCTATAGCCGGGATAAGGGCGGAACAGGTGAAAAAGGCGCAGGACGAAGAGAAATGGATGCATGATTTGCGAAGTTATCTGTATCGTGACGTCTCACAATTGAGCGCAGACGAGGTGAAAGAGTGCGCGAAAATTGCTGACAGCTACGATGTCGACGAACAGGGATTGCTGATTTACTGTGGGTATATGGCTAAAGGAAAATCCAGCGATGACAAAGATGATCAAGACGATCGACACTCTTCGATTAAGCTGGTCTTACCCGAGACCCTACGTGCAGATGTCCTCCACCATTATCATGTGAGCTTGGAAGGAGGACACCAAGGAATAGGGCGTACATATCAGCGGGTCAGACGATACTTCCATTGGAGTGGTCTATTCCGAAGTGTACAAAGGTTTGTTGGAAAATGCGTAGATTGCGAGACGGGGAAGGGCAAGCCTACGAGCAAGGGCATGTCGCTGGGGAATATCGAGGATACGTACCCATTTCAAGTGATAGCCATGGATCATATCCCGTCACTGTCCCGATAGACTGATGGACATACGGAACTGCTGATTTGTCCCGATTTGTTCACGGGTATGGTGATCGCGAAAGCTGGATCGTCCCTCACAGCGCAGAAAGTCGCCGAAATTATGAAGAATGTGTATTTCAACGATTTGGGGCTAGTGAGGTGATCCGGCATGATCGGGAACCGGGTTTTATGTCGGAAGTATTTCGTGCGTTCAACAAAATCCTGGGACAACGTCAGATTGCCACTAAGGCATACCGTCCACAGGCGAACTGCAAGGCGGAAAGGACGGTGCAAACGATTATACGAGCAATCAAGGTGTATGTATCAGGTGTCGGCCAGAAATATTGGAGCTTGTATGCAGAGCGTCTGGTATTAGCGCTGAACTCGACCCCTGATCGCATTCGCGGAGAGACACCATTTTATTTGGCGCATGGGTGGGATCCGCGATCGTCGTTGGAATCAACATTACAACTGGGCGGAATTCGGCGTAAATACCGAGGTGCTCGTAGGTGGGGATATAAGTTGCAGAAAGACTACCGATACGCCCGCGACCAAGTGAGAACCCGATTGCATCAAGCGATGGCCGATCGAGCCGAAAAACACAACGATCGAGTGACACCACACAAGATCGAAGCTGGATCAAGGGTCTGGTTATATCTCGATCGGGTGAAAGAAGGGTTCGCGAAGAAACTGGCGCATATATGGCATGGACCCTTCAGAGTCGATGAGGTGATCGGTAATCATGCTGCGAGATTGGTTACAGCTGGCACCGACTACCGTATGTTCCCAGTAGTGCACCTGTCCAAGTTGAAATTGGTCAAGGAATTTCCAGATCGCCCTACCACTGCGCTAACAGTTGGGATAGAGGACCTTTTTGACTTCGATAAAGCTTTGTTACCCGAAGACAGCTGGGAAAGGACGCTATATCCAGATGAATTTGAGGTTGATCGTATCACCGATGTCCGATCTGGTCGGAAGACTAGTTATGGAAGAACGTTACGCGAATATCAAGTCTACTGGAAAGGTTATTCCGAGACGTCGTGAATAGACGAGGCAGATCTGAACTGTGATGCTCTGATCAAGGACTTTGAAAGGAAGAGGATAAACAGACATCGGTTTGACGTAATGCAAGTAGACGAAGAGTCCAACTAATGCGTGATCGGCGGACTGATCATGGAATAACGATCAAAGAACCACCGATTGAAGAAAATGATTGGTGAACTCACAATTGATGAAGAAATGATGAATGACTTGAAGTGGTGTGTTTACGATGGATATTGCGAGACATAATTATGGAGCAACGACAGATGAGACGACGGAATACCGATTTATATTATGCATTGAAACGTAAAGAAGCAACAGTGGGAAATGGCATGATCAAGAGTGTTTATTGATTAAAGAAGGAATGATCAACCGACTAATCAGACCCAAAGAACTTGCGGCGAATACGAGGAATTTTACGGCCAGGGTGGCTTTCGGGGGAAAAACGATATTGAGCCCGCCAAGGTTCAAATGTATTAACCTCCCTCAACGCGTACAATAAGTCGGCGAACCAGCCGACTGGGCGGAAAGATCGACCATGGTTTTTTCCTGATCGGCCACAGAGTTTTCGACGGTTTTCAACTTAGTCTGGAGATCGTTGACTGCAGTGTCAACGAAGTCACGCAATGGCTTAAGCTGCTTAAAGGCGGCCCTCTTGATCTCGGCATCTCGTTCCACCACGGCAAGTTTGGCACGAGCGAGCTGCTGTCGAAGCATCGCGATAGTGTCTTCGCTCATCGCGAGCGAGTCGGATAACATGGTGATCTGTTCATCGCGAGCGTGGAGGGCCTCTTGTAAGCTGTAAGCCTGATTGATGGCGGCGATCGCCTGATCAGCTGCGGCCCGAACCAGGGCAGGAGCGTTGGTGGTGTTCGCCGGGGTGCCGCCCGTTATCGCTTGCATGATGGAAATGCAGAAATGCCTGATCGAGACTGTTTGATCGCAGATGCCACGGTTGGGGGAGGATGAACGTTGGATCGCGAGGGGCATACAACTAACGGTAACGGCCTGACAGATTGGGACCTGATCGGCGGGAGAAGGGGCAGATTGATGGGTGATTATCACCTGGCCGATGATGGCGTGATTGATGGGTGTAGACAACTCGACCAACGGTAGCATGATCTACGACATCCAACGGCATGATCGACCCTCGCCCCAACCGCTGTACGGCTGGGACGAGGCTCAGGGGCGGCTGTGGTAAAGCGTGCTATAATTAGGCCTAATTAAGGGCCTAATTAGGTGCCTAACTAGGGGTCTGATTGCGGGCACTAATTGGGTACGTAATTATATACGATTGTGTGTGCCACGGTGTACACAGTTGCGTGTACAACCGTGGTGCACATAGACAGGACATAGACGGGGCATGGGAAGATGGGAAGATTACGTACAGGTACTCAGCGAACACCGACGAACACCGACGAACGACGGAGGAATAAGGTCGACTGGTGGACGGAGGACGCTGGAATGGACGGTTCTGATTGGCTGAAAGTGGTAGACCTAAGGTCTTAAGCAATAATAAAGTTCTCCTTTTGCGTACGATCGAACAGATATCTTCAAGGACGTCTCCTTTGCGCCACCCCTACTAATAAATACCTCTACGTCCCGGGCGGGAGCACTTAGTGCGTTTTTGGCCCACCGGTAGGCGTAGAGTGTGAGAACTCACCACGCAACTACGCCCGCTGTGTCAGCGGTTCTTCTGTAAAGGTTTTTTTGGTCTTGGGAACGTGATTGAGCAGTGCTCTCACCTCTCCCCGTTTGGTTCACGTTTGGCCCCTAGAGTTTGGCTGCTGTAATCGCCCCAGGGGAACTCTAGGTGGATTAAGTGAAATTTACCCCCCTTGTAGGTCTAGGTAAGGAATACAGATATTTGGGTGTTCCTTTAGCTGTTTAAGACTCCAGAGGCTCCGTAATCGGGCAGTGAAGACTTCCGCTGCCCGATCAAGTACCCCTATCGCCGATCAACACCTGATCGACACTCTGCAGATCGTGCCAACTCGTGCTTGAACGACTTTCAGTACCTGATTAAGCCTGATCAAGTTTGATCACAGCTGATCAACGTCTTTCAGTACCTGATCAAGGCTGATCAAGTCTGATCACAGCTGATCAACGACG
The DNA here is from genome assembly GCA_026184515.1 of Peronosclerospora sorghi. Lineage (NCBI taxonomy): Eukaryota > Oomycota > Peronosporomycetes > Peronosporales > Peronosporaceae > Peronosclerospora > Peronosclerospora sorghi. The sequence continues at coordinate 15,353,279 of CM047580.1, forward strand.
TTTAGCGCCTGCAAAAGCCTGATTACCGCTGATCAAGCCTTATCACACTTGATTCGAGCTTGGTTGTACCTGATCACGCCTGATCATCACATTGGTCAACTCGTTACAAGTTTCCCCAATCTTGAATCAAGGAATTGTCGTGTTTACATCCCCGCCACCTGGAGAGCGACCCACGATCAAGCCGTCGGGTACACAATGTGAGCAGAACACAAGCAGTCAAGGACAACCGCAGGGCCCCCTTCGTTAGTCGGCAGTCCGGGAGCCGTGGTACCTCCTGATCAAGCCTCAAAAAATTTGATCAGCCGCTCCACCACACATCTGTATGCATTTCCTACGGATACGGATGAGAACGCGATATACACGGTACCCCCTTTCAAAACTGAAGTACCCTACGGGTACCGTCATGAAAATCATACGGATGTCGCAACCCCACCCCGACCACGTCAGCCAAACCTAGCCCTGGGACGTCCCATAGCTCGCCCCGCGCGTCCAACGCCCTCCCCAACCTCCACCCGCTAAATCTCAACCACAGGCCGATCACGTCTCGATCTACATGTCAAACGTAACCAGCTTTGTGAACGCCGCGGAAAGCACACCCGCTCAGGCGTCGTCCTCGAGACCTGCACCTGCACCTAGACTTCAACATTCGGAATACCTTGCGATCGGCGACTGGCTACAGCAGCCGGAAACTACAACACGTTGTTCGGGGTAGGAAAGAAAACCCAAGTATACGGATCTTGTAGGACCAAAAGACGTCTAAGATAGGTTGGCGGATTCGTTTTCTTGGATCGATTCCGATTTGTTGAATCCGCTAACATAAATGTCGGTGAATGCAGGTTGGCGCCCTACCTGGTCTCCCAGTCAAGAAACCGACTTCGTTTTCTGACCGTAAAGAACGTCCCAGACAGGGTCTATTACTAAAAAAGAAGTACCGCAAGGCTGTCGAATGGAGAAACGGAACGGGAGCCGGTGCTACTGAACCATCGAGCAAAAGCTCGAAACGGGGTGTCCATGCTTCGACTATATGGATCTTCGGGCAAAAGTCCAACTTGAATTCGTCCATAGTATGACTCCATGGGAGGTAACCTTGTCGTCGGAGGCAGACGAACCGGATGAAGAAGGCATGGGCGATGCTGTTGTTGGTGAAGGAGCGGTGACAGGGCCGATAGGGAGATTGCTGTTATTCTTGAAGACGACGGCAACGTGGCCGACGAAGAGCTAGAGATTCTGACTCCCCGTGTAGCCGGTGCGTACACGCACGGTGCGGCTAGCGCACACAGGAAGACTTTCCTTAAGCGGCGATGTGCCGCTACTTAGCCGATACGCCCTTATATAATGGCTTAGTGGGAGATTGCTCTCTCACTCGGGGCCATGATTCCCTGAGTTTACGGTTAGTAAACACTAACACCTTATTCCAAGGCTTCCCTTAGAAGGGAGTAGCTAGGGGAGGTGCTCCCCTTGCTTCAACACTCACTGCACGTGCGACCATTCCTGGTCGTGCGCCTAGCAGTATTCAGTGTATTTGTAAACTGATTTATTTATTTAATAGAAAATTAGCCTAGCTTAATAAACTAATATAAACTATATGCAATACTAGGTAGAACTTACTCAATTCGTACCTAGCCAAAATGTAGTGTACACCACCTGTGTACAAACACGTGGCTGGCTGCCACGCCACCACCAAGGGCTCCTGCCTTGATTGGTTAAAATAACCAATGGTTCAAAACCTTTCGAACCGGTCAATACTGACCCCAACCGTAGTGTACTCACGTACACCACCTACTAAATGTGACTCGAATGTAACCCTGTTACAGAGGGGTCTCAGAAGTAACAACTGTCCAGTATTGAGACCAAGAGATAGTAGTAGGTAAAAGAAGTGTTTGACTTAGATTTAGGATTTGGTAATACTTAATAGATTCTAACTTCCCTTGAACCCCAACGGTCTCTTGAAACCTTCCAGCACTCCTTGATGATCAAGCCAATCACCGCAGCTAAGTTTAAAATTCTACGAAACAAGCTGGGAATCTAAGGTGCATCAGCTGTCGATTCGAGTGGAAGCGTTCACAAGAAGACGTCTCGACCAGCTGCTAACCGGTAGATTGCGGTACGCTGAGTGATCGTGACTTACGCCATGATCAAATTCAACGATGAGACGTCCATGTGGCCTTCGCTAATAGTTCACAAGAGTTAAAAATCAGGATTCATTTAAAGGCTTAGACGTAGCGCATAGTTAGCGAACTAAGGAGTTTAATTTATTCACTTTGTATTATGCACAAAACAACTCAAGACTATAATGGTTTGGTTCACGATTTAGGTGACTCTTTTCTCGTATTCCTGACACTTCGTTACGATCTTTCCGATTCTCGGTGGAGAGAAATTTTTCTCTGACGTACTTCTTATTTCATTGACGTCTCGGTCAGACAATTTCAGCTATGGAGATGTGCTTAAGGTAGGTATAATATTCTGATCTGATGACCTAACTCCCCGTAAATGAAGCAGTGGCCACGCCCACGCGCTCTAACGTGAAGCCTACTCCGCACCGTACCCGATAGATCATATTTGACACTGCTGGTCATTCCCCAGCCTCAACTATTATCTTCCACTCCAGTTATGGCGCTGAAGGTGGATCCTTTGGTCTAAATCTTCTAGATGGAAGACTACCGTGATTTTCAACCTCACGAAAGCATAGAGATTGGTGATGTCAATATTCCGAGTCGCAGGGAAAATTATGATCATGTAATCCTGTCATTTATCTCTTCTATGTTTCCTGGCGACCCTCACGCATATCTGCGCCGCTTCACTTGAAATTATAGGTGTTTAAACAATCATTCGACTGATTGTATGAGATAGTTTTTCTTACCTGGGCCAAAACATTTCCCAAGTGCGCATTTCCTAGCCCTATGATTATTGCTGTCTTTGAAATTGTTTCCTGAATGTTGCGTGTACTATGATACGCCCCCCTGTCCGAAGCATCAGCTGGTATCTTTAGGAGTAGATATCCTTTGACTTGCACCCTCATTTTTAGTACTAGTCTCTGTTCGTCATTAAACAACGCAGATCCGCGGAAACTATCCTGCGATAATCGTTCCTTTCGCAAGACCGTGTACGATTTTCCGTTGTTTCTCAAAGGCTTCGTACCCTCTATTCCCACGTGCATACAGATGTCCATAGACTGATTTCTATAGGATTATACACATTAGGATTGATAAAAAGAGGACGGTAACCTTCTGGTTGTACCCACTTTTCGCCAGTTCCCTTCGTGAGCAAAAATAATCTTAAGTCTCCCGAATCGTTCGCTGCTTCCACTTGCTGAACAACCGCCATTTGTACCTAATCCGATGAGCGTTGTCTTCTTCAGACTTGTAGCAATCCTTAGTTACCTTATTTCTCTCCATCTATGCTTGTGAGTTCTTTAGTACAACTAGTTCAAACTGTTGGTTTGGAGCTTGAGATGTAGGAGGCAAATGCCGAGGTGAGTAGATTAAAGTTATTAAGAAATCCTATATCTACCTCCAGTATCTGCTCACCTTGTTACTTCTTGGTTACTTCAGCACTGGCTTCGATATTATCAAGATCTGCGTACTTAACCATATCCTGCGTACTTATCCAGGCCTGTCGTGGACCATGATGTCGTGGACCATGATGTCGTGGACCATTAAATATCACGTGATTGGCCAAAACCATCCAATCGTATGCGACCGATGCATACTTGTCGTATACATTCAACCATAAATTCCAGTCACTTCACCACATCTCAACCACCCAATTCAGCATTCCCCGGTTCAACTGAACTGTTGGTCGAACCGGTGAACCGTGCATAAACGGTGTACTTACCCAATACAAACAGGTCAAACAACTGTTCCTTTTGTGTTACAGTTAAACGTGAAAATTTGGGGCCTTGTTTTTCGCTTTCCGTTGTGATAACTGTAGCTCTCTCATTACACCGTCTAATGGTCCGGGATCGTTACTCGTTTACGTACACTAGAACTGTATTTTCTGCATTCTATTCATACGTAGTCCAGATCCTCGTGTGGTACAAGATCGGGATAATAGGTGAAAACCCATACATACAATAGGGGGTTTCAAATATTGCTCGATTTTTACGGATGAGGGTTACGGATACGGATCACCCGTCCGTAGAAACTTGTACGGACGGCATACGTCACCTCCAGAGGCGTTAAATGGTTTCCTCGTGTGGGTTACATACGGACAAACGGCCATTCTTATAAGGATCAGGGCGTCCATTGCCCTGAGCCCCTAAAATTCTCATATATGCACCTAAAATCTCCGATATACTAGATTACGACTCAACCACTTCTGTCGACCTTTGCATGCATAGGATGGCAAAGTAATGCCCCTCATTTCCAGCAAAGACTCCTACTGCCTGTGCTCCATCAGCACTGCGTTTCGTCCCTCTTTGACGACGAAGACGAGGAATATGTAGATCTTGCCGACTTTCATGCTGGTGAATGAGTTCCGTTTCGTTCACGAACGCGTCGGCCGCCCGCGAAGTTCCTATCTCATGGTGAACTGTCTTTTTCTGTTGCGGAGGGGAAGTTCAAGGCCCCGGTACGAATGTCTTCCGACAGCATCCGTATGCTCAGGGCGGAATTTGAAGACTTAGAAGTCTTCAACAACCGAAGAAGCAATAAGCAAACTGCTGTTAGTTGGAAACTGGCCGTTTTCCTTTGGCGATTGGGGCATAATCGGAACGGTGCAGCAGTGACAAAAGATTCACTGTTCTATGGAATCGGCGCAGGTGCATTGTTCGTTCACGGATGCCTTGCAAAACTTTTTTTGAATTAACACACTGCTACCTCACTCTGTTTGACTAATTATATACACGGAACGTCTGCTTGTTCACGGACAGAGTCGTACGCGCCGTCCTCCAACTAAAAGATCGCTTCCTTTGTTGGCATGACAAGACGAGAGGAGGGAAATTTCGCAGGTGCTGGAGATGGAAGGGTTCTAGTGCTGCGTCGACTTCGTTGATGGAACCACACTGACATTGTCGCAAAGGCCTGCTATTTACGGGGAGATTTACTGGGACAGGAAGCATCGTTACTTGCTGTCGATGCAGATCATTTGCGCCAACGACAAGAGGTTCATCGCTGTCAATGTTGGATGGACATGATCTTGAGCTGATTCGACTATTTTCAAGTCGATGACGGTGTCAAAGAATCCGGAATTTGTTTTCGATGAATGGCAGTACTTGCTTGCGGATTCCGCGTACGGTGCCACCAAATTCCTTGTCCCCTCGTACAAAGCTCCGGCTTCAATGCGCCTGGTAATGCCAAATTCAACTTTTGCTTCGCTAAAGCACGGGTAAGAGCAGAATATGCAATCGGTATTTTTAAAGGAAGATAGAGCGCTCTTCGTGAGATCCGGACGAAAATCAATAAAGTAAGCGATCTCACTAAGATTGTTGACCGGACCGTCGGATGTGTTGTGTTGCACAACATGATGGCATCTCACGGAGACGCGTGGCTAGATCGTTTCGAGGAAGTGGAACCACTGGAAAGCGCCGAAGATTCGAATATTCAAGCTGTCGATGTCGAGCAATTCCGTGATCTAGTCAAGGAAAAAGCGCTGCAAACGAATTACGCGTGCGTCTTTTATAGATAAATGCGCATATATAGAACAGGCGGACATATATTTTTTATTTGAAAAGTACCGCACTTATTGCTTTAATTTGAATCATTTCGAGTGGAACTATCTTGAGCTAAAATACTGTTGTAGTATGTCGACAGATAAGCCTTTCGCTATAGACACAGTCTCCATCGCCACCTTTTGCTTTCGTTCCTCCTTTTTGTCTTCCCACTATCTTCTTTTTTCCTCTCTTCTCCTCCAGACTCCACATATTTTCTTCCTCCATCTCCTCCCACGCCATTAACTTCCTCTCTTCCACTTCCTCCTCTGTTTTTCTTCCTCTTCTCATGCCTCCACACTTCTTTGTTGAACTTCAAACGGTCGGTATTAGCCTTGGCGACATGTTTTGATTTTTTTCTTCCCGCAGTAATAAAAACCTGATCAGACAAATTAATTTTTGCTGACTTGTGCCCCAGTTGGGGACGACAAAATATCTGGCGCCCTTCTCCCGCTAGTCTTATTGGACGCTCTTCTTCCTCGTTTCCGATTATCTTGCTGATCGGGGGACGCACGCGCAGTCCATGACACTGTCACCGACGGCTCTTCCCTGAACGGGGTAAGGAATAGACGGGGTGTAACGGGGTTACATTTGGTTACGTGGGTGTACGTAAGTACACAACGGTTAAGGTCAAGTATTGACCAGTCCGAAAAGTTCAGACCTATTGGTTGTTTTAACCAGTCAGGGCGGGAGCCCTTGGTGAAGGCGTGGCAGCCTGCCACGTGTTGGTACACAGGTGGTGTACACTACATTTTGGATAGGTGCGAATTGAGTAAGTTCTACCTTGTATTGCATATAGTTTATATTAGTTTATTAAGTTAGGCTAACTTTATATTAAATAAATAAATCAGTTTACAAAATATACAGAATACTGCTAGGCGTACTACCCGGAACGGTCGCGCGTGCAGTGAGTGTTGTAGCAAAAGGTAGCACCTCCCGTAGCTACTCCCTACTAAGGGAAGCTTTTGCAAAAGGCGTTAGTGTTTACTAACCGTAAACGCAGGGAATATTGGCCCCGCGTGAGAGAGCAATCTCCCACTAAGCCATTATATAAGGGCGTATCGGCTAAGTAGCGGCGTATCGCCGCTTAAGGGAAGTCTTCCTCTGTGCGCTAGCCGCACCGTGCGTGTACGCACCGGCTACACTCATCGCCCATGAGGCGAATTCTCGCGGAAGTTATCCCGCATCTACGGGGGTGCTCCCTCCGTTATGATTCAAGATAAAGGAATTCACTGGTGAGAAAGATGATAACCTTTATGTGTGGCTTCGCGAGGTCAAAACGGCCTTCGCAACAGCGAATGTGATCGAGGATCACTTGCAAGTGGGACTTGCATTAACCCATCTTACGGGTAAAGCCCGTACATGGGCGTTTACGTGTCCCGATTCGGTCACGGACGTGTTCCCGGACTGGGAAGTCATTACGCGAAATCTTATGGACATGTACGCTAAGCCTGATCTGGTTTTCCAGAATCAGCTTGCATTTCTGCGGTGCCTTCAGGGCACTAGGGACTTGGAGACATACGTCCAAGAACTAAAGACCCTGTTGTCAGGGATGTACGCGAAAGCGTATTCGGACGATGTGTCCATTCCCGTGTTCATGGGAGGCCTGAAAGAAGGTCCAGCACGTTTGGAGCTCTTCCGATGCCGACCCCAATCCCTGGGGGAGGCGTTCAAGATGGCGTTTAACGCCGAAAGGAACTTTCGCTCCTTAAAGGTGGGTCCTGAACCCATGGACCTTAGTCAGGTCGAAGCGGAGGAGAAATCTTCCGCTAAGCGTCACTCTGAAGCCTTTCGCAGAGCTTCGAAGCGGAGCTTCTCGCAATGTTGCAGCGGCATGGGCCGCTAAGATGCTTCCTGTGTGGAAGTACGGATCGTCTGCAGAACAGATTTCCGAAAAAAACCCAGCGAGACACTTGCTATAAGGGGCCGAGGGCGGGTAAAAGGCCCTCGCCCAAGCCGTTGGGAAACGACGGCTCCCAGTAGGTGCGGGGCGCCCTACTGGGGGACCCCTCAGTGCTGTTAAACTCCAGCGTAGAGGCCGACAGCACAAAGCCCCGAGGGAAACGGTGCTTTCTAGCACCGTGTTGGTATACCAGCCAGGGTTGCTGGTCGTCCTTGCGGACGTGAAAGGCTTTGATAAGCCTTGGAGTCTTGATAGACTCTGGAGAGTCTGATAATTATGTCAGACGAGCTTCTGTGGAGAAGAGTCGGCGGTATGCCGAAGCCCTAGAGGCACGTTCTCGTGACGTTGTCACGGTCCGTCTAGCGACGGGCATACACGTTTCTGTACCCAAGGTCTCGATTGACCCTAATCTGAAGTTTGCAAACTTCGACAGCTTAGAAGGCTGCCTACTCCTGGATTTGGACTCGAGGTATGACCTCATTCTGGACATGAAGTGGCTGGAACGCCACGAGCCATGGATAGACTGGAAGTCTAAGTCCATTGGCTCAACGCACCAGCGATCGGGTGAAGCATTGGCGAGTCATGAACCCACCTTTGCTCGATCGCAAAAGCGATTCTGGCGAGAGATGCCAGAGATTGGGATGCCTGAGATGATCAGTACCAATGAGGTCAAGGAAATGTTCCTTGACGAGGGGGATTCGGCGGTTAATCCCCACGCCGATATAGGTGAGACTGGGGAGTCGCCAGTGGTAGAGGTGGATTCCTCTGAGGTTAATAGAGAGGCGATTCCTAGAGAAGAGACCCGTAGTTTGTCTCTTCTGCAGGTCGGAATTGATTCCGACCACGCCGTGTTCAGCTAAAAAGTTGCGACTCCAGTGGTAGGGGTAGAGACCCCTGTGGTTAAGCGCGAGGCGCTTCCAAGCGAAGAGACCCGTAGTTAGTCTCTTTCGCACGTCGGAATTGATTCCGACAACGCCTTATTAGGTGAGACCGGAGAGTCACCGGTGGTAGAGGTAAATGACCTCTGTGGATAGGTGAGGTGCGCTTCCAATAGATGGGACAATTGACTCCGCCCATCGGGGTCCCGGGATGAGTCCCGAGACCAGTAGTCAGCAGTCCTATTGGATGCTGAATAGTGTGACAGGTGTTGTCACGGAAGGCGTGAGCTTGAACGGTTGCCTGGGGTAGGCGAACTGTTGTCGTTGGAGGAGATGTCCTTAAACGAGTTTGAATCTGCTGTGAAAGCAGGTGAAATCGACGAGGTTGTCGTATTACGTCCAGAAGAGGAGTTGAGCTCCTTATACACGATGGACGAGTCAGTTTTGGTGCAAACCAAACAGGCATTGAATGCCCGAAGCGGCCTCAAGATCCTCGCGGATCCTGAAGACCCTTACCATTCCTTATTAAAGGAATTTGGAGATTTCATTAGTGACAACCCACCGATGGGGTTAACACCGGATCGGGGAGAACGACATGAAATTGATTTGGTTCCTGGAACCAAATACTGCGTCACTAGGCAGTGGCCTCTCTCCAAGGAGCAATGCGACGCCATCGACGCATTCTTCAAGGGGAAAGAAGAGGCAGGGATGGTGCGGGAGAGCAAGTCTCCCCACTCATCTCCCACCTTTTGTGTTCGTAAACCGAACGGAATGTGGCGCATTTTGCATGCGTACAATAAGATGAATGCAGCTACTGTACCAATGAAAACTCCGATTACTCGGAAGGATGTCCTCCAGAACAATATGGCAGGCTGTACTCTCTACAGCGCCTTAGATATGGTGGACGGGTACTATCAGGGCCTCATGCGAGCATCCGATATTCCGCTTACAGCGGTCAGCACACCTAGTGGCATGCTGTGTGAGTGGCTTGTTATGCCACATGGGCTTTCAAATGCACCAGCGACTTTTAATCGCTTGGTGACACAACTCTCCCGCCCTCATAGAAAGTACGCTCAGACGTACTTGGACGATATATTCGTTCATAGTCGAGCGGAAGGCGACTCTTCTGATGTTCAGACGCACCTAATACATCTTCAAGCGGTGCTCGAATGTATGCGAGAGCATAAACTCTATGCAAACGCATCCATATGTATTTTTGGTGCTGAGGAAATTCCTTTCCTCGGATGCTTCATCGGTAAGGATGGAGTGCGGGCAGATCCCACGAAGGTGAAAGTCATTGTGGAGTGGCCTTCGCCTGTAAATCTTAGAAATTTACGGAAGTGGATTGGATTAGCCAATTATCTCCACAAATACAGCGAGAACTACGCTGAGATGGCGAAACCATTGACTGACCTTCTTAAGAAGAATGTAGATTGGTGTTGGGAAACCAAACACCAAAACGCTTTCGAAGCGGTAAAGGGGAGCTTGTTGAAAGCTCCCGTTCTTGCTCTCCCATATTCTGGGAAACCTTTTAGTGTCGTCTGTGACGCCTCAAATTTCGCAATCGGATGTGCTTTGTTACAAGCAGATGATGCGGTAAGGGAACGCGTGATTGCGTTTGGGTCGAGGCAGCTTAGAGCTGCGGAACCGAATTATCCCGTTCATGACAAGGAGCTACTTGCTATGAAGTATGCCCTTGTCAAATTTAGGGTCCACTTACTCGGCTTAAAGCTGTTCGTGGTTTATACTGACCACGCGTCCTTACGGACAGCGACAAAGTCGCCTCATCTCTCGCAACGGATGGCCCGTTGGCTCTCCTTCTTTGCGGAGTACAACTTTGAGGTTAAGTATAAATCTGGCAAGCAAAACGTGCTTGCAGACGCGTTGTCGCGTCGTCCCGATTACGAGCTCGCTCACGCGACATTCGTCACCACATCTGTGGTGGATCTCATACGCCAGGCGTATGAGAAAGACCCACAATGTACGGCGCTTATCAGCGCATTGGGTGACAAGGGTCTTGGCTCATCTGAGCCTACCCTGTCAAGTGGAGCTAGAGCTCGGTTACACCGTTACAGGTACTGTGACGGTTTGTTATATTATAGCACGAGCGCGGAGGACACTCCGCGGGTGGTAGTTCCTCATGATGAGGAATTGAAGTATAGAGTCCTCTTTGAGGCACATGACGCCCCTACCGGGGGTCATTTAGGTCGGTATAAGACCTACAGCGCTTTAAGCGCTTTGTATTGGTGGCCCAACATGTATAAATGGTTCGGTGCGTATATACGCACCTGTGAGACGTATCAGAGGGTTAAACCCTCTGCAAGTTCAGCTGCGCCTTTGGCGAGCTTGTCGATTCTAACGGAGTGTTGGAAATCCATTAGTATGGATTTTATCTTCGGTTTTCCGAAGGATAAGGCCGGGAACACCGGCATTTTGGTCTTTGTAGACCGTTTGAGCAAGATGGCTCACCTGGAGGCGGTGACAGAGTCCATAGATGGACAAGGAACGGCGAAAGTGTTCCTAGACCGTTTCTTTCGACAGCATGGTCTACCCGATTCCGTTGTGTCGGATCGGGACCCCCGTTTTACGGGACAGTTTTGGGGATCGTTGTTTAAGGTGATGGGAACCAAGCTCCTCATGTCCACTGAGGATCATCCGCAGATGGACGGTCAAACGGAACGCGTTAATCACGTTGTTGAGGATATTCTCCGGAGTTTATGTCCGGATTCTACAAAGGGTTGGAGTGAGATGCTTCCTATGGCCGAATTTTCTATAAACAATTCGTTCCATGCATCTACGGGGTTTACCCCGTTTTACCTGAACGGATTAATGAATCCGAGGGTCCCGTTGACGTCACGTGTGTGTAGCCCAGGGCTTGAGGGGGGAGGATTCCCTGATGTCAGCCCTGTATCTGTGGGGAGATCTCCCCAAGGGCATTCACTTCCGAGTTATCGGAATAGTTTTCTTCCATAGCACCACTAAAGGTGCACATGGTCAGCCAGAGGTTCTGACAGTTGGAGTTCTCCAACTATAATTGATTTATTGCGTAAGCAATAGTCTTGATGGGGGAGGATGTAACAGGGTTACATTCTGGTTACATTTAGTTATGTTGTGTACGTAAGTACACTACGGTTGGGGTCAGTATTGACCGGTTAGAAAGGTTTTGAACCATTGGTTATTTTAACCAATCAGGGCAGGAGCCCTTGGGGGTGGCGTGTCAGCCATCCACGTGTTGGTACACAGGTGGTGTACACTACATTTTAGCTAGGTACGAATTTGGTAAGTTCTACTTAGTATTACATATAGTTTACATTATTTTAAATTAATTTAGGCTAATTATATATTAAATATACATTCAGTTTACATTTTCACTCAACGACTACAGACGCACGACCTCGACCGGTCGCGCGTATAGTGAGTGCAGTAGCCTAAAGGTAGCCCTTCTTTTAGCTACACCCTTAGTAAGGGAGCCTTACGTTAAGTGTAATGGGGTGCCATTACATAATTGATATTCAAGTTAGAATATCACAGTTTAATTTCAGACGCGTTGTCTGAAATTTAAATAAGAGCTTATAAGTTATTATAATCTACGAAGGAAAAGTCGATTCAGTATAAATACCGAATCTTGCAGGTTAACTAATAGTACAGTTAGTTGAATATTTGATATTATTATATTAATTAGGTAGTTACTATACTATTAGCCTCTAAACCACCCATTAAATAAACACTCTTAATTTTGCGTTCTAACCCATAAGTAAATATTTATATATATATTTTTAGTATAGGATTAGTTGTTATCAACTAATCCTGCCCTATTGCATTGCTCGCTTCCTCGCAATTACAGTGTAAGCCTGTAACAGGATCAGTCCTGTTACATTAAGGCATTAGCGAAAGCTAATTGTAAACCAAAGTGGGAATCTTGGCCCCGAGTAGTAGAGCTCTCTCCTACTAAGCCCTTTTATAAGGGCGTATCGTCTAAGTAGTGGCGAACGCCGCTCAAAGGAAAGTCTTCCTCTATGCTCTAGCCGCACCGTCCGTATACGCACCGGTTACACGCCTGTCCTGGGTTTTGATGACATAGAGGGTTTCAGAAAATCAATACCGGTAAAGTAACGTGATAACATTCCGTGCATTAATAAATTCGAGTCACTTGTTGGAACTTTACGATGGATATCACGATGCACACACCCAGATATCGCGTTTGCTCTGCATTGTGCTACTCGACGCACGCACGCTCCCACGCTAGGGGGGTACAAGACCGCCAAGTTAATGGTGAAGTATATGAAGGCATAAAGGGTTTCAAAATAAAATTGAAGCACGATGATGGATTGCCACTTTAGGTGCAAATTACCTGCTACAACGAAGCAGATTTTGCGTAAAATGAAGTGGACAGGAAGAGCGTGAGTGCTGCGGTAGCTTATGTAAATAACGTGGTCATAAGTTGGCAATGCAAGCAGCAGACTAAGGTTGCATTATAGAAAATTTATTGCTGATTGAATCGGTGGAAAAGAACCTAGTCAAGGAACTGTCTTGCCAAATTGTATTTCACGCCAAGACGCCTCTCATATTGAAAAGTGATAATCAAGCTGCAAACAAAATGTGGAAAGTGAAACAACACTAAACACAGTGACATCATGTTGAAATTTTTGAAGGTTTATTCGAAGAAGGGTATTGTTACGACAATGCACATATTGAGTGTGGAAATAAATGGCTGATGATCTACAGACGAAGAATCCCTAATGCGCAGCGGGAGCAAGAATCTCGAAAGAAAATTGGATGGTATTGATGATGGTATAGCCCCCGCATTTTCAGGAGGAGTGTTGAAGTTGTATATATCCATGTAGGAAGGCTACGTGAAAATAAAAATTCAAAAGGATTTGCTTTAATTGCATATGTTAGAAATTCAAGGATAAATCTCTTAGGAGTTAACAATTTTTGAATTTTCGAACATTATATCATATACATGGATTTTTGCAGAAAAGAAGAACTGGGTGCCCTGGAGCGCAATTAAGTATGGACCGTCGTAAACAAGCCGAAGAATTGCCGTCCTTTACACACAAAGTGGGTAATCAAAAACAAATTGGATGAAATTGCCAAATTACATTGCGAAAATTGCAAATCTAACAATTTTCGGTGTATCAATCGATTTCATAATTTTCCAGCTTGGTTGAGCGTGTAAAGCATATCCTTGAGTTTGAGTACTTGTTCATCTTGATCATTTGCATTATCCTCAGCCATAAAGAACATTTTACATTCCTCGCGAAATGTGAAAATATATCTCTTGTTCATCCCCCGGTCCTTTAACATAAGCATTCGGAATACCACCGTGCCTTGCAGGAACGCCCCACTTGACTGCCAAAGCAAATATCAGTTTCACTGTTCTCATTTCAATAACAGCAAACGTCATCATGTAGTCTACTCCAAAATGACGCTCGTTGCCACATGCAGCCAATCTTGGCTTGTACCTCTTCACACCGACATGTGCTTGGACGTCAAGCAGATTCAAGGGAAAATTGTTATCGCAGGAATCTACGTGATGAACTATTTGAGACTGGAACAAACGAAGAGCAGGTGGAGCCGTTTTTTTCAAAGACTTGAGCACTTTGGAGATCAAATTCTGGGTATGGTATCCAGACTTTTTCGGAATCCGAGTTACTTTCGACTGAAACTTTGGCTATAAGCTGGATCAAAAAGATGCGAGTGATGGTATCATAAAGGATTTCGGGCTGGAAGATGTCAATGCAGTCAGATCACCAATCGGGAAAGAATTGGAGGAGTTGGTCATGCAACTAAGTGGTGAACTCTCAAGTATTGAAAAAAAATACAATTAAGTACTTTTAATATCTAGTAGAAAGTTTGCTATGTGTTTCAGGATGCAAAGGCCAGACATCTCTTTGGCAGTGCACACGTATACGAGGCGTACACATGCGCCTACTATGACCGAGAGGAATTTTGCGAAAAAGGTAGCAAGATACTTGAAGGGTACCGAATAACTTAAACTGACTATGAAGAAATCTGAGGATTCAAACGAACGTTTCAAGGCATACAGTGATGTAGATTACGGTGGAGCGAAAGAAGACATAAAGCCGACTACAGGTGGATCGATTTTCGATGATGGATATTGGTAAGCTGGATTTGTAAGAAACAAGGAGGGGTCTCGCTTTCGACCATAGAAGCAGAATGTTACGCGGCGTCAACAAACGTAGTGCAACTACTTGTTTTCAAGGAATTGCTTGGAGAAGCTGGAATCAAGACAAAGCTACCTTTGCAAATTTTCATGGACAACCAAGCTGCAATCAAGGTGTTCAAGGGACTAGAAGACTATTCCAAGATAAAACATGTGGACATGCGACTGAAATTTATTATTTCAAATCTACAAGACAACACTATCGAGCCAATCTATGGTGGAACAAAGGAGATGTTAGCTACTGGGATGACCAAGGCATTGGCTGTACCAAGGTTTGAAGAGTTGCGTAGCGCGGTCGTCTTACAACAGATGAGATCGACGAAATTCACATTGAGAAGGACTGATGTAAAAATAGGCATTATACCGGTTTGTACCAAAATGGGTAAAAGGTTATCTTCAGTTTCAGCAATGCGAATTTCGTACCTTTTTAGGAGCTTAGGGTTGAGACTTCCGGTTTGAGTACCTAAATATAGGTACAGATACGTCGTGTAGCTTACACGACGGATATAGGATCGCTAGAACCCCTTCAACTGCGTATTTTAGCCAATGAAAATTGTCGAATCGGGGACGGATGTCACTAGCGTCTACGTATGACGGAGCCTTCCGCGTCCACTCGGCGTCTCGCCGCACTCGCTCGCCACCTGCAACCAGCTCGTTGTGCAGTTTCGACGCGAGACGAGACGATCGCAGAGCTTACCGCCGAGCGCAGTCGTGCCAGCTTCTGTCCTCGCGCCATGGCGGACGTGCATTTCGGTGGGAAAAAGCAGACAGAGCTGCGCATCGAGTGCATGCAGCTGCTCGAGCAGCATCTGGAGTTTCGAAACGATGTGGGCTGCTTTGACCGCTCGTTCGAGCAGAAGCGACAGCATACGATGGAGCATCTTGGACGGTTGTATCGAATTTTTATGGAGCACGGCGCAGAGGTAGAGAAGCGCGACACGCTGGCAGACATTGTGGGCGTGATGGATCTATCGTTATGGACACGAAATGGAGTCCACTTTGCTCTGTTTCTAGGTGCCATCACAGGCCAGGGCGATCAAGAGCAGCAGGAAAAGTGGATGCTCCCGACCATGATGCTCGAGCTCTTTGGGTGTTTTGCCATGACGGAGCTTGGTCATGGCAGCTTCACGAAAGGATTTGAAACGACTGCGACATTTGACGCCGAGACGGACGAGTTTGTGATCCACACACCCACCGACACTGCAACCAAGTGGTGGATTGGCGGCGCTGGGCAAACTGCCACGCACGCCGTGTGTTTTGCAAGGCTCGTGCTACAAGGTGTGGATCATGGCGTTCAGAGCTTTATTGTACCCCTTCGTGATCTCGAGACGCACGAGCCCCTTCCTGGCGTGAGGATTGGTGATATGGGCGCCAAGATGGGACTCCAAGGAGTTGACAATGGATGGATTCAGTTCCAGCACGTTCGTATCCCGAGGGACAATATGCTGCGTCGCTACGCGCAAGTTTCGAGAGACGGCGTGTTTAGTCAGACACGACATAAGGCCCAACTAGCCTACGCAACGCTTCTTGTAAATCGGGGCAAGATTATGACGTTGTCAGTGGGCATTTTGGAAAAAGCAGTGACCATTGCCGTGCGCTATGCTGCTGTCCGTCGCCAAGGTGCGCAGGTGAATCCAAACGACCACCATGTTGAAACACGGCTACTGGATTATCAGACGCATCAATATCGACTGATGCCGGTGCTAGCCCGCGCCTATGCGTACCGAGTGCAGTCGAGACACATCACACGTCTGCTGCAGGAATTTGATACGTTGGGAAGTGAGATTTCCGAGCCCCTGTTGGCTGATATCCATGGCACAATGGCAGGGTTTAAGGCATTCTGTACTTGGGACGTCCAGAATGCAATCGAGATTTGCCGTCAGAGCTGCGGTGGCAACGGATACAGCCAGTACACGGGACTTGGTGAACTACTCGCCGATTTTTCCGTCATGGTGACGTTTGAGGGCGACAATACCGTCATGGCACAACAGACAGCCCATTATCTTGTGCGCGCCGTCGAGCAATTGCGCCGGGGCGTGAAACTCGCGGGGTCGGTGCAGTATTTAGAAAGAGTGGAGGCTAGCCAGAGACAGCGTCCCTGGGGTGCACACAGCCTTGCAGATCTCAAGAATCCAGCACTGCTTCATGAACTACTCGATGAATACGCTGGACGCCACGTGCTGGCGGTTGCCGCCAATCTGGCGGCAGCCCAGGGAGAGACTGAAGTCGAGCGCATGAATGCGTGCCTCGTCGAGCTCGTCGACGTCGCACGCATCCACGTGTTTTATAACGTGGCCACGGCTTTTCTCGCGCACGTAAACGAGGTCAAGAGGAACGCACCGACGCTCGTACCGGTCTATGAAGCCTTGTGTCACGTATACATTTTTCACGAAGTGGACCGGGGTGCGGCGTTTTTACTCAAGGAAAAAGTTCTCTCGCCCATCCAGAGTACGTTCGTGCGTCGGCAGCTCCTGGACACTTGTGCTCGCGTGCGTGCTGATGCCGTCGCGCTTGTGGATGCCTTCCTGCTCACGGACAACGTGTTGAATTCGTCCATTGGCCGCGCGGATGGCAGCATTTACGAAGGCGCGTTGGCCGCGGTGCGCCATCGCACAGATCCGTCACCATACTTTACTTCAGTGATTAAACCAATCCTTGCACGCCAGCAACTCAACTGACGGCGAGGAAACGCTGAAGGCGCCATCATCACGCGGCTATTTTATGTTCGGAATGCGTAGTTAGTGTACCACTATGTACATGTACACAACGTGGAGGAAAAGTGGCTTTGAGTGGGACACACCACCTGGCCTGGACGTGTTCGTACCTAGACGCGCGTCGCAGAAGTGACGTGTGCAAGCTCGAACGCTTGACTGAAACTTTTTGGGTCCACTTCCGGTACAAAGTCTATAAACCCGATCTCTTCAACTTCTTGAGCATCGACGATTTCGCCTTCAATATCTACAGAAACCGCTTGATCGTCGTGGTTTTTCTTGCTTTGACTTCTAGTGTAGTGTGGCTCGTATTGCCACTTAGATTTCTTCTTAGATTTCTTCTTGGAGACTAGTAAATCACCAGATATTTCTCCTCCTGACGCTTGATCTTTCATCAGACTTTGCTTAACCTTGTTGTGTGGTCTGGATCCAATCTTTCAATATTCTTGACGTGCTGCGTGACTACCACCTTGCGCTCGCTATTCAAATAATCCTTGAAGCATTTAACCTATTTACTTTTACCAATTACAATGGACACTTGAGCTCTATGAGCTAAAGAAGTTTTGCCAGGCTTTCGATACACCGTGCATGGCGATCCAAGCGCAACAATTTCACCGATATTCGGCGTCTTCTTCGTTAAGAACTCCAGAGGCGAGAGACGCTTGATGTTTCCATTGCTTGGACTTCCGTGTAAAATATACCCTTGGCGGCATATTCAGCCGCTTCCGACCGATAAGTTAAGGACAGTCCGGAGCCGAAAACCATACAACGAACCATATTGAATATAGTCCTGCTTAACATCTCTACCTTGCCATTTGACGCGGGACATCCTGTTTCGGTCACTTGACTCCTAATTCCCATCTTTTGCAAAATAAATCCACATTTTTATCTTCGCATCCACTGTCTGTCCGCAGAACATGTATGCTACAGTTGAACTCTCTCTTAAACCACGCTAAAAATGTTCAAACTTCTTTGCAGCTTGAATCTTCGTTTTCGCACGAAATACACGGACATAAGACGAAAAATGGTCAATAAATACTACGAGGTATCTGTTCCCGCGTCGGTCTCGAGGTACTATTGGAACCTTCAGGTCGCTGCATATAACACCCCTGACTCGATCTAAGGGCGAATTTTCACCTGAATCTCTCTTGGGCTCGGCCTTTCGTACCCCCTTCCCTTCTGCACATGTTAAGCAGTTCGAATGTGATGTGCTTGTAAGCTTGATGACAAATTGCGGGTCTTTTGCTCACAACTCGATCGTTTCGTAAGCGAGGTGTCCAAGACGCAGGTGAAAATGGTACAAGCTACCCTCTTGAGTATCATCTTTGTGTGTCTCCATAGTCGTGTTCATTATGACCTCAGAAAAATTTGCTAGAAGACCTTTATCTGTCTTCGGGACCAAATTTGCGATTAGGATTGATCCACTCATCTTCACATTAAACAGTAAATCCCCTCTTAGTCTGACTTCCATCCTGTTACTTTGATGCACAAACCTGCAACCTTTCAGCATTAATTTTCCAAGTAGAATCGAATTCCTTGCTAACTTTGGGAAAAATATACCTATTGCATAACAGCAATCGTGTCAGGATGCTTTTTAAACGAATTTTTACGACCTTGGTGACCTGCAAAAAAATTCATCGGGTAACGTCAGCCTCATATTTCCCGTGCAGGGAACCACATCTTCTAAACGATCTTCACACCAAAAAGATGACGGCTGGCACCACTATCGGAAATCCAAACGTAATTGTCATCAGTTTCACTCGAACTTAAGGCTTCAGACCAGTCTTAATTTTCTTCTACCGTAGCTAGACCATATTCTTTTTCTGCTCCACCTTGCATCTTCCGATGAACTTGTTTTTCAAGCCTTTCAACCCTCTTCGGGAATTCCCATCGGATATGACCCTTTCCACCACAGTTATGACATATAACCGTCCTCTTATAATCATGAGCAGCGATCCCAACCGGCCTTGGTGTCCTATGCTCTTCACGTGGTCTTTTTCCACCTCTTGAGCCCATGCCACTAATTCTTGAGCTTGTAAAATAAAGTCTGTCCTCATCGGATCGTACCGCATCATCCTCGCGTACTTCAACGCTGGAATAGCGTAATTCACGAGATTTTCAACTATTTGCTCCTAGCTAGATCCACTTTCGCGTGCTAATGCCGTCAACTATAACAAATCCTCGTTCCATGACCCTCTAGCGTCCTTTTCAGCAGCAACTAGCTGCGCAGAATGCTGATGCGAAATCGTAACTCGATAAGCGCGCCACATCTGGTCCAATACGTAATGTAACGTCTGCGAAACTTGCCACCAGATCCCTATATTTGCACTGGGAAGCCGCTCCATCAAGATATTCACCCAATTTGTTGACTTTAAGCCTCTCAGTCCAGGCAAATCCAGACTAAATCTTTGCTATCTCGAGCGCTTCCATGAAGAATTATGCCCAATCACGAAAATCAGGACCAAGCCCAGGGTAAATTTCTGCCCCTGACAACTTCCGAACCACAAGCTTCGGTATCTTGTACGGGCGCGGCTGTAGGCCCGGTTTGGCAAAAATTTCAAGCCGCTTGTTCTTCTTCCGCAATGTCTGCTTGCATGCCAGGGGCTTCTCGCGGTACTACCATGCGAGGTACACCACCCCTCTCGATTCCTTCATGAACAGACATATCATTTAGCGTAATCTGCTGTCCAAATGGCGCAAAATTCTTGATACTTTCTCGAAAGAGGCTATCATGACCTCAAATCGGCAAATCCCTCACCGTAACCGGAGACACACACCGTCCCAAACCTTGCGATCGTTCTTCTTCCATTTGATCCAATCTTTTGTTCATTTTTCCCTCTAGAAGAAGGAGCACCTTCAGTGCGCCCTCCTGGTCGAAGGTTTACTCTCCGACCATCAGAACTCTCGTCAAAAATTACCGTAGCGATAGTAACGTAAGCCGAACAAAAAACTCAAATTCTCTCCACAACATCCAGGAGACCGTTCCATGTTAACCACACGACAGAACGTGAACTTTCGCAAAAATAAAACTTAGATTTAAAACTTACGCGCCCCCCCTGTCCCTTGGGCTCACAACCTGTAGAAAATTAACACGAGTAGAGGGCAAGGCCAATATACCGTAGTGACTATACCGGCCGTTAGTGCCTGATAGTCTGGGAGTAAATTTCTTGTAAAGAAGCGCGCCCTACGTGATCAGCGTAGGTGCGCACTGGAAGCAAGTAAGTGTTCTTTGTTTTAGAGTAAAAATACAGACGTCCCTCCGAAAATTTATAGCCTCGGTGGAAGGTGGAGCCTATAACGTGTCGGAGGGTATAAACTAGCGGAAAAAGTCAGTGTATAAGATTTCCAGATAGGAACGACAACGTTGGAAGCCGAAACTTATAAGGTACTGGAATTTATTAAGTAGCAAGGGATAAGATTTCAGAGGGATGACCGTATACTAATTGTAAAAGCGAACTTAAGAACCTAACCTAAAATTTCTAATAAATGCAAATATACAGTTAAAATTCCAAAGCAGCTAAAAATACATAAGTGACCACGGTGGTCGCGCTTCACTTGAAGTTTGTATAGTCTCATGCCAGACTACATACATCACTTGAAAACTTCTAAATCTACTAAACTCACAAACCTCGCGCTCTTAGTTCACTACTGACGAGTCATTATTTCGAATGTATGACGTGTATACGTAAACATGAAAAATGAGTAACAAAGTGCAACTTTTCATTAGCGAAGACTACCTAAATGGGTTGGTAGGACTGTCGACGCAGCGGGTCCTTACGACGGCGAATCGCAAACACTGCGGCCGCCAGAACAAAGACGACCAAGCCGATAAAGCACGATACGCGACCAGCAGACGCAGGTTTGCTTGAAACGTCTTTGGCATTGTCTAGAGCGTGTGATGGTTCCAAACGCTTTAGGTTAAAGAACTCGCCAGCTGCTTCTCGCTCAAATGGGTCGGATGGGTATGAAAAAATTGAGCAATTGTCGTCACCAAATAAGAAACAATCAAACAGGTGAAGCCCATGAAGCGGACGGACAGCAGGTACCATGTGCCCTGCCCCTTTCACTGTCTTGAACGTTAAGCCAAGCTCAAATTTCTGATGATAGCCAGCAATCTGATCGTCTGGTCCAATCCATGCCCGCCACGATGTCGCTGGTTTTAATTTGAGTCCCTTCTCTTCTGTAATCCAACGCTGCGTTCCGATAAAGTTGACCACGGAATCGGCATCACCACTATAAATGAGCACGTTTAGCCCCTTGCCAAGGATTTGTCGGTACTTTGCAAGGGATGAAAACGTTCGATTGTAGTTGTGCGAGATAAAATGTTGACAATCGACCCATTTTATGGGTAACTCCCCTTCAACATGTAACGCCTGTTGCACGTCAACTCTGTTCAACAGTTGTTTCGTAAAATCCCCAGCACAAGGTCCGACCACTCCACGATGTGTCTGGATATGGGAACTTTTGTCCATGAAATGACAATGCAACGCCGTCCGCTGATGATTTTGTAAGTGACACACATCACCGTAAATAAAGTAGTGGTTAAATTCTTCCGTATCTGCAGCTTCATGCGCTTTCAAAACTGCTTCTTCGCAATGGGCCGTGCAATTGACGTCTGTAAACATACATTGCGCAATATCGTTATTGCAGTAATCAAGTAGCGTTAAGTAATCGCCACGTGAAATCAAAGCGTGTGTATAGTAGTATTCCATATACGCATTGCCATCAATCTCCATATCCGTAAGTGGGTTTCCAATTGCAAACCCTTGAAGGTTTAAACCCTCTACTGGATCATTCATCAGACGTTCGACTAGAAATGGAATGTACATTCCAGCGTAGCTTTCCCCCGTCACGTAAAACTCGCGCGTCGAGAATTTCGGATACTTTCGAAGGAATTCCCGTAAGAAAAGCCGTAGACGATCCGCGACGACGTCATCGTTATAGTAACCACTGGGAGCTTGTAATGGCTGACTAAAGCCAACACCGGAAGGAGAATCAACCCAAATCACATTGGCACGAGCGTTCCATCCGTATGGATTAAGACCCACTGTTTCGTCCCGTTGAGCGATAAATGGACCATTTTCAGTGAAAAAGCCTTCCGTTGACGCACACCCAGGACCTCCATTCAACCAAAGCACCAAAGGGTCCTTCTCCGGAGAGCGTCGAGATTCCGTAAACCAATAAAACATTTTTTCTTTATTTGGTGTCGGTAGATGCAACTGACCGGCATAGTGTTTAAAAGGGACGTCAACTTGTTTGAGACCTGGGAGATCTCCGACTCGATGAGCATCATAAGCCATGGTTGGAAGTAAGAAACACAGTGAATTGAGTGCAAAAACTTTTATTTTGACTGTTGGCTCACGTCAGTCGTTGGTGACACGATAAGAAGTGAAGTGTGCTTAAGTGGGTTGAATCGGGTGCATGTAACGGTTCACTTGAAAATATCGTAGATGAAGGGTGCAATAGGGAGTTGATGTCGTTTTTCAGGGTGCAATAGGGATTTGTACCGTCACATTACACTTTTAAGGATGCAATAGGGAGTTGAAAGGGCACGGATAATGCCACGTTTAGCCACTGGCTTCTTGCGATTTGTTATATCAGTACCCAATCAAGATGCAGCATATGAATACGTTGATAGACAGTAAGACACAGGTAAAATGCTAACGACTGTAGTTACTATCCAATCAAGATGCAACCTGTTGGA
The DNA here is from genome assembly GCA_026184515.1 of Peronosclerospora sorghi. Taxonomy (NCBI): domain Eukaryota; phylum Oomycota; class Peronosporomycetes; order Peronosporales; family Peronosporaceae; genus Peronosclerospora; species Peronosclerospora sorghi. Next base: position 15,376,309 of record CM047580.1, read on the forward strand.
AAAGCTCGTCGGTACCGGTAGTACTTGATTGGTACCGGTACTCGCCAGGTCCGGTACTGCTCTGGCAGGTACCGCACTGTTTTGGCCGGTGCTGTTCTGGCCGGTACCAGTAGCATTTTCAAAGGACGAAAACCGCAGTGGCTTAAAATGGTTTACAGTAAAACCTGTCTAAACAAATATGCTGGGACTGGGTCAAACGTATTATTTTACGGAGGTTATGAAATTGTAGAGATGCGCAGCGGAATGCAGCGGAACGCAGTACTGTACTTATGATCAGGGGCTGTGAAATGTAACCCTCAACTAACCACCAACAAACAAAGAACCAACAAAACCGCACAAAACCCGCAACATCCGACCACACCAACCACAGTTTGACAGCAGAACCCAAAGATGCCAAGGGCTGGAGCACAGCACACAACCATGCCGGACAAGGTCCGCATTGCCTTGTGTGAGCACAAGCAGAAGAACCCTTCGCTCACGCAGAAAGAGCTGATTGCTTGGTGGAGACCAATCACCACCTCAAAATCAGCCAAGCAACGGTCTCCAACACGATCAAACGTTCGGTCGAAATCCTCCAAAAGGCGTCCAACATCAATCTTGGGCAGAAGCGGCAAAAGACCGTAAAGTATCCTGAGATGGAGAAGGCGCTTTTTGAGTGGTTTACGGCTCATGAGGAGCAGGTGAACATGAGCGGTGATCTTCTGAAAGAAAGCTCTAGAAAGATCCTTGATCGTCTTTACCCAGGTCACGAGAAATTCGAGTTCTCAAACCGCTGGCTTGAATCATTCAAGACACGTCACGGCATTCGATCCGTCCGTCACTTTGGCGAGAGTGGTTCCGTCAACAAACAACTCATCGAGGATGAGCGCCCAAAGATACGTGAGGTGCTCGACAAGTATGCACTCAGTGACATCTACAACATGGATGAGACGGGCCTGTTCTACAGGATGCAGGTTTGTTAAACATTGCCATTCAATTCAATTGTGATAAAAATTGCTCTAAGCATGTCACGTTCAGGCAGATCACTCGCTTGCAACCGAGCAGCTTGAAGGGCGCAAGCAGCACAAGGAACGGCTGACTCTTGCCGTTTGCTGCAATGCCGATGGTTCAGACAGGCTTCCCCTTTGGATCATTGGGAAGTCAAGGAGCCCACGCTGCTTCAAGAACATCAATCTGAACAATCTCGGTTGCGTGTACCGCAACAATGTAAAGGCTTGGATGACGCAAATTATTTTTCTTGAGTGGCTCAAATCGTTTGATCTTCGAATGGCTGACAGAAAAGTTCTTTTGATTCTTGACAATTGCGGTGTACATGTCCCTCTTGACGACATTCCGGCCCGCATTCAGCTCCGGAACACTACTGTGTTCTACCTGCCAACAAACACCACATCAAAGCGGCAGCCCTGCGATGCTGGGATTATCCGTAACCTTAAGGCCTACTACCGCCGCGCTTTAAACCTCTTCTACTGCAGCGTGTGGAGGACAAACTTCCTGATCCTGAGATTGACATTCTTGAGGCAATCAGGATTGCAGTCCCCGCGTGGAAGAACGAGGTGAAGGCAGAGACCATTGCAAACTGTTTCCGCCACTGCCAGATTCGCAGTACGGCACCGGAGGATCAGCAGCCAGTTTTGGCAGAGGAGGGGCTTCTCGACCAGGAGGTTGTGGCCGAGCTGGAGTCACAGATTCGCCGCTTCCGCTACGCCAATACCATGGATGTGCGTAACCTCCTCAACTACAGCGAGGAGGATGTTGTCACCTACGCACCTACCTTGGACGAGGTGATTCAGGATCACTTGGTGCCGGAACCGTGGAAGAACAGGCCGATGACGATGAAATCCAAGAGGTCGCCATTGTTCCAGTATCCGAGGCACAGGCAATGATACGTTCACTGGAAACATTCTGGCTGCAGCAATCTGATGTGAACGAGCTCTTCATGACGGACCTCCAACGCATGAAGAACAAGGCTGCAGCCATAAAGACCAGCCAGATGAAGCAGAAGGGCATACGTAACTTTTTTGAGCGTGTTTGAATAGCGACATATAGGGCCAGGTATATAGGATATTTTTTACATAAGTTGTGGGACTGAGAAAATTTATCAAATATCACATTACGGAGGTTTATTAATTCCAATATAGGGACGAACTCGGGACCGGCAAGAAATATTTTTTTGCGGAGGTTATTAGTTTAGCCAGTATCAATTTAGACAGGTTTTACCCCCCTGTTCTACTGTATATGCATGGAATTTGAGATTGAGCATTTTGGACTAACTTTGTGATTAGAGTTTAGGACTAAATCTTTAATTATATTGAACACTTTTTATCTTTCTATCTTCACTAAAGATCTCAGCCCCGGCGCTCTGAACTTACACACAGGGCGCCCTTCCTGTACGCGCATAAGACACCAAGCACTGACCGGCTTGAACTTAACAACTTGTCCGCACGCGCCCCCAACTCGTGTCAACTTCCCACACAACCTGGGTATTTTTTGCTCTAGTGTAGTTTACACTAGATAGAGCTTATTGCCGCTTGAGTTTGACGTTGTGTAACAGGGTTACATTCTGGTTACATTTATTTATGTTGTGTACGTAAGTACACTACGGTTGGGGTCAGTATTGACCGATCCGAAAGGTTTGGACCTATTGGTTATTTTAACCAATCAGGGTAGGAGCCCTTGGTGGAGGTGTGGCAGCCTGCCACGTGTTAGTACACAGGTGGTGTACATTACATTTTGGCTAGGTACGAATTTAGTAAGTTCTACTTAGTATTACATATAGTTTACATTAGCTTAAATTAATTTAGGCTATTTACATATTAAATATACATTCAGTTTACAAAACACGCCAATCCAGCTAGACGCACGACCTCGACCGGTCGCGCGTGCTGTGAGGGTTTGTAGCCAAAAGGAATACCTCCTTTAGCTACTCCCTTTCTAAGGGAAGCCTTGTCTCAAGGCGTTAGTTAAGTCTAACAAGTAAACCAAGGGAAACTTGGCCCCGAGTAAGAGAGAACTCTCTTACTAAGCCCTTTTACAAGGGCGTATCGGCTAAGTAGCGGCACATCGCCGCTTAAGGGAAGTATTCCTCCTCTTTTTGCGCTAGCCGCACCGTGCGTGTACGCACCGGCTACATCTGGTAGCACTTGTAGTCAATCCAACACCTGTGTTGGTAGGCTACGGCATCCTCTGCAAAGGATGAATCAGGACGATTGGGAAAGGTTAACCCTCGTCCAGCAGGAAGTCTTTAACAGACTGTTATCCTTACTGGGTGACGAAGGCATGCAGCTCCTAGTGGAGCAGGGCCTTGAGGCCGTAAAGGCGAGGGTCAATGCCCTCATCGCCCATGCGGCAAGTTGTCGTGGAAGTCATTCCGCGTCCACGGGGGTGCGACCTCCGTTGTCCTTTAAGATAAAGGAATTCACCGATGAAAAAGGTGATAAACATTATGTGTGGCTTCGAGAGTTCGAAACGGTCTTCACCACAGCGAATGTGATCGCTGATCACCTGCAAGTGGGACTTGCACTGACCCATCTCACGGGTAAAGCCCGTGCATGGGCGTTCACGTGTTCGGAGTCAGTCATGGACGTGTTGCCAACCTGGGAAGTCCTTAAGCAGAAGCTTATGGACATGTACGCCACGCCTGATCTGGTTTTCCAGAATCAGCTGGCGTTCCTAAGGTGCCGTCAGGGCACTAGGGACTTGGAAACATATGTCCAAGAACTGAAGACCCTGTTGGCAGGGATGTGCGCGAAAGCGTATTCGGACGATGTGTCCATCCCCGTGTTCATGGGAGGCCTGAGAGAAGGGCCAGCACGTTCGTAGCTATTCCGAAGCCGACCCCAATCCCTGGGGGAGGCGTTTAAGATGGCGTTTAACGCCGAGAGGAACCTTCGTTCCTCTAAGGTGGGTCCCGAACCCATGGACCTGAGTCAGGTCGAAGCGGAAGAGAAACCTTCCGCTAAGAGTCACGCTGACTCTGCTTTGCTGGGTTCTGAAGCGGAGCTCCTGGCCATGCTGCAGCGGAATGGACCGCTGAGATGCTTCCTGTGTGGAATCACGGATCATCTGCGACCCGAGAAACCCCCAGCGAGACTCTCGCTTTAAGGGGCCGAGGGTAGGTAAAAATCCCACGCCCAAGCAGTCGGGGAACGACGGCTCCCAGTAGGGGCGGGGCGCCCTACTGGGGGATTCCTCAGTGCTGTTAAACCTCAGGATAGGGGCCGACAGCACAAAGCCCCGAGGGAAACGGTGCTTTCTAGCACCGTGTTGGTATACCAGCCAGGGTTGCTGGTCGTCCTTGCGGACGTGAAAGGCTTTGATAAGCCTTGGAGTCTTGATAGACTCTGGAAAGTCTGATAATTATGTCAGACGAGCTTCTGTGGAGAGGAGTCGGCTGTATGCCGAGGCCCCAGAGGCACGTTCTCGTGACGTTGCCACGGTCCGTCTAGCGACGGGCGTACAGGTTTCTGTACCAAGGTCTCGATTGACCTTAAGCTGAAGTTTGCAGACTTTGACAGCTTAGAGCGCTGCCTAGTCCTGGATTTGGACTCGAGGTATGACCTCATTCTGGGCATGAAGTGGCTGGAACGCCACGAGCCATGGATAGACTGGAAGTCTAAGTCCATTGGCTCAACGCACCCGCGATCGGGTGAAGCATTGGCGAGTCATGAACCCACCTTTGCTCGATCGCAAAAGCGATTCTGGCGAGAGATGCCAGAGATTGGGATGTCTGAGATGATCAATCCCAATGAGGTCAAGGAAGTGTTCCTTGACGAGGGGGATTCGGCGATTAATCCCCGAGCCGATATAGGCGAGACTGGTGAGTCGCCAGTGTTAGAGGTGGATTTCTCTGAGGTTAAAGACCCCTGTGGTTAAGCGCGAGGCGCTTACAAGCGAAGAGACCCGTAGTTCGTCTCTTTCGCGCGTCGGAATTGATTCCAACCACGCCGTTGTACGTGAGACTGGCGAGTCACCGGTGGTAGAGGTAGAGACCTCTGTGGATAGGCGCTATGCGCTTCCAATAGATGGGGCAATTAACTCCCCCCATCTGGGTCCCGGGACGAGTCCCGAGGCCAGTAGTCAGTAGTACTATCGGATGCTGAATAGTGTGACAGGTGTTGTCACAGAAGGTGTAAGACTGGAACGGTTGCCTGGGGTAGGCGAACTGTTGTCGTTGGAGGAGATGTCCTTCAACGAGTTTGAGACTGCTTTGAAAGCAGATGAAATCGACAAGGTCGTCGTGTTGCGTCCGGAAGAGGAGTTGAACTCCTCATCCACGATTGACGAGTCAGTTTTGGTGCAAACCAAACATGCATTAAATGCCCGAAGCGGTCTCAAGATCCTCTCGGATCCTGAGGACCCCTACCATTCCTTGCTAAAGGAATTTGGAGATGTCATTAGTGACAACCGCCGATGGGGCTACCACCGGATCGGGGAGTCCGACATGAAATTGATTTGGTTCCCGGAACCAAATACTGCGTCACTAGGTAGTGGCCTATCCCCAAGGAACAATGCGACGTCATCGACGCATTCTTCAAGGGGAAAAAAGAAGAGGCAGGGATGGTACGGGAGAGCAAGTCTCCCCACTCATCTCCCACTTTTTGTGTTCGTAAACCGAACGGAAAGTGGCGCATTGTGCATGCATATAACAAGCTGAATGCAGCTACTGTACCCATGCAGACTCCGATTCCTCGGAAGGATGTCCTCCAGAACAATATGGCGGGATGTACTGTGTACAGTGCCTTAGATCTGGTGGACGGGTATTATCAGGTGCTCATGCGAGCGTCCGATATTCCGCTGACAGCAGTTAGCACGCCTAGTGGCATACTGTGGGAGTGGCTTGTTATGCCACAATGGCTTTAAAATGCACCAGCGACTTTCAATCGCTTGGTGACTCAACTCTTCCGCCCTCACAGGAAGTACGCTCAGACGTACTTCGACAATATATTCGTTCATAGTCGTGCGAAGGGCGACTCGTCTGATGTTCAGACGCATCTGATACACCTTCGAGTAGTGCTCGAATGTATGCGAGAGCATAAGTTATATGCGAACGCATCCAAATGTATATTTGGTGCTGAGGAAATTCCTTTCCTCGGATGCTTCATCGGTAAGGATGGAGTGCGGGCGGATCCCGCGAAGGTGAAAGCCATTGTGGAGTGGCCTTCGCCTGTAAATCTTAGAGATTTACGGAAGTGGCTTGGATTAGCCAACTATCTCCACAAGTACAGCGAGAACTACGCTGAAATGGCGAATCCATTGACTGACCTTCTTAAGAAGGATGTTGATTGGTGTTGGGAAACTGAACACCGAAACGCTTTTGAAGCGGTAAAGGCGAGCTTGTTAAAAGCTCCCGTTCTTGCTCTTCCAGACTCTGGGAAACCATTTAGTGTCGTCTGCGACGCCTCCGATTTTGCAATCGGATGTGCTTTGTTACAAGCAGATGATGCAGGAAGGGAAAGCGTGATCGTGTTTGAGTCGAGGCAGCTTAGAGATGAGGAACGGAATTATCCCGTTCATGACAAGGAGCTACTTGCAATTAAGTATGATCCTGTCAGATTTCGGGTTGACCTACTCGGATCGAAGCCGTTCGTGGTTTATACTGACCACGCGTCCTTAAGGACAGCGACAAAGTCGCCTCATCTCTCTCAACGGATGGCCCGTTGGCTCTCCTTCTTTGCGGAGTACAATTTTGAGGTTAAGTATAAACCTGGCAAGCAGAACGTGCTTGTAGACGCGTTGTCGCGTCGTCCCGATTACGAGCTCGCTCACGCGACATTCGTCACCACACCTGTGGTGGATCTCATACGCCAGACGTATGAGAAAGACTCACAGTGTACGGCGCTAATCAGCGCGTTAGGTGAAAAGGGTCTTGGCTCGTCTGATCCAACCCTGTCAAGTCGAGCTAAAGCTCGTTTACACCGTTACAGGTACTGTTACGGTTTGCTATATTATAGCACGAGCGCGGAGGACACTCCGCGGGTGGTAGTTCCTCATGATGAGGAATTGAAGTATAGAGTCCTCTTTGAGGCACATGACGCCCCTACCGGGGGTCATTTAGGTCTGGATAAGACCTACAGCGCTTTAAGCGCTTTGTATTGGAGGCCCAACATGTATAAGTGTGTCGGTGCGTATGTACGCACCTGTGAGACGTTTCAGAGGGTTAAACTCTCTGCAAGTACAGCTGCGCCTTTGGACAGCTCGTCGGTTCCAACGGAGTGTTGGAAATCCATTAGTATGGATTTTATCTTCGGTTTTCCGAAGGATAAGGCCGGTAACACCGGCATATTGGTCTTTATAGACCGTTTGAGCAAGATGGCTCACCTGGCGGCGGTGCCAGAGTCCATAGATGGACAAGGAACAGCGAAAGTGTTCCTAGACCGTGTCTTTCGACACCACGGTATACCCGATTCCGTTGTATCGGATCGAGATCCCCGCTTTACGGGACAGTTTTGGGGCGCGTTGTTTAAGGTGCTAGGCACCAAGATCCTTATGTCCACTGCGGATCATCCGCAGACGGACGGACAAACGGAACGCGTTAATCAGGTTGTAGAGGATATTATCCGGAGTTTATGTCCGGATTCTCCAGTGAGTTGGAGTGAGATGCTTACTATGGCCGAATTTGCTATAAACAATTCGGTCCATGCATCTACGGGGTTTACCCCGTTTTACGTGAACGGATTGGTGAATCCGAGGGTTCCGTTGACGCCAAGTGTGTGTGGCCCAGGGCTTAAGGGGGGAGGTTCCCCGATGTCAGCCCTGTATCTGTGCGAAAGCACATCGATAAGTTTTTATCGACGCGCCTTAGTATCTTACGACACGTTTGCGATGCCATGGCGGAAAGCCAAGACAAGCAAAAGGAAAAAGACAGACCGAAAGTGTCGGGTAACAGAAAGGCGTATCAAGTAGGAGAAAGTGTTTTATTAAACGTTAAAAACCTTCCTACGCATGCAGTTTCGAATGTTTTAAGGAACAAACTACGCCCCAGGTTTGTGGGGCCTTTCAAGGTGCTAGCCCGAAAGGGCTTGGCGTACACCTTGGATATTATGAAGGCGATGCGTACGCATCCAACCTTCTATGTTGGTATGCTTAAGCCATACCATGACCTGGTGGCGGGTCCCCTCTTGAAGGGGGTTGGAAAGGCGAGTAGCCATAAAAGCCGTAAGGAGCGGCAGGTCGGAATAACTCAGAGAGGGTAGAAAGTATACCCCGCAACTCCGCAAAGGTTGACTCGAGAGAGGCAAGCCGCCTCTCGGTGCGGTCAGTCGCACTCTCCTCATCGCGGAGGCCCTCCTGTACATCACGGATGCGATGGCTGTGTCGATCACAGCGCGCGTGAATCTCACGTCGCAATTGCGCGACCTCCTCCTCCAATTCTCGATACGGAGGGCACTCCACATTATCATGTGGAGCGTTTGATGGCGCGACGCCATTATCGGGGTGAAACCCAATATCTGGTGAAGTGGAAAGGTTATCCACATTCCCAGAGTTCGTGGGAGTCCGTGACTCCCCTGCGGCAGGATTTCCGTGACGTCGTTGACGATTTCGAGCGGGAGAATCCCGCTGCGGGTCAACGATCAAAGGGGCGCGAGAAGCCCCTTCACTCCCAGTAGGTGGGAGTTCGCCGGAGGCAGATGCGACGCTCGCACTGTTCCACGTACCGCGTTGGGAGTAGGAACGCTGGCATAGCGTGTGCAATAGGGGGCACGTAATTGCCTCATCGCTTTGGCTCTGGCAAACGCCATGCGCAACACCCTCTCCACCCGAACGTCACGTTCGGAATAGCTGTCATGCAGCTCAGTAAAGCTACGGAGGAGTTTTCCCCTTCCGCCCAAGCGTGGAATTTCTTTTCGGCATCTTCGGCACTTTCTCCCGGAGAAATAACAATAGGAACCTCGTGGAGGTTCGCAACAGGGGAACCCTGTGCCTGTCTGTCGAGGCGCTCTCGTTAAGGGACGCTAGTGAACTGCTTCTGCGCGAGCAGTTGTTCGCGGAGTTTCTTCCGGCGTTCGCATTGATACGGCTGTTCAGCCACAGGGCCAGGAGTATAGAATGCTAAACCATTTCTTACCATAGTCCTAGCCCACTTTGGGAGGTCACGAGAACCTTCAAACTTATATGCCGCCCGTGGCGAGCGTTTGGGGGAGCGCAACGCAGCCCTTCGTGCCTGTGCAGTAAGTTGGGATTCTTGAGCCGCATCTAACTCATTGGTAATGATCTCGTTCGGCTATCCGGATGTACCATCCGACATTGGAAGGGGTGGCGCACTAGCTAGTGCATTTTCCCCACGTGTGGGGAACGGATTGGGTTACCGACATCGCCGTTCGGCGATGTCGGAGTGGTCAGCCATTGGGGAGATATCCCCAAGGGCATCCACCTCCAAGTAATCGGAATAGTCAGCCTCCTCTTCTTGAGGAGAACCCTCAGCACCACTAAAGGTGCTCATGGTTAGCTAGAAGTTCTGGCAGTTGGATTTCTCCAACTATAATTGATTTATTGCGTAAGCAATAGTCTTGATGGGGGAGGATGTAACAGGGTTACATTCTGGTTACATTTAGTTATGTTGTGTACGTAAGTACACTACGGTTGGGGTCAGTATTGACCGGTCCGAATGGTTTGGACCTATTGGTTATTTTAACCAATCAGGGTAGGAGCCCTTGGTGGAGGCGTGGCAGCCTGCCACGTGTTAGTACACATGTGGTGTACATTACATTTTGGCTAGGTACGAATTTAGTAAGTTCTACTTAGTATTACATATAGTTAACATTAGTTTAAATTAATTTAGGCTATTTACATATTAAATATACATTTAGTTTACAAAACACGCCAATTCAGCTAGACGCACGACCTCGATCGGTCGCGCGTGCTGTGAGTGTTTGTAGCCAAAAGGAATACCTCCTTTAGCTACTCCCTTTCTAAGGGAAGCCTTGTCTCAAGGTGTTAGTTAAGTCTAACAAGTAAACCAAGGGAAATCTTGGCCCCGAGTAAGAGAGAACTCTCTTACTAAGCCCTTTTACAAGGGCGTATCGGCTAAGTAGCGGCACATCGCCGCTTAAGGGAAGTCTTCCTCTGTAAGCTAGCCGCACCGTGCGTGTAAGCACCGGCCACACGTTGATACTTGCGACGCATTCAAATCGTTCGAATCACTACAGGAAATAACATGAGGATGTTGAGGATTTCGCCGAAGACGAACGACTTGACCCCCACTTGTTCATTACAGCCCATCCAGTCAACGTAATTGCCTCGTTGGTTTCGTGCTTCATATGTGATCTATTTGTGTGGCACAAGAAATCAAACTCCGAGTTAGATAGCCACGTCTCCTTTGTAATCCCTTATGATCCCGTGGTCAAGTGGTACGCTGCTCAATTCGGTACCGGCTATAACTTGGTTGGTTTCAAAAAAAGTAAGACGAATTCAACCTATGTAATCCCTATAAAAAGTGTACAATCTAAACAATATATATAATCTACTAGCAGTCGCATCCTAAGATGATGGCTGTCGGCGCAACTAATTGCATCCCACGACTGCTGAAGTCTGCCATTGTGAGATTGACAGCGTCCTCGCTTCTCAGTATCCAGCACCTGCAATTCTTCGACCCCCAAGCTTTCGACTGTTGAAGATTTACAAGCGATGCATGTGTAGTCCGGAATGGGACTATATATAAATTTCAAGTGAAGCGCGACCACGTGGTCACTTATGCATTTATGCATTTTAGCTACTTTGGAATTTTAACTGTATACACACATCCCCCTCTTACCTTATACCCCTGGTAGACAGCAGAAATGGTATGTTATGAGGGGTTATAAGGTAGAAGGGGTACCAATGACTCATAGAACGAGCCTCGTTCCCACCAAAAGTCATAAGCTAAGAGGGGATATAAGGTATGAGGGGATAAGCTAAGAGGGGGAGGTGTGTATTTGCTTTTATTAGGAATTTTAGGTTACGTTCTTAAGTACACATTTATAATTAGTATATTTTACTATAAAACAAAGAAAACTCACTTACTTGCTTCCCGTGCGACCCTACCCTGATCAAGTAGAGCGCGCTTCTTTCCAAGAAATTTACTCCCAGTCAGGCACTAAACGGCCGGTACAGTCATTACGGGATTATGACCGCGCTCCCAATTCGTGTCAATTTTCTACAGGTTATAGGGCCCAAGGGATACGGGGCACGTAAGTTTAAGTTCTAAGTTTAATTTGTGAAGTGTCACGTTCTATCGTGTGGATTACGTGGAACGGTCTCCTGGAATTTTGGAGGGAAGTCGACTGTTACGTTTGGATTACGTTACTATTGTTGTGCTTATGGAAGAGGAAACCTTCGACCAGGAGGGCGCACTGTAGGCGCTCCTCCTTCAGGTGAGTAACATGTAAAAAATTTGGACCAAATGGAAGAAGAACTATCGCAATTGTCCGGACAGAGTGTTTCTCCGGTTACGGCGAGGGATTCGCCGGTTAGAGGTCTTGATAGCCTCTTTCAGGAAATTATCAAGAATTTTGCGCCCTTTGGACAGCAGATTACGTTAAATGACTTACTGTTGATGAAGGAACAGAGAGGGGCGGTGTACCTCGCATGGGAATGCCGCGACAAGCCCTGGCATGCACACAGGCATTGCGGAAGAAGAACAAGCGGCTAGAATTTTGCGAATCCGGGCCTCATCCGCTCCCGTACATGATACCGAAGCTTGTGGTACAAAAAGTTTTCAGAGGTGGAGATTTACACTGGACTTGGCCCTGGTTTTTGAGATTGGGTAAACTTATCTATGGAAGCTCTGGAGATCGCAGAAATATCGTCTGGTTTTTCCTGGACTGAGAGACTGAAGGTAAACAAGCTAGGTGAATACCTTGATGGATCTACTTCCAGGTATTTTCGCTCGAATATAGAAGTTTGGTGGCAAGTTTCGCAGACGTTGCACTACGTGCTGGACCAAATGCGGCGCGCATATCGGGTTACGGTTTCGCACCAGCAGTCTGCACAATTATTTGCAGCCGAAAAGGACGTAAGAAGGTCGTGGAACGAACATTTGCTGTATTTGACGGCATTATCCCGAGAAAGTGGATCAAGCAAGAAGCTAATAGTGAAAAATATTTTGAGTACGAATTTCCAAGTTTGAAATACGCGATGATTACGCGGTATGATCCGATGAGGAAGGATTTTATCTTACATGCTCAAGAATTGGTAGCATGGGCTCAAGAAGTCACGTGAAAAGCAGAAGGACGCCAAGGCCGGGAACGATGTACAAGATCACAAGAGGGCGATTTCATGTCATCACTGTTGGGGAAGGGTCATATCCGAAGGGAATGACCGAAGAAGTTTGATAAGCGCGAGAGACAAGTCATCGGAAGATGCAAGGTGGATTGGAGAAAGGGTGCGGTTTAGCTACGGTAGAGGCAAGTAAAAACTGGCCTGGAGCCTTAAGTTCAAGTGAACTTAAGGCTCCAGGCCAGTCGGAAAAGGTCTCCTAAGAAGTGTCGACTATCCAGGTACAACTATAGTACTACAAGAAGTATATTTTCCTCGAAGTTAGCGTGGAATTTGATTTCACGGGTAAAATTGATGCAGAAAGGTTGCATTTTTGTGCACCAGAGCGATAAGATGGAAGTCAGATTGAGGGGGGATATTGTGGCGAAGCGTACCGTAGATTTTTGGCCAACTGTGGCGAATCGTACCGTAGATTTTGTGTGAGAAGCGTACCGTAGACTTTGCGGACAACTTTGGTGAGCATGGACGGGTCATCCGGAACAGACGTGACGACTGGTACAGGTACCTAACGGTAAACGACGGATGACTGATATATCAGGTTGACTGGTCGGTGGAGCACATGGGATAGGTAGTTCTGATTGGTTGATATTATGTAATGGGGTGCCATTACATAATTGATATTCAAGTTAGAATATCACAGTTTAATTTGAGACGCGTTGTCTGAAATTTAAATAAGAGATTATAAGTTATTATAATCTACGAAGGAAAAGTCGATTCGTTATAAATACCGAATCTTGCAGGTTAACTAATAGTACAGTTAGTTGAATACTTGATATTATTATATTAATTACGTAGTTACTATACTATTAGCCTCTAAACAACCCATTAAATAAGCACTCTTAATTTTGCGTTCTAACCCGTAAGTAAATATTTATATATTTACTATTAGTATAGGATTAGTTGTTATCAACTAATCCTGACCTATTGCATTGCGCGCTTCCTCGCAATTACAGTTTAAGCCTGTAACAGGATCAGTCCTGTTACACCTGGTAGCACTTTGGGGTCCGTCTTAACGACCACAGTTCCGTTCCGCTAGTTAACTAGCGGAGCGAAGATTAAGAGCCGCTCGGCATCATGTCGCGAGACATGACGCCTGCCGAGCGAGAGAGAACGCTGGAAGTGGTGACGAAACACTTCCCCCACTTCTCGTCGCGTAGTAAAGACGCGACGGTAGAAATGGTTCGGTCCATGGGGACCGACATCATTACCTTCCTCCTAGGTAAGTCCCCGGAGGAAGTGATAGAGGTTGTGAATCGCTTAGGCGAAACCACCTAGAAAAGCCAGCACGGCCCGCGCAAGAGGCAGCGAGGACCTGCAACGCATAGCGTTGAAGTGGTAAAGGCGCGAGTACCGCCCTTTACCGGCGAAGGGGGTGAGCCCCTTCGTAGATGGTTCGCAGAGGTGGAAGATGTCATCTCTGCGCAAAATATTGTTGACGAACGTCAACAGGCGTACTTCGCCATTACATGTCTGGGCGGCAGAGCCAGGGCATGGGCGATGAGTCGCAGAGCCACTGATTACTTTGCGTTCCTGACTTATCAGGAATTAAAGGCTGATCTAAATCTCAACTTTGAAGCTCCAGAAATGGAGCTAAGAATTAGGCAGGAGTTCATGGAACTCCGGCAAGGTAAGCTTGACCTTCAAGCTTACGCTCAGAAGACGCAATATTTGCTTTCAAATATTGTGTATGAGCCGTTGCCCCCTTCTATGCAGGTCACTGGCTTCATGAAGGGACTCAATGATGGTCCCGTCAAACAGAGTCTCTACCGGCACCAGCCAGAGACTCTAAGGGATGCCATTGATATGAGAATCCGTGAGTAGTTCAGCATGCGATCATGTCATCGCATGCTGGGTACAGCCGAAGGGCTCAACAGCCCTTCGCTTTTGACATGCCACAACAGCATTTCAACAAGCAGCAGTCGGGCAGACGAAATTCACACTTCGTCTCAAGAAACAGCCACCCGCGCCAGAGCATGGGAGCATGGGCGGTGGAGGTCCAGAGCCGATGGACCTATCAGTTGCGGTTGCTTCGAACAGGAAGCAACCGAAATTTAAGAGGAATATTCGCTGCATTAGATGCGCGGAAATGGGGCATTTTGCCCATTAGTGTATGGCACCGCGTCCGGTGCCACGCAGTCAGCGGACGGAACCGTCCGCTGCACGGCGACACCAACAGGGACATCACCCTGTTGGTGCAAAAAACGTAGAACACCAGTAGGGGCGGGGCGCCCTACTGGTAATGTTATCCCACATGACGACATAGGGTATGTGAGGGTAATAGCCCAGACGGAACTATGTCCTGTCAAAAGGTGCAGGGTGGTGGTAAGCCACTTATCACCCTGGAGGCTAATCCACACGGGAGCGATGTCCCCATGCGAGCTTTGTTTGACACAGGAGAGTTAAACAATTTCGTTAGAACTCAGAGTCTAACGCTGTTGAGCTTCGTGGAGGTAGAAACCCCACGAAGTATGTTGTCAGTCCGGTTAGCAACAGGTGCAACCGTGACTATTCCAAAGCGTGTGATTAAAAAACGCTTCGAGTTGAATGAACTGTCATTCGAGGATGAATTCATCGTCCTCGATTTAGATGACAAGTTCGATGTGATACTTGGAATCCCATGGATGTCCAAGTTTAAACCTTCGATCGACTGGGTTAACCTATCGATCGACTGCGGCGGATGCACAGGATCTGATCACCATGTGTGTAGTCCGGCTGTATCAGAGGATACGACCGCAGCGTCAGACATTCTGGTGGATAGCGATGGCACCACCAGGTCTGTTCTGACACGATCAGCGGAAGGTACCTCCGCTGGTGAGAGTCCAGAGGGACTACCACACGCAACAGAAGAGTCGTTGCGTGTTGGAGAGAAACATTCCACGGGTGATAAAGACCACCGTGAGAATGAAGTGATATCCACGGTGGGAAACACCCACCGTGAGAATGAAATAGTATCCTCAATGGGAAACACCCACTGTGCGACCGAAGGTTCCAACACGATGAAAGAATTCCGTGTTGATGAGAGTGAACTCACGATCGAGTGCAATCGTGAGAACAACTCCGTGGTGGCCAGTGCTCACCACGTTGCGTTAGCCATGCACACGGGTGACAAAGACCACCGTGTCGCAGAACAGGCGGCCGATCAGACGAGCACATCTGATAGCCAAGAAAATTCCAAGGTAGGCAGTGGCCACCATGATGATGAGTATTCACACACGGTGGATCGTAATCACCGTGTAGCAGTCAATCAGACGAGTGCGTCTGATTGCATGGGCAGTTCCGTCGAGACGATCAACGTCTTGACGCAAACGGAGACCAGATTAGCTACCCAGTCTCTGTTGATGGAACACCCTCCGAAAGAAGGTTCGAAGGTGATGGCTCTTCCAGAGCTAAGCTGGAAGAAGTTTATGATAAACTTGCACGATGATCAGATCGAACAGATCTGTATTATCGTAGCAACAGATGATGTAGTGGATATTCGTGAACGAATATCCACATTACAAGTGGAAAACATTGGGAAAGAGGTTCCCAATGATCAAACCAAAGTTCAGCGCTTTGAAGCGCAGAGCTGGGAGTCGCTTAAAGCGAACTCCCCATTTTATGAGGTACTTCGGGAATACGCTGACGTATTCCCAGAAGAAGTACCTAGCGATCTCCCTAAGGATAAGGGAACTCGTCATGAGATTGACCTCGTTCCAGGCACGAAGTATTGTGTTACGCGGCAATGGCCGTTGCCGCGTGATCAAGTAAAAGCGATCGACGAGTTTTTCGAAGCTCGTCGTAAAGCAGGCCAAGTGCGGGAGTCTATCTCACCGCACTCTACCCCCACCTTTTGTGTGAAAAAGTCCACAGGTGGGTGGAGAATCGTTAACGCTTACAACAATATGAAAGCAGCGACAGTACCGGCGCAGACGCCGATACCGCGAAAAGATGTCATCATTGATGGCATTTGCGGGAGCACCATCTTTAGTGCTCTCGATCTAAGAGATGGATTTTATAAAATCCTAATGCGTGAGAAGGATATCCCTCTCACGGCGGTAAGCACCCCAAGCGGCATGCTTTGGGAGTGACTTGTTATGCCGCAGGGGCTTCGAAATGCCCCTGCCACGTTTAACAGATTCGTAACGCATCTATTACGCCCGGTGCGAGAATTCGCACCGAGTTATTTCGATGACGTGTTCATACATAGTAAGGGTGAACACGATAAAAGCGATGTAGATGTCCATATGGAACATCTACGTCGAGTGTTAGAGCTTATGCGTAAGCATAAGCTCTATGCAAATCTAAAGAAGTGCACCTTTGGTGCACCTGAGATACCCGTTCTTGGATGCTTTGTGGGCAAGCACGGGGTGCGTCCTGATCCAGAAAAGATCAGGGTGATCGTTGAATGGCCTACGCCAAACAACGTTAAGAAACTTCGAAAGTTCCTTGGGTTGGCAACATATTTTCACAAGTATTCGTGCAACTATGCTGGGTTAATACGACCTCTTTCTCAATTGCTTAAGAAAGATGTTGAATGGCATTGGGATACCCAATGCCAAGATGCTTTTGATGCAGTTAAGCAAAGCTTGACTGAAGCGCCTGTCTTTGCTATAGCCGATAACGAGCGTCCGTTCCACGTCGTTTGCGACGCGAGCGATTTCGCCATCGGCTGTGCTTTGATGCAGCGTGATCACGATGATCGTGATCGCGTAATCTGCTATCAATCGCGTCAGTTGCGCCCAGCCGAGCACAACTATCCAGTGCATGACAAGGAACTCCTTGCCATGAAGTATGCACTGGCCAAGTTTAGGATCTATCTCTTGGGAGATATACCGTTTGTGGTTTACACGGACCATGCGTCGCTACGCACGGCCGTGAATTCACCACACATTTCTCAAAGAATGGCTCGATGGCTGTCATTCTTTGCTGAGTAAAACTTTACGGTTGAATACAAACCCGGAAAGTTGAACGTGATAGCGGATGCGCTATCACGAAGGCCCGATTACGAGATGAAACCGTCCGTAACCGAAGGTGTCAGTGCAAACGCGATCCGTTGCACTGCTTTGTCGTCGTCAATTATACGACAAGTACGCGAGGCGTACAAAACAGATGAGGAGACACGTTTGTTGATTGATTACTTACGTAATCAATCAAGTGAGAAACGCGACGAGCTCCCATAGTTCCTCCGCGCTTGCGTTCATCGATATCGACTGCACGATGGTCTGCTGCTTTACAGCACAGACCAAAAAGATGAAAGTCACATCGTCGTTCCAAACGACGATGATCTCAAACATCAAATTATGTTTGAGTATCATGATGCACCGATTTCGGGGCATCAAGGTCGAGAGAAGACATACGCTTCTCTCGCACGTGACTTTTACTGGCGAAACCAGTACAAGTGGGTACGTAAACACGTACGCGCTAGCGATTTGCCAGCGCGTTAAGCCTGCGAAGTCTGAACAGGCTCCGCTGCAATCTCTTTCGGTTCCGAAAGAGTGAAGTCCATTTCAATGGACTTCGTATTCGGTATTCCACCCGACAATAGTCGGAAGACCGGAATAGTGGTCTTTGTAGACCGTTTCAGTAAGATGGTACATCTTTTTTACTGCAGTATCAGCGAACGTAACCGCCGCTCAAACAGCGCGGATATTCGTTGATACGGTATTCCGTTTGCACTGAATGCCGGAAGACATTGTCTCGGATCGAGACTCGAGATTTACAGGACGTTTCTGGCAAGAAACGTTCTCATTGTTGGGAACCCAGTTGAGGATGTCAACTGCGGACCATCCGGAAACAGATGGGCAGACGGAACGGGTTAACCGCGTTCTCGGAGACATGTTGCGATCATACGCACATGCCTTTGAACAGTGGAGTGACTATCTGCCACTCACTGAATTCGCAATTAACAATTCGGTGCATGCTTCAACTAAGCATACACCGTTCTACGTGAACGACTTAAGGCATCCACGAACCCCAGCTTTACTTGGCGGTACGCCAAATCTAAGTGGGGGAGGGACCCGCTCAAATTTTGAGCGAGTCAATGCGCAAGTTGCGACTTCAACTTGTGAACAAAACGATGGCCCTTCTACTGTAAGTACACTAGAAGCGGAAGCAGCTTCAATTGAAACTGAAGCTGAATACGATGAATATGTGTCTGCAGCAATGGCTGCAGACAACGAGGACAATGCACCTACTGCTGATAAAACAGTAGATGAATTCGTATTACAGCGCCAAGCTGTAATACGCTATATAAAAGATGCACTTGCCTCTGCTTTTGCTAAGCAGAAGCAAAATGCAGACAAACAAGGAAGGAAGAACAAAAACTCCTTTCTGAAAGGTGAATTGGTATTATTAAGTACTACCAATTTGCCTACACATGCAATAAGCAACTTCCCTACACGGAAGTTGCTTCCTAAGTACATTGGACCTTTTAGGGTCCAAGAGATTCGGGGGAATGCCTATACCTTAGACATTCCCACAGCAATGCGGCTTCACCCAACATTCTATGCTGGGCGGCTCAAGCCGTATCACTCGTCTTCGTCTTACGACGAGACGCAGAACCACGGAAGATACCCTACTTCTCCAAGTCTCCCAAGAGAGACTTGTAATCCGCTTCCATCCGTTGGTGAGCAGAGCGGAGAGTCTTTACCTCCGCCTTCGACTGCTCAAGATCAGCCGTGCGCCGATCGAGCTCTCCCTTATAGCGGGAAAGCTCAATGTACAGAAGATCATTCTTCTGCTGGAGGGCAGTGTGCGCCCCGAGGATGTCGCGGACATCCTCGTGAAGAGACCGATATGTCTTCACACAGTGAGACATATCGCTGCTCAAGGAGGAATAACCCTCCTCGAGCTTGCGGAGCAAAGAACCATGCTCCGCAACAACAACGGCGAGGGAATTCTCAACCTCGGCCGCCCCTGATTGATAATCAGAGGAAGAAGCGATATATCCTCGAGCGCTTGATCTCGAAGCGCTCGGTGCCTTCGAAGAAGGGGCAGCGTACCGAGTACTTGGTACGCTGGCTGGGATATCCCCAAGAGTTCGACTCTTGGGAGCCGATTGAGGTTCTGAGGGCCGACGCCCCAGACCTTTTGACTGAGTTTGAGAAGAAGTCTCAAACTCATAATGCGAAGTATCATCAACAGTAGGTGTTGATGCATTCAGGGTATCAATTAAACCCTGAATTTCGGCGGGTACGGAAAAACCACCGTACCCCCGCAACACCTCCTCTGACAGACGAGGAGCGCCCTGCGTACACCGTGGGCAAACGAGGTGAGAAGGGACACCACACTTTAACCCTTCTTTGATGCAAGCATAATGGATGTATTCCATTTTGCCTGTTCGTGAGTGCTTTAAAAAGCGCTCGCGCATTACGTGAACTTTATTCACGTAATCATCTGGGCTTTTGTTGTAGTTGTCAACAAAAGCATTCCAACTCTGAGCAGGGCGTCTTTATCGTCCCTGTTCTTCCTTGACCCTTTCCGGCTCGAATAATATCGAACCTGGAACAAGAGGTCAATAAAGTACAGACGTCTATCGTCTGTACTTCGATCGAATCGACGTGACTGGATGTCTTCGCAGTCATCCAGCACGTTAATATCAAACAACGCATATTGGCAGTCCCGCTTACGGTGACCGCCACTGTTGGGGGCAATAGCCCATCCAGGAGTCCAAAACCCCACTTTGTACGGAACATGTGGTTCCGTACGATGATACGCTTCATAAGCGGCAGGCGCCGCTTCTGTTCGAGCTCTTTTAGCAGGCGGAACACCGCCTGCTTTAACACCACGCGCCGGGGTTAAACCACCCCGACGTGGAGACGTACTTGGTCCAGGTGGGGCTCTGCGTTCCCGCAACCATCTGTGATGATCATTGTCGCTGTCAGCTATGAAAGCGACACAAGAGTTATCATCGCTGTTAGGCGATGAGTACCTAGCGAGTTTCGACTCACTATATCCTTTCTCGGGGACAGCTGTTCCTCAATCCCTTTGTTCGGAGTCACAACTGTCTCCGAACATGGAACAACCCTTCCTGGCAACACACCATTCGGGGGTTGTCATCGTGCGAGATGTTGCATTAGCAACATCTCCCTGTTTCTTGTCAGATGCCGCCTTAGCAGCATCTGTGGTCGAAGACGGTACGTCTTCCGACCTTTGCGTAGTTGGCGCTGCTAATGCAGCGTCACAGTTGTCACTCAACACCTCAGCACCTTGTGCTGAGGCGGAGGAAGAAGCTCCTTCGATGTTATCAGCAGCGCTCTTTAGAGCGCCGCCGCGTGCTTCGACCATCGAGTCGATGGTCAATCAGTTGGTGAATGAGAAATTCCGACCAACAAGTGCCACCTATGATTGGCCAAAATAAGAATTATAATTGGCCAACCACCTTAAGTGGGGGGTGATGTAATGGGGTGCCATTACATAATTGATATTCAAGTCAGAATATCACAGTTGAATTTCAGACGCGTTGTCTGAAATTTAAATAAGAGATTATAAGTTATTATAATCTACGAAGGAAAAGTCGATTCGGTATAAATACCGAATCTTGCAGGTTAAATAATGGTACAGTTAGTTTAATAATTGATATTATTATATTAGTTAGGTAGTTACTATACTATTAGCCTCTAAACCACCCATTAAATAAACACTCTTAATTTTGCGTTCTAACCCATAAGTAAATATTTATATATTTACTTTTAGTATAGGATTAGTTGTTATCAACTAATCCTGCCCTATTGCATTGCGCGCTTCCTCGCAATTACAGTGTAAGCCTGTAACAGGATCAGTCCTGTTACATATTAGGTAATTGGTAGATTTAGGATGTAAGCAATAATAAAGTTCTACTTTTGTGTCCGATCACTTAGATCACCCCCAGGGACGGCGTGAATACCTCGCGCCTCTCTTCCTTTGCACACGCACCTCTACACGCCCCGGGCAGGAGCACATAGTGCACGTTTTTGGCCCAACGGTAGACATAGAGTGGTGAAGAACTAACCCCAACCCCACCCGCTGTGTCAGCGGCTTCGTTTGGAAAGGTAACTGGGAACATGATCGAGCAGTGCGCTCTCACCTCTTCTCCCATTGGTTCGCATCTATCTCCTAGAAGTTCGGCTGCTTTAAGCGCCCCTTGGGAACTCTGGGTAGATTTTTGTGAAATTGGTCGATTTACACATAGAAAGTGCAGATCGCCCCCCTCCCTCTTAAGTTTAGGCTAGGAATACATAATATATTGGGTATCTCCTTAGCGATCTAGTCTTAAGAGGATCGTCGATCAAGTGGTGAAGACTTCCGCCGCGTGATCAAGTACCCCTCTGCTGATTACCACTAGATCGACCCCGTCAATCTGCGATCATCGATCTGCAACCCGCGATCTGCGATCAACAACCCGCGATCTCGACAATTCGTACAAGATCAACGAGATCGACCTACGGTCACCCGCAATCTCTTCGATTCAGCACAAGATCAACTAGATCGACCCGTGATCGTCGATCAGCGATCATCGATCTTGATCATTGATTTGCGATCATCGACCTGTGATAATCCGAGATTACGTCGATTCAGTACAAGATCAACTAGATCTACCCCTGATTAACGATCATCGATCATCGATCATCGATCTTGATCATCCCTTGATCATCGATATGCGATCATCGATCTTGATCATCGACCTGTAATCATCCAAAATCTCGTTGATTCACCGCAACATCATCGGTCATCGATCTTGATAATCGACTTTTTTGCACCTGATTGACACCCGTCGATCTGCTACGAATTCACCTCGATCTGCAGAGGAATTGCACGAATCTACATCCCAGTTATCTGGAGAGCGACCCACGCCCAAACCGTCGGGTACACAAGGTGAGTTGGACATAGGCCTGTCCCCAGGACAACCGGAGGACCCCCTTGGTAAAATCAACAGAAAAAGGTTGCGTGCACTTCATATGATCAAGACTCAACTGCGTGCGAAGTTTCGACGCGGCAGGATCAGTAGAAGTGGTGTAACTGCGTGCGCGCGCAATGGTGGTAGATATTCAGTGCGTGTGCTTGTGCTAAACAATATAAAACGGAAAGTAAAGATATATTATGTATGGTTACTTAAGTCACTATCCAGTCCTAATGCAACTTAATCTAGTAACTGCCGTTATATGCAATAAATGTATGGCTTACCTTAACAGCCAATGGGCTTCCACTATACGGAAGAGCGCAAACTCCAAAATGGGTACACACTCTTCCAACACTCCTCCTGGAAGACCGGAGGCTGCACCATCGTCACTGTAGTCCTAGCGCTGCACGCAACACTTGAATCATTGGCGCATTGAGGTCCTTGGTCAGTAGATCGGCCAGCATATCCACACTTGGCACGTGACTAGCTGAAATAATGCCCTTCCTCGTAAAGTCTTTCAAGAATTTGAGCTTGATGTCGACGTGCTTCGTGCTAGCAGCGCTCGACTCATCTTCCAATTGTTTAATGGCCGCTTGGTTGTCCATCTTGAACACTAACGGTGTCTTCGAATGCATGCCAATTTCCGCAAGTAGCTCCCGCAAGCCAAGCGCCTCCTTGACAGCTACAGAAGCAGCAACAAATTCTGCTTCGGCGGTCTATAATGCCACCGCTGTCTGCTTCTTGCAGGCCCAGCTCACAAGCATACCATTTACGAAAAGCACCATCGCCGAAACACTCTTTCGATCCGCCTTATCGGCCGCAAAATCTGCATCACTGTATACCATTATGCGCAGCGGCATCGGCAGATCTTCGTCACGCTTCAAAACCAGTTTCAGGTCACTCGTTCCCTTAAGGTACTTGATGATCCTTTTAGCAATCTTGTAATCGCCTATGGTGGGTGCGTGGGTCTTTCTGGTGGCGCGGTGCACAGCGAACGAAATGTCAGGACGTGTGCACCTTGCGACCCACAGCAGGCTGCCCACCAGCGATGGAAGTGCTTGATACTGGGCATGTTGCCCCGTGGTTGCAACGGCAATTGATCTTGAAACTATTTGATTTCATCAAGTACCAGCACCGGAGTGCGTGCTGGGTTTATCTTTTCCAGTTTGTGTGAAACCAGGATTTCCTTAATCGTCGCCTCTTGATCCAAAGTATATCCATTGCTCGGATCTCCTGCGACTCGAATACCGAGAAACTTGGTAACACAACCCAAATCCTTTAGCTCGAGCACTTGCATGTCGTCGAAAAACTCATCCACTATTTGATCGCTGGTACCGGTGACCAGGAGATCGTCAACGTACGCCCCGACTACAGCTGTTTCATTTCCCACGTGCTTTACAAAAATGCATGTGTCCGTGACACACTGCACAAAATCAAACTTCATCAATGTCTCGCACAGACACCGATGCCACAGGCGTCCAGCCTGCTTCAAACCATATAGGTTTCGCCTTAGCTTGAGCGCAAGCTCCTTTGGGGATTGCACACCATAATCACGCAATTTTTCGTTTGTAATGTCCATACCTTGCGGCACTTGCAGGTATATTTCCACATTGTTTTCGGATTTTGCTTTGGGGTAGGCACTTGGCACATCGCCGTGACGTGCCGCTACCCCCCATACTTGATCCATCACCAGGAGCAACTTTACGTTGTTCAACTCATAACGGTTGAAAACGTGAATAAGTAATCATCTCCAAATACTTGCTTGTCGCCTCTGGCAACTAACCTGGCCTTGTACCTCTCAACCGAACCATCTGCACAGACTTTCGTCTTGTACACCCACTTGGTCGGAAGAGGTACCTTGCCGGCGGGACGGCGCACGATGTCCCATGCGCCTAGTTCTTGGAGCGACTTGATCCCTCCATTTTGGCGCGTTTCCACATCGTCGAATGATGGCCACCATGCGCCTCCCTGTAATTCCTTGGATCCGGCTGCATCGGTAGTGCAATTACAGTCTCAGAATCCGTTTCACAGACTGCATAAACGCATAGTGCGGTTCCACCATTTTCATCATTTTTGTCAACCGTTTCCGAAACGACGTCGCTTGCAACCGCCCTTCTAGACTTCTCCGCTTTGAGCTTAATATCCGATTTTAACTGCTCATATTCTCTTCCGACGCTTCATAGTCGCGTCCCTTGGGTGTCTTCTTTTTCTTCCTGCGTGACTTCCTTGCACCCTGCCCAGTGGTTTCCGCGTGCTGGGGCGTCGCTTCAGACTCCGGTATTCCATCATTTGAATGTCCTGAAATCTGTTTGTTTGAATCGGTGACCCTGGCACGAGATTCTGCTAACTCTTCAAGATCTTGGCTGAATTCACCTTCCAATACCTTGGTGATCTTGTTGCTAGCCTCGGCACTCAGCGTTTCAATCGCTGTGACGTGCCTGGTCACCACGACCACCCTATCCTTAAGTAGTAGCACTTTATATCCCTTGGTTTCGTCACTCTTTCCAAGGATAAGTGCGCGTTCGGCGTGCTTCGACAACGCCTTCTTCTTCGGCTCCCTCCAAATCCGAAAACCACAATGTCATTCATCGCCGGTCGCTTGCCGGTGAGTACTTCGAGAGGAGAAATTCGACCGGTGTTTGACCTTGTCGGAGTGCGGTTGAGTATATATGCTGCATACTCAGCCGACTCCTACCAGTACGTCAATGGTACACCTGATCCGAATATCATGCACCGGACCATGTTGAAAATGGTCCGGTTCATGCGCTCCGCCTTGCCATTCGACGCAGGGGTGCCGGCTTCGGTAACCTGACGACGGATACCAGTCTGTTTGCAAAATACGTCAACGTTCTGGTACTCGCCGCCACCGTCGGTACGCAGCACGTGCACCCTGCAGGAGAACTCGTTTTCGAACCATGCAATGAAATGTCCGAACATCCGTGCGGCCTTGTCCTTCGTGCGCGCTGCAAAACGCGTACATAGTTCGAAAAATGGTCGACAAAAACGACCAAGTATCGATTTCCACGCCTATCGCGGGGGGTGATAGGACCCTAAAGGTCGCTGCGTATCACACCCCCGATGCGATCAATCAGTGCGTTTGCACCAGAGTCCGCTTTTGGTTGCGCTTTCCTTGTGCCCTTGCCTTCAGCACAGGTCAGGTAGTTCGGTCTACTCGTGTCCGTGAGTACGATGCCTGACCTGGGGTCTTTCGCCAGCCTTTCGACAGTGTCGTAGGCCAGGTGACCCAGGCGCACGTGAAAGTGATGCAGGCTCCCTTTGTGCGCGTCTGAATCGACACCTTCCAGCACACTGTTCATCATCATACTTTCAAAACCTTTCGAAATACCATCTTTTTTTTGCGCCTTCAACCTGGCTACAAAAACTGACCCTTGAGTCACCACATCGAACAATTTTTGCCCTTTTACCATAACTCGCAGCTTGTGGCCGTCGTCGACAATTTTGCAACCCTTTTCGCGTAATCGACCAAGCGAGATCAGGTTTCTGGCTAGTTGCGGCGCATAGTATACTTCAGTTAAAACAATAACCGTTTCACTATTGTTGCACGTTCGTAACGTAAGCCGCCCAACCTTGGTTGCCTGAAGTGTGCCCCCATCCGGCAAGGTAAAATTGTCGTCGAGACTGCAATCCCTGGCATCTTCCAACAGACTAGCGTTCGACACTAAATGTCTACTAGCCCCACTATCGATGATACAGATGTCTTCATCTGCATTTCCAGTTCCACATGCATTCAAAATGCCATCCACGGTCTAAAGCACGAAACGCTTTGACGACCCTTCGTTTGCGCCACGGCTTTGGTTTTGGGTGCGTTCACCCCCCTTCTTACGGCGCTTTTCGGGGCAATACCTTTGTATGTGCCCCTCTCCACCACAGCTGTAGCACACGCGCTGCACCTGACCAGATGTTGCTGCATGCACGTGCAACTTAGGGGCGGTCCTCGGCTTCATCGCATCATCCTCGAGCTCCTGAGCCCATGCGATCAACCCTTGAGCATGACTAAGATAATCCCCCCGTCTGGGGTCATATCTAGCCATCAGCATTATCTTGAAGCGTGGTGCGGCATACTTCACAATATTTTCAACGATTAACTTTTCACTCGAACCGCTTTCGCGAGCCAGAGCTACTAAGTACAAGTAGTGCTCCGTCCAGCTTCGCTTTGGATCTTTCTCCATCGCGAACATTGTGGCGGCTTGATGATGCGATATGGTCGTTCGAAAACCCAAACACATCTGGTCCATTACGTGGACCAACGTCGGTCGCACCCGACACCACCATGCAACATTTTTCCGATAATATTCGGCGGCGGTGCCCTCCAAATGCTCGCCAAACTTGTTTTTCTTCAACCGTTCACTCCATTGAAAACCAGAACTCATCTCGGCGATCTCCAGTGCCTCCATGAACAGGTAGGCCCATTGCCGGTAGCCTGTACCCAAACCGGGATACAGCTCGCGTCCCGAAAATTTATCTATACACAACTTGGGTATTTTGTACCCGGTGTATTGCACAGGTACATTCGCCTGTGCGGCGGGCGCTGCAGCACCTCCTGCACCTTGCGCCGCAGCGGGCGCCCTACGAGGTACTTTGCGTGCACGGGGGCGTGGCTTTGCGCCAGCTTCAACCCCTTCGTCCTCGTCCAGGTCATCCATTGACATCTGCTGACCGAAGGGACGGTAGTTTCGGAGACTTTCACGAAACTCATCTTGTGGTATACGTATAGGTGCCTCCCTCTTACGCTCGGGGGACCTCTTCTGAAATGTGGGCCTTGTTCGCCCTGCATCATCGGCATCTGTATTCAGCGCAATCTCGCGCAAATCACGCACCATGTCCTGAAAATCGCCCACAGAGGGCACATCGTCTCCATCAAAATCGTCCATCGTAAACTTAATAAAAGAACCTCAATCACTTCCGTCAATAGCTTCCCCTTCGATGAGGGACTTTCCACAAGCTCCACGAAACGTAACAACACGAAAATATTCAAACAAGCACACTCCAATCACCAAGAAAACTCTACGATATTACTTGGCGCACTTGGGCTCATAACCTGTTAAAATCAACAGAAAAAGGTTGCGTGCACTTCGTATGCCCAAGAATCACCTGCGTGCGAAGTTTCGACGCGGGAGGATCAGTAGAAGGGGTGTAACTGCGTGCGCGCGCAATGGCGGTAGAGATTCAGTGCGTGTGCTTGTGCTAAACAATATAAACGGAAAGTAAAGATATATTATGTATGGTTACTTAAGTCACTATCCAGTCCTAATGCAACTTAATCTAGTAACTGCCGTTATATGCAATAAATGTATGGCTTACCTTAACAGCCAATGGGCTTCCACTATACGGAAGAGCGCAAACTCCAAAATGGGTACACACTCTTCCAACACCCCTTCGTTAGTCGGTAGTCCGGGCGCTGTGGGAACGTCTGATCGAACCTCAAAAATTCTGATCAGCCGCTCCACCACAATATACTGTTTACTATAAAGATGAGTGGACCGAATATAATCGAAAGTTTGATTCCGAAGGCCGATAAAAGTCTACTTGCAAGTTTTTCTGAAGTTATAATGAGCCCGACTATGGAAATGGACGAAGATGGTACCCAAGAACGTAGCTTGTACCATTTTCACATGCGTCTAGGGAAACTCGCTTACGACTCGATCAAGCGGTTGGCGAAAGAACCTCGATCCGGCATCAAGCTCATAAGCACAGCACGTCCGAACTGTTTGACATGCGCAGAAGGGAAGGAGGTACGTAAGGCCCAGCCCAAGAGAGATTCTGGTGAAAATTCGCCCATAGATCGAGTTTGGGGTGTTATATGCATCGTCCCATTGCACCTCGATACCGGCGCGGGAACAGGTACCTGGTCGTATTTGTGGATCATTTCCGTCTTATGTTCGCGTATTTCCTGCAAAAACGATGGATCAAGCCGCGAAAAAGTTCGAGAATTTTTTGGCGTCTTTTTAGAGAGAGTTGAATTGCCGCATACACGTTCTACAGACGACGGCCGTTGGGAATATAAAAATGTGGATCTATTTAACAAAAGGAGGGAATTAGGCGTCAAGTGACCAAAGCGGGATGTCCTGCGTCAAATGGCAAAGCGGAGGGACTCAACAGGAATATATTTAATATTGTTTGCTGTATGGTTTTCGGCTAGGGAGTAAAACGTTTTGGTCGGAAGCGGCTGAGTATGCTGCCTAAATACTCAACTGTGCTACCAAAAAGGACCTGGAAAGAATACAATGAATAAAAGGACTGAAAGGGGTTTAATTATTGTAAAGGGTGACGAAAAGAAAGGTTTAAAGTTCTGCTATTGAAGGATCAAGTATTGACTACGATGCGACATATAAGTCAGATGGAGACGCTGGATAACAAGGCAAGTGAAAAAGTCACGAAAACATTGGCTGGAGAATATTTTCGGAAGAAGATGTGGAAAATCATGCGAAAGATCGTGTGGAATCGCAAAACGGAAGTGAATATGAACGTTCCGGGAATACAGGCGATCAAGTCGAGCACGCATTAACACAAGCCAATGAAAGGTCGAGGAGAAATGTGCGCGAGACACCAAGGTTCAGCGAATGTAACAAGACCGTGAAAGAAAAGAGGGCAAGACGGAATTCAG
The DNA here is from genome assembly GCA_026184515.1 of Peronosclerospora sorghi. Lineage (NCBI taxonomy): Eukaryota > Oomycota > Peronosporomycetes > Peronosporales > Peronosporaceae > Peronosclerospora > Peronosclerospora sorghi. Next base: position 15,405,042 of record CM047580.1, read on the forward strand.
GCGTGGAAGGAGGCTTACACGCAATTGAAGACGAGAATGCAGTTGCATCAACGATAAAAGAGCACGCGTTGGCGGTATACGCAGTGCTGGGTCCGTAATGTTGGATTGGGGTCGAAGTATGCGAAGGACCCGCTGGGAAACAAGGAAGAGCGCAAGCGCGAAGATGCAGAGTTGAAGGCTTTGCAAGATCTTGACACGTGGGAAGTGGTGAAGTTTGAAGAGAATCGAGATATACCCACGAAATAGGTATACAAGACGAAGATGAAGGCAGACATCATGATTGAACGGTAAAAGGAGCAACTAGTGGCGCGTAGTGATAAACGGGTGTACGGAAGGGATTTTGTTTTCACGTTCTCGTCAGTCATGGACTTAAGTAACGTGAAGGTGGTTCTTGCCGTGGAGCAAGTGTGGAATGTACCGGCAAGACATGGTGACGTACCAAGCGCGTATCTGAAGGCAAACACAGTCAAGAATTTTGAAAATTTTCTGAATATACCTAAAGGCATGGTGATCACAAACGAAGTACTAAAAGATTTTGGAGTAAATTTGCCCAAGCATTTGGCTTTATGGTTGAAGAAGAATTTATACGTTTTGAAACAAGCTGGACGCATGTGGTATGAATTGTTACGGAGGACGCTTCTTGATCTGGGTTCACGCAGTGCATGACGGATACATGTTTTTTTCAAGAAACAATCACGATGGAATTGTCAGAGTTGTAGTATACTTGTATAACTTACTCGTGACGGGAACAACGGAAAGGCTGGTGGATGATTTATTTCTCAAGATTAAGATACTGGAATTGAAGGATCTAGGACCGGTGGAAAAATTTTCGGCATCCGGATATGTGGAGATCAGGGTTGTGGGTACACTATGAACCAAGAAGGCACGATCAATGAATTGCTGGAAAATACAATATGGAGCGAGCTATTTCGGTGCAGCTACCGATAATGATGCATTTGAAGATGGCGAAGAAGGACAATTCTTTCGCTGTTCACCGAGTTACGAGGCGTATGCATGCGCCGAAGAAAAGTGTTTTCAAGTTAGCAAAGAAGATTATCGGGTATTTGAAAGTATCGAAGGAGCTCAAGCTACACCTGGACTGGACTAAAGGGAATGGAATGTTACAACTGATTGGATACACTGATACTGCTTTTGCTGGAGACAAGAAAGATAGAAAAAGTGTCTGTGGATGCGTTGTGTTTATAAATGGCATCGTGGTCGGATGGGCTTGAAAAAGCAAAGCACTTTTGCGTTGACGACTGCTGAGGCGGAATTCGTGGCCGCCGCAGTCGGTGGTAAGGAAGCTCTTGGTTTGAAGGGGTTATTGGAAGAGATAGGACTAAGCGTGGAGATGCCGATTATTTTACGTATGGATAACCATGCCTCTACACGACAGCTGGAGGATGAAGCTAGTGGTGCTGCTTCGAAGCATGTCGATATCAAGTTCAAGTTTCTCAGGGACTACGTGAAGAAGGAGGCAGTGAAATATAATGCACGTGGTCAGTGATATATTGGTCGCAGACCTACTGACGAAGCTACTTTGTGCAGCCAAGGTTTTGCGCCTGCGTAGCGAGATTGGGCTCAAGTAACGTCACGGTGATCGCGGAAGGAGTGTTGAAGCTTTCAAGTTGTGTATATAGTCTGGTATGAGACTATGTACAAACTCCAAGTGAAGCGCGACCACAGTGGTCACATATGCATTTATGCACTTTTAGCTGATTTAGAATTTTAACTGTATATTTGCTTTGTTAGGAATTATAGGTTATGTTCTTAAGTACGCATTTATAATTAGTATATAATTTTACTTTAAAACAAATAACACTTACTAGCTTCCTGTGCGCCCCTACCCACATGTAGGGTGCGCTTCTTTCCAAGAAATTTACTCCCTTACTTTCAGGCACTAGCGGCCGGTACATTCATAACGGAATATTGGCCGTGCCCCAACTCGTTTCAATTTCCTACAGTCATCAAATCCAGTGGCACTCCTTTGTCTGAAAGTATTTAATTTTGATCTTCCCGTTCTTGACACATTCCGTGACAAATTTTATCTTAAGTTCCACCCGTTTAGCCTTTGTTGATGTCGTTTCACTTTCCAGTTGCCTTATCGCCGCTTACTAATCACGGAAGCATTACTGCCATCTATATTTTCATTTTTAATTCCTTAAAATATCGCAAGTGTAAGTAATTTTGCACCACAAGGCACTATATATCAGTCCTCTTTAATTTTGGTAATCTATTAATAGTAACCAGAATTAAAGAAAATAACTTCTGAAAAATTACCAAAAATAAAAAATAGTTTTGTAAGGGATTTTTTCCACAGACTGCGCGTTTGCCGATAGATTGTCGATAAGCAGTCTAGAACTGGCGTTTTTGAAGTCTTCAGACCCATTCGACGTATTCCCAATGAGCCGAACGTCGCTTCAACCTGCTCACAAATTAAAGTATGGCCTCAAGGTCATGCATATTGACCCAGCTATCAAGCGAATCGTCTCGGTTCAATGCCAGTTTTGTGTGTATTTCGGAAAGGAAGACTCTGGGGAATCCCGAGCTTGGAAACAAACAGAATCAAGACATGGGAGTCGTTCCGTCCAGAACTATACGAAAGTCATCATAAGGGACAGCACGCTACCCATTGGTCTGCATATTAAGCACTTGATCACGATGCCAAGAAGAAATTATTTGATAGCGTTCAGCCGCACGCTAACACGTTGCATTCCCATTTCAACTCCAGAGATAAGCCTTTGTCTTTCTTCCTCCATCGCGGTGTTATCGAGGTGATTATCGGTGATGTATTTTTCAATCCGGATGATCACGGCTCTGTATCACATCAACGAGCTCTTGCACTCTTTGTGCCTGAAATTGGAAGTGACAATGCAGTTCAGAACAACACTGTCCGAATCATGAATCCACTCCAATTTTAACTCGTTACAGCTCAATTATCCCACGGTCTCTCTTTACTACAGGTGTCGGCCGTTTTGGAATCTTGTAAACTGGTGTTAGGAGTCGGCAAAATTGGGTCCATCTCCGACGCTCAAGTTTCGAATTTTGCCCGTATCTTGGTTGCTGTAAATTTCACGATCCTTAACGAGATTCTTGGATCCCCTGAAGTTCTTGGATTTTCCATTGCTCTTGATTCCTCCACACATCATGGTGTTTCTTACTTAGCGATACGGATTCGGTTTCATTATAAAAATCTTCTTCGCAATATTCATGTGGCTGCGTTACCAATGTCAGAGAGATGTACTGCGGTGATTTATGACCACACCGTGAAGGTTTTTAATGTTTTGTGCCCATTATGGAGAAAGAAGGTGTTAGGAATTGCTTCCGATGGCGCTTAAGTCATGACTGGACGAATTGGGGGTGTGGTAACATTGTTGGAGCGTGACTGTTTGTTTCCAATTCACAGAACATGGTGCATGCTGCACCAAATTGATCTTGTCGTTAAGGCACGAGTCAATAATCTTTTGGGGGGCGAGTTCATCTCCATTGTCAACAAAATTGCACATATCTTGCGCAAACAAGAAAATCTGATTTGCGAAATGGGAAGTAAGTGGACCAAGATGACAACGCGTTGGCTCGCTCTTGGTTTTTGGTCGCAGTAGCAGATACAGCATTATGAACAATTGGACACTTTTTTCTCCAGTCGTCGACCCGTTCAAGTCGGCCACCTGAATGGTATTGGCCAATCGTTGCCGCTGTATTGGCGCTATTTGAGACCGTCAATCGCACAATGAGGGCTTTACAGAATCGAAATCTTCTTATGACCCAGCAGAGAATGGAAATTTGCAGCATGATTGACCGCATTAAGAAGATTACAGAAGTGGAAGGTCCACTGACTGATGAAGAGTTGCGAGAAAAGCATTATAACGAGTTTATTGGAGACTGGACAATATCATATGAATCTATCACCGGCTTCCTCGATTACCAAGGACTGTGGATTCATGACATTGTCGAAAATTTGTTTGAAGACAACCAGTTGTTGGTGAAACGAGAGGTTTGGACAATTAATCACTGGGTTCGTACTTGGCGTCAGTCGTATATGTACGATTCGGGACTCAGAAAATCGCCCGATCGAAGACGATTTCCCTTCGTTGTTTCCAAGTTTCTTGTGCAAGTTGCGAGGCAGAGATTTCGGTGCGCTACTTGCGAGATACCTAGAACGCTGCGCGGCTATTTTTGCATCAAATCTGCTCTAAGCAAACGAAATTGTTTAAGGCCTGCGAAAATGACAATGCGTTGCAACAGGCAATCCAGCAGAGTGGCGACCGGGATTCGTTCGAGGAACAATGGAATATTAACGCTCTTGATGGACGAATCACTTCACTTCGGTCGTTTGCTGGGGCGCTGTTTACAGTGTTTCCGAATACTTCTTCTGTTGAAAGCGACTTTTTAGTCTTGGGATGGGAAAAGAATAAGAACCGAGAGTCGCTATTGTGGTGGAGTCAGGTTCAAAATCGAATACCGTAGTGTCGAGAACATGACCACCATCGTGCCCAGCCTTCCAACTGACGGGGGGGGGTACCCCGCGAACCTTCGCCTACGATCCGATCTGATCGTCCGCTGCTAGCAGACGACCGATCATCAGCATAGGACGCCTGTTCCGATTTCTTCGTCTCCATCTCACCTTGTGTACCCGATGGAATGGGCTGGTATCACACTTGGTGGATCGTCGCTGCAAATTGATGTGGTATTAAATTCGAGACCGTGCTGGGTAATGTACCCTGGGCGGAACTCTTCACCCTGGGTACGGGCAGACCAATTACACTCGGAGTAAGTATACTCCAAAGGGCAGATCGCTTAACCGATCGTATAGCCCAACCAATGCGAGAATAACAGACCAATATTTCAATACGGAGATCCAGCGAGAACGTAACAAACTCCACGTAACGATATCTCCACGTATCAATCCAAAACTTGTTTACACGTTCCAGACGTGTGTGACTTGGACTTGCGAAGCCGACCAATGCGTACTCCCGCCGAGGGACTTCCGGCAGCCCAAGTGCTTCTGTAACGCGTCCCGGCCGGGTATAATGAGCTAGAGGGGATTACTCGACCCTCTGCTCCCAAACACTCCGCGGCGTTCAGAGGAGACTAACGTACTTAGCAAAGATGCTACTTCTTTGTTGAGTTAAAGGCCCAAAGAACAAAAAACAAAACCCGGTAAAACCTAAAATAACCAATCCTATCTCCCTACGGTCCCCAGTATGTACAAACATGAAATATGTGAGTACACACAATATCATGCGACTTACCAAAATCTGTGTTCTTGACACTCCAAGCACACGATCGGCCCAAATACTCCGTCTTTTCAGCCAACCAGATCGATCTGCCTTGAAAACTGGTACACTGGTACAACCTGGTCAACAATTTTAACTTGCACTTCACCACAGCCGCCCCTGAGTCTGGTCGTAGCCGCACAACGGTAGCGACCCGATCTCACCACACCCCAGATCTTCGCGGTAGCGGTCTTCACCGGTGGACCGATCTTCGAGTCCGCCTTCTCCAGGTACTTGTCATTGTGCACCTGATCATCTTGTAGCCTCTCTTGACGCTCGTTGCTGCAGGTTCCCTGTATTCCCAATCGCCCCATGTCGATTAGCCTCCCCGATCGGTCAGATCTGACATCCTTCGTCACACTTCGGATTCCGAGACACCGGATGGGCACCAGATCGGGGCCGATCAGCTCCAGAAAACAGTCAGAAAACTTCAGTCGCAGTTGACCATAAAAGATTCATAACTCCTGCAACTGCGGAAGGAGGTGGATACTTTGATCCCTATATCCACGAAGTTGCAGGAGGTGATCGCCGAAAACGCGCATCTCCAGGCCAGACCGCCCAACAAACAACGCGAGGTAAGCTGATCGGTCTGTTTTACGTCTTGGATCTGCTCTAACCTTTCTTCGCGTGCAGATCGGCTGACCACCGACATCGCCAAAGCGTTTGACGCTTTACTCGAGGCTGATCGGCAGTCGCATGACCACTGCGATCAGCTCCGACGTTCTTGGACGGGCTGATCGGCGCACGCCACGATCTGTCTCGCTTGGAGGCCTACAGGTCACACCTCCGGGAACAACTTGCGTTGGTCAACCGGCAGAGGTTGGAGGATCAGTCCGATCGGGCTTTACTCCGCACCCAACAGGGTGACCTGGAGAGGCAGATAGGCGAGTTGCAGGTCGTGGGCAGGGACCAGATTGGGAAGGTAGAGTCCTTCCAGAGCCGATCGGATTCCTGGACCCAGGACTCAAACCGTCGTTGGCGGCCGTAGATCGGTGCTACCAACAGTTGACCGACTTGTTGTACCGGCGTCCGGCTGCAGGATCTAGCGTTGACCGATCTGCATCGGCCGCTCTAATCGATCTGCACCAAGATCGTAAACGACGCCATTCATTGGCCAAAAGTCAATATTCCAAATTTCAAAAGTTTCCAGGAAGCGTAAGGACGCGTCGAAGGGCTCAAGGGCGCGGGGTGTAGCGCGCGACTCCGAACGCGAGGAGAAACAAGCGGTGCCTCAAAAGAAATCCAAGACGCTGGCGCATCTTCCAAGCCCAAGATCGGACGCAGGTGACACGTCCATCACCGTCAAATCGCATGCGCCCATACGCCCCCGCGCTGCTCACACCAAGCATATGGAGATCTCCTCCGGAGAGGACTCGAGTAACGAATCGGGATATTCTGAGTTCTTGTTAACTGCTTTGTCCAAGTCCCGATCCGATCAACGCCGAAGCCCTGTTCCAGCGAAGTCTGCATCGGGGGCTGATCAGGTGATCCGCTCCCAAGGCGATGGTGTTGCACGAACGCGTGAGTTGACCGGATCGGTGCCTTCCTTCCAGCCCGGCACATCTGGGTTGCGCCGTCACGCCCGATTGAAAGGGATGTCGATCGGAGATCGATCTCTCCATCGTTGACTTCAGATACCACTTTGCCATGGTCATCGTGCAGATCGGTAGCTTGCACCGATCAGCCCTGACCAAGCAAGATCTCGCACGATCGATGTCCCGACCAGATTTCTGGCACTTTCCTCCAGCTTTGAAAACCCCTGACCCGTCTGATTGGCGGGCGGATCTAGTCACAGGACCGCAAATTGCCCGTCTGTATGCAGATCGACCATGGGAAGTGCTTCTCAGCGCCAAGTTGGACTCCATATTCGCGTCGACTTCTTGGATCGATTCGCTTCTGGGTCGACTTCGGGCTTTTAATACAGCCCACTGCCAGGCAATCTGGGGGTCTACTCATTATCTCCTCCTTCCCGCGGGTCGGAAGTTACGTGACCAAGACCCGATCCTGTTTCAGAAGCGCCGGAAACAGCGCCGGAGTCGCGCGGGCGAGGCTTGGCTGGCCCTATGCCAGTTTATTCTGGAAGGGATGCTGGCCCGCGAGTGCGACATCGACATCTTTCTGTATCCGGTGTTTCTTCATATTACCAAGCGTTGCGTTGAGAGCCCCGGGGCGTTGACTGAGGGCGGCATTTGGTATCCCGGTCTCCATTGTGACGAGCCGATCACAGACCTGAAAGACGCCTTGATCCAGATCGATCGAAGGGAGCCCTGGCTTAATCAACACCAGAACCAGATCGGAGAACATCCGGAGCTGACTATCGGTCGTTTGTGGGGTGATTGCGACTCTTCATGCGTCAGATAGATGACCAGATAATCCATAATACATTCCATCATTTTTCCAAAATTCCTGATCACCTGATCACCTGACCAAATTTCATCACTTTCTCCAAACTTGCACCAACACGTTATCATATACATTTCCATTCACATCGCGAAAATAATCATCACGTTCGTCACTCCACTACTCCAGTTCATCACAGTTTATCATATGTTCACAATAATTCAGACCTTACACATATTCACACCGATCGGTCTGATCGGTGCTACTGCGCGTCTTGATCTTCATCTTCATGAGTCTGCATCACTGCGAACCGATTCCTACTGACTCGTTCTCGCTCGAACTCTCGTAGCAGTGCTCGACAATTTATATCAAGTTCGTCGATCCAAGTTGCTTCGTCATGATCCTTCCAGCGGACCAGATATTCTCGGTGGGTGCGACCGAAACGCGTCTTCTTGACCGATCGGACATCTAGCACCTTTTCCACCTCGAATTCGTCCGCTTCCAATGGCCTTTCCCATCTGTCTTCCGGCAGCAGAGGTTCGTCAAAATCGAATCTAGCCGCTTCGTCCACCAAACCGGGTATTTTAGGCCGATCGGGGAACTCTCTGACCAGCTTCAGTTTGGACACATCACGATCGGAAAAACTTTATAATCCGTGCCGATCTTGATCCGACGGGCAGCATGCTCACCGATCAGCTCTGCTACACGGAAAGGACCGTGCCACATAATAGCCAACTTCTTTGCATAGCCTTCCTTGACCCGATCGAGGTATAACCATACCCTCGCCCCTGGTTAAATATCATGAGGGCGGACCTGATCGTTATTCCGATCTGCTCGATCTTGCGTGGCCTGACGCAACTTTTCATTGAAGACTTCTTTCGCATGCTGATAATGCTTCTGGACATGCATGCGCCATCGACGGGCATCGCGATAGCGGGTCTGAGTGCAGCCTATCGGTATCGCCGCTTCAAGTTTCGATCGAGGGTCCCATCCATACGCCAGATAGAAAGGCGTTTCTCCTCGGACCCGATCGGTCGAAGAGTTGAGTGCGAATACCAGTCTCTCTGCATACTCATCCCAGTCACGTTGGTCTGGATCGGCCACATACATCTTAATCGCCCTTGTTATTGTCTGCACCATGCGTTCAGCCGATCCGTTCGCTTGCGGACGATATGCCATCGTCGCGCTCGGCTTCTGTCCTAGCATGTTATTGAACGATCGGAACACCTCAGCCATAAAACAGGGTTCCCGATCGTGTCTAATAACTTCGATGGCGCCGAACCTTCTGAACACGCATTCCTCGTAACTGTGGGCGATCTGCTCCGCAGATCGGGATGCACTAGCCTTTGCGATCACCATACCAGTGAATAGGTCGATCCAGATCAGCAGCTCAGTGTTGCCGCGTGTCGATCTGGGCAGCGACGGTATGTGATCCATTGCTATCACCTGGAAAGAGTAAGTAACCTCGATATTTCCGGGCGATCGGCCCTTGATTATCGGTCTGCCCTTTCCGGTCTCGCAATCTGTGCAACAGCCGACATATTTCTGCACGCTCCGTAAAAGTCCTCTCCAGTGAAAGTGGTCCCTGATCTTGTGGTATGTCCTGCCTATGTCTTGATTTCCCCCTTCTAGACTCACATGGTAGTGATGAAGGACATCCGGCTGTAGCAACTCAGGGATCACCAGTTTCGCTAGTCGATCTCGATCGGCACTGTCTTGATTAATGTCACGGCAGTAATACAGCAATCCATTGTCGTCCACATCGTAACTGTCCGCGATCTTGGTACACTCTTTCGCCTGATCATTTGTTAACATGGACAGTTCACCGCGCAGATAGGTCTTCAAGTTGGCGATCCACTCTTCTTCGTCCTGCGCCTTGAGTATCCGTTCCGCCCTTAGCTGTTGTACAACGTACTCACTCAGCCTTTCCTTTGGGAACGATCGGCGAGACTTCCGAGTTAGCGATCTAGTTGCCGCCATCACATGCACCTGATCATGGCTGTTCTTGGGCTTGATCAACTCCGGGAGCCTGTTTATGTTCATAAGTTCATGTAGAACGGCCTCCTCGGTGATCGTCTCCCCGATCTGGTCTTGCATGGCTTGGGTCGCGAGGTGATGGGCGCTTCTGTTCCAATACCGTTTCAAGTGCAATTGCGCGTGGTTGGGATAGTCTTTCAGTGCCTTCATCACCCGATCATTTAGCAACTTCAGCCGTGGCGCCTTACAGTCGATCTCCCCGGTGATCTGCCTTATCACTAGGTTGGAGTCACCACATATTATGATCCGCCCTTTCTGTTGTGATGACAGAAGATAAAGACATAGAAGGAGTCCCCGATATTCTGCCTCGTTGACCGTTATGTCAGGCGTGAAATCGGCGGCGGCCGCTACTATAGAACATTGTGGTAACTTCCACAGTATGTAACTATAGGCGCCGACCTTCTTCTTTACGCTAGCTGATCCGTCGAAACTCAAGACCAGGAGTTCCTCATCCTGATCGAAGATCGGTGGCGGCAGCGAGATTGACTGTCGAGGTTGCTTCCTTGGGTCAATCGCCATCAGATCCTCATCCACTTCAGACCGAGGGGTGATACTGGCAGCCAATGTGCCCAATATATCCTCCTCTCCCTTGGTGTACTTAGCGACCTCGAGGGACCACTGCGACAAGATAGCTGACCATCTGCCGAGCCGACCGTCCCTCCCATTGGCTGATAATAACCAGGCCAATGTCGACTTTCTTGAAAGGACCTTTACAGATCGGCCGACCAGTAGGTTGTAGCACTCATCCAAGATCCGTAGTAAAGCCAGAACTTCTTTTTCGACGATACCATAGTTGGCCTCGTTCGGCTTCAATGTCCGGCTCGTAAAGGTGACCGGGTGGTACACTCCATCATGGTCTTGTACTAGAGTGGCCGAAATGGCCCACTTACTAGCATACACAATGACGATCGGCATTTTCTCCGGATCGAAGTGCTTGAGAATCGGTGCCGTCGCCATATTGGCCTTCAGCATACCGAAAGCAACCTTTGCACGCTTCATGTGATCGTCTGCCTCCACCTGCGGAAAATCTACGGGCAGATCAGAGTCGCAGCCCTCCCGTAAAGTTGCCCGATCTCCTTCGCGCAACATATGGTAGTCGACTTCCCGGAACTCGTACAGCACGGCCGCGTAAATTGCGAAGTCTTCAATGAAGCGGCTGTAGTAATTTAAGCTCCCTAAGAAGGACTGCATTGCCTTCAGTGATCTGGGAAACGGGAGGTTGTTCAGTGACTCCAGATCCTTGGGATTGGCCTCCAGCCCACTGCTCGACACCATATGACCTAAATAGGCGACCTTGGACATGGCCCAAAAACTCTTCACAGCACTGATCAACAGGTTCCAGCGATCGCATGTCTCCAAAAACCGTTCGACCTTCTCGCACAGATCGCTCCATGACGAAGCAGGGATCAGAATGTCGTCGATATACGATCGCCTCCCCAGAACGGACGGTCTCCTTTCCCGATCGGGTTCACCCTCTGTAAATACATCATGGTTTTCGGTGGGGTCCCGATCGCTACTGATCTTGAAGTGTCCAAACAGTGCGTTGTCGATCGGTCTCTGGTAGATTTGGGGCGCGTTCTTCAAACCGAACGACATACGGTTCCACTCGAACAGACAGAACGGCGTAACAAATGCGGAAATCTCGCGAGCCCGATCGGTCATCGAAACCACCCAAAATCCACTTGCCATATCCAGTGAGCAATGCCATAGGGTATTGTCGAGATCTTCTAGCAGATCGCTGATCAGCGGCATCGGGTACACCATAAGCTTTGTCAACCGATTTACCAACCGATAATCGACACACAACCTGATGTCGACGCCGTTCTTCTTGATCACAATCACGATAGGTGAGACCCACGGCGAGGTCGACGGCTTAATGATCTTGGTAGCCAACAGTCCTTTAATAAGATCGGACAATTTTTCGCGGTACTGTGGCGCCACACGTCGGCATCGCTGGGCGATCGGCTTGGCATCACCCACGTTGATGTCACAGATCGCTCCGCGAGCAGCAGGGGGTTAGGCGTTGTCTTTCCCGATCAGCAGATGTTTCTTTTCCCATATGATCTTCTTTAGCTGATCGATCTGATCGGGACTGTTGACATCCCGATCACCCACTTGCAGATCGTCCAAGGTGACTTCTGGCGGATCAGCAGACTCTTCAGGGAGGACTGCCATCTGGCTCTCCAGCTCCTGAATATATTGATCCCCGCCCTCATGTATACAGCTTAGTCGTCTTCCGGGACTATATCACCCAAACCGTCCTGATCGGTTGAACACTGATGTTCTCGATCGGCGGGCTGCCTTTCAACGACATCGATCTGCTTAGGCGCGCCATCGTGGTCCGCCCCAGCAATGCCATGTTTCCCTTTTTCTATTCCCGGCTCCGCTGTCGCCTGTTCTTGTGACGCCACCACGCTGACGAACCTTGGCTCATCTGCTTGATGGTCCACCGTGTCCGGCGACTGCGGTGCCTTTCTTCGAATTAACATCTTCTTTGGGGTTACATAGCTGGGTCGTTCCGCCATAAGTGAGGTATCTTCTTCTACCGATCCATCATCGCTGATCAGATCGGTGGTCGCTTGGTATGCCAAGTTCTGCCACTCAACATACCGTCTCGATCCGATCGAGACGAACCCCATCTTTCTTGGCACTTTCCCTTCCGCCAGCCACATGCCAAAAATAGTATTGTTGTCGAGTGTAAGCGGAATGTCACCGATATTAGTGACTCGAACAAAATCATATCGGCCGGCGCTCTTCACAAAGGTCGACACCCACCGATCGCCCCTGGTCACCCATAACTTCCTTGATCGAAAACCTTTGTCGACCGGGGTATCAGCATATTGGCCGACTGGAATGGTGAAATCTTGGCCCCACCTCACCAGATCGGTGTGCGATCCGTATAGGGGCCGCCGACCAGCTAACTGGATCTGGACCTCATCCGGGAGTGTAAGCACTCCATGAGACAGATCAAGGCGAATACCTGCCGGCACCATGAAATCCATGCCTAACAGGGCATCCTGACCGGCCATCTTGCCAACCCAAGCGCTGAAGAAGTAGACCAACGAACCCGATAGGGTGATCTTCACGCGCGTCCTTCCTTCAGTCATGTAAGAATTCTCACCGATTCCGACGCATTCTTGTCTCTGGGTGTCGTCTATACGACATCCGACTTACGAGCAAAGGAGGAGTCGATAATTAAGACTTCGGCCCCAGAGTCGAACAACATCGTTGCCTTCTGGTTGTTTATCTTACCACAGGCTTTCGCCTGCTTGAACCATTTGTCGGGCTCATGATACTTCCAGTATCCGCGAGACTCCCCAGGAATAATATCCAGCTGCATGACCACCTTCAATCGGGAATATTCATCGGTCGTGAGATTGTAGACCGGATGATCCCGATCGACGCAATTGAGAATAGAACACGTATTGTCGGTTTTATTCTCCTTGCCGACATATGCATAGATGCCAAACGTAGATCGCTCGGCTCGATCCAGATTCCAACCTTGCGAGCGTTCTAGTTTAACATCTTCTCAACATCAGGTGGAAGCATCCCCGCGTGCTTACCCGGCACATACCACTTGCGCATCAGATTGAAGAACTCTTCGATCTTGCACTGGCCGGCCTCGTGGTTCTCTCCACATGACTTGCACACGAAGAGGCAGTGATCGGTGGGGTGGCCGCGTCTTTTGCACTTCTTTCATATCAGCTTCTTCCAGCAGTCCTGATCATCGTGCTTGCTTGACCCGCAGTGAGAACACTTCTTGCGAGGTCGGTCCGGATCGGACTTGTTTCCACTCTTGCCCTTCCCATCTGACTGGTTAGGCGTCGATCTGGTTCTTGGGGCAGTTCCCGTGACAAAAATGTGGCGATATTGGTCCTCATCTGACTCCCGACTGGAGTGGACGCTACTTTCTTCTTCCGATCCAGTGCTGTATTCAGTCGCGATCGCCTTAACAGCACGAGCCGATCTGGTCAGGGGCCTCTTCACCGGATCGGTCTGGGTCTTAGATCTGTATCGACCCTATCCAACGGCGACCTTCGCCCTCATGCTGCGTGAGTGTTGCAACGTCCGCAACGTCTTCTCCACTTCCTCCACATCTTCGAGTCGCAGCAGAGTGAGCTGATCTGCCAGATCTTGGTCATCAAGGGTACTGATATAGTGACCCACGTGCTCCATAGCGGCACCGGTCGGCGGGTTGCCTTCCTTGATCACTATCCCGGCGCGAATTGCAGCCACGTTCAAACGGTTCAAGTACTCAATCGGCGTCTCGTCGCCCCGCTTCTACATATGATGGTATTTGAGGGCGGTAGAGAATCCGGAGTTGCAGTACTGCCCCTCAAATTCTGAACATAGTAGATCCCAGTCAGATCGGACATCCCGACTCAACTGTTGGATCCAGTTCGCAGCCGGTCCTTTCAGCAGATCTCTGAAGATCAAACACCGTTCCTTTTTTGGTGTCTGATCCCGCAAGAAAGCAGACTTGACCCGATCAAACCATGATCTGGCTTGCTCCTCGTCGGCGTCCTTGCCAGTGAAATCCTTGAGATCAGTGGTCGCAGCCATGCGAATGCGTGGGATCGCAGTAGATCCAAAATCAAAGGCGGTCGTAGAGGCTAGGTTAGCCCTGCGCGTTCTGCCCGCACCTGCACCGTCTGACCCATAGTGGTCATCCGGATCGCCAATCGACTCCATGTCAAAATCGCTGTTTTTGCTTGATCGGCGCGGTCGGGCTGGCTGTGGCTTGTGTCTTCCTCTGCCAACTGGTCTGCCACCTCGGGTAGCCTTATCCGTTGATGCCACTGACTCCATATCAACATCCCGGCAAGTATTGACATTTTGCCGGGAAGATCGGTCCTGGGCATGCGGGCGCGGAGGCGATCGGCATCGGTCTCCCATGAAACGCTCCATCATTGCTTCAAACATGGCTTGGACGTTGGCTTGGGTCATGGACAGCGTGTTGGCATCCTCCTTTGGTGGTACTGAAACCTGTGGGGGCTCCTGGGGCCCCAACCGGCATGCAGCCCCATGCTGTCGCACGTCCTTTTTATGCTCCCATGGGGTATGATCCGCCCCCATGGTCATCCGCTCAACACCGACCTCCAACAACTCCGATGAGCTATTAGAGGCAGGTGGAGACTGATACAGCGATTTATCATCGGAACACACATCATCGTGTGCTGCCGTGGCCTCAGCGACCTTCAATGGCACGGTGGGAGTTGGGCGGCGAACCGCCCCCACCAACGGCACCAAATGATCACGGAGGGTCAACATCGACCTCTCCAGCTTCCAAGCGTCCAGATCAAACAGTTTCTGTACGTTGGCGAGGTTTTGCACTTTTATGCCGACCTCAGCCAACATCGCCAGGAGGTTCTTCACCAATAGCAACGGCCGATCGCTTTGGATCGGCTCGGTGCTGGGTCCGAGAAGGATCTGGGGGCTTAAGGTCCACATGACCTAGTCTTCACGAATAAATCACTTTAACTTGTGGATGTAATACATCTTGGTCAGTTCTTCTTCCTTGATAACCCCATCCCCGACCTGCGACTTTTCTTCCAAGTAATCTTCATCGGGTGGCATTCCCAGCCTTTGCTTGGGAACCTTGGGAGGGTGGATCTGATCGTTCCGATCAGCCTCCGAGTCGTTTTCATCTTTTACTTTTTCATCAAAACGTTCATTGAATGCATAGGATCAGGACAAAAGTCCTGATCCTTTCCGGAACTATAGCAAGACTTGCTATAGTCCCGATCGGCTCCGGTAGGAGCCTTATAGGGAGGAAAAAACTTATTAATCCCGATCTGGTCCTCCACCCGGCCAGATCGCAAATCGCCATCCTTATCGACAATGAGAACATAAGGCGATAGCCGTTCCTTATGTCCTCTCCAGAACGATTCTACATTTAATTCGTTATAATCAATCCTTGACGAGATATCATCTCGGTGATATCCACGAGCACCAAGTGATCCGGGCACGCGCACCATTGTGGTGGAGTCAAGTTCAAAATCGAACACCGTAGTGTCGAGAACCTGACCACCATCGTGCCCAGCCTTTTAACTGACGGAGGGAGGTACCCCGCGAACCTTCGCCAACGATCCGATCTGATCGTCCGCTGCTAGCAGACGACCGATCATCAGCATAGGACGCCTGGTCCGATTTCTTCGTCTCCATCTCACCTTGTGTACCCGATGGAATGGGATGGTTTCACACTTGGTGGATCGTCGCTGCAAATTGATGTGGTATTAAATTCGAGACCGTGCTGGGTAATGTACCCTGGGCGGAACTCTTCACCCTGGGTACGGGCAGACCAATTACACTCGGAGTAAGTATACTCCAAAGGGCAGATCGCTTAACCGATCGTATAGCCCAACCAATGCGAGAATAACAGACCAATATTTCAATACGGAGATCCAGCGAGAACGTAACAAACTCCACGTAACGATATCTCCACGTATCAATCCAAAACTTGTTTACACGTTCCAGACGTGTGTGACTTGGACTTGCGAAGCCGACCAATGCGTACTCCCGCCGAGGGACTTCCGGCAGCCCAAGTGCTTCTGTAACGCGTCCCGGCCGGGTATAATGAGCTAGAGGGGATTACTCGACCCTCTGCTCCCAAACACTCCGCGGAGTTCAGAGGCGACTAACGTACTTAGCAAAGATGCTACTTCTTTGTTGAGTTAAAGGCCCAAAGAACAAAAACCAAAACCCGGTAAAACCTAAACTAACCAATCCTATCTCCCTACGGTCCCCAATATGTACAAACATGAAATATGTGAGTACACACAATATCATGGACTTACCAAAATCTGTGTTCTTGACACTCCAAGCACACGATCGGCCCAAAATAATCCGTCCTTTCAGCCAACCAGATTGATCTGCCTTGAAAAATGGTACACTGGTACAACCTGGTCAACAAATTTCACTTGCACTTCACAACACTATCAAACATCTCGCTCGAAGGCGTTTTGCAAGCTAAGCAGTTTGATCAGCTGCAACAGCTCAAATAAATTTAATAAACGGATTTCTTTGTTTTGTTTAGATAGCAAAAAAATGATCATTATAGAACTACCAACTTTAAATAAAATAAGGTCCGTAAATATACCAAAATTATCTTATTTTTATTAAATTTGGTAAATACCAAAATTAAAGAGGCCTGCTATATATGGTTCCATTTTTATAGGGAATTGCTAGGCACCCCCCCCCCGCACGAACCAATAAAACCAGATCTAATCCTTCTGCAAAACAAACATGATAATTGATTTGGAATTTTTTAAATTCACACCTTTTTCCATTAAATTTACACCTTGTCCGAACATTTCTTTCTTATTTAAATATACTAACTATACTACGTTCCTTTGAATCTAGGTATTGACGCGAGAAATCCACTGATTACCGCTACAAACTGCTCACCGAACTCATCATCAGAAAATCCCAACGAAAATTGCGTGCTCTAGATCGCATTTCAAGCGCGTTGGCGGGAAACATCTCAAATGTTGGTAAAAATATTATAGAAATAAGCGAACCGGATAGTTTGAGGTATCCTACAGTGTCCTTGGCTTTCTGCCTAATACTATTGCCGTTCAACATACTTCTTCGAAGTAGTGCTAGGCTGAAAACGAGGCGGACAATGGTTTGCTACAGCCGGCTTCATTCTACCAAACAAGGTCATTCCTGAAAACAAGGACCTTGGTGACTTCCAGGCTGCGCTAGATGTCATTGAAAAACATGCTGGTTTGCTCATTTTCGACAAGGTACGAAAAAATGTCATTTATCTAGAAATTAGCAATATTGATGCATCGCTTCATTTACAGCTGAATGGGGTAGAGAATACAGATCTATGTAGTGAAACCAAATGCGAACTAGCTCCAACTTTCCGCAAAGGATTGGCATCAAATCGAACTAAGATAAGTTTATCTAGACAAATGCAATTTAATTAGCTAAACTGTCGGTACCACCAAAGCTTTTTCAGGACGTTTTGGACTGTTTATTTTTTTTTACATTTTTCGGAAAATTAGAAGGCTCAGTATCGGAGGATGGAGAACACTTCTCTGAGTTGTTGGGTGGGAGCTTCTTCGGCGGATTTCCGTTGATCAGCGACCTGCTAATGGTGTATCATCCTTTGCCGCTTGTTTTCCTACTTCGTAATTGACGTTGCACATCGTCACAGCACCCTACACATACAAATAGGGGTGTGAATGGGTCAGGCCGACCCGGTGGGTTACGGATTTTGGGTCGTTCTGGGTTGGGTTTGGGTCGGCATTTCCGACCCAATGGGTCGGGTCGGGTCACCATGTTGCGAACTAAAACTTTTCGGGTCGGGCCGCGGGTCAGGGCCTCCGACCCATGACCCGAATCAAAACCCAAAATTACCCAAAAATCCTGAAATCAATTAATACAACTTGAAAAACTTCGGCCACTGAGTGCCTCCACACCCACCTCAACACACCACCATCCCAAAACAAAACCAAAACTGCATTTAAAACAAAACTTAGCAGGTGAGAGAAAGAACCACCACGGTCCCATCCCATCCTAAAAACCATCAGTAGATGGCTGGTCTGCCCTTTCCCCATTCTACCATTGGCAAGAGAGAGCCTTGCCACTGAAAGTTTTGTACTTCTACGGCTGTAATTTATAAAGGTCAACTTCTCCTGCTACAGATCTCAATTTCCTCCAACCATCGACCACGAGCTTTGTGGCTCACCTGGCGGCCGTGCCAGAGTCCATTGATGGACAAGGAACAGCGAGAGTGTAGCACAAAGAAGCGCAAGTTCCTGTCAGCAGCTTGGGACCATTATGATTTTGTTCCAAATCCGGGTAATCAGAGTGCGTTAAACTCTACTTTAAGCCGTGTTTTTGTTGATGCATATGCTAAGACCTGAGTTATATTTATATGAGGGAGACGACATCTGCAAGTACTGCTAAGCGTCAATGAAGACTTCAGGCGGGACGTCGTCGCTTACACGCCACATCGGCCACTGCAAGAAGTTCAACAAGCTTGAAAAGGACCAGCAACGCCTGGTGCTGGAGCAAAAGACGCAGAGCAACACAGCTACCCTCGCGACTTGATCAGGACCGGAGCCGGGAGGACCTGAACAAGATGGTTATCCTCTCCGAAAGGCCGTTTCGTTCCATAGAGCACCCGTCTTTCAAAACCTTCGTCCGGAAACTCCAACCTCAGTTCAAGATGGCGACCCGAAACACTGTTCGCAACGACTGCATCCGCATCTACGAAGCCTAGATGGTCAAGATCATGGGCATGCTTCAAGAAGATCCTGGCCGTGTTTGCCTCACGATGGATCTATGGAATGCGCCAACCGGTTTAGAGTACATGGTACTCACGGGTCACTGGATCGACAAAGACTGGAAGCTACAGAAGCGCATTCTTCAGTTCGATATGGTCCCTTCGCCCCACACAGCTCATAATCTCACCGAGGTGATCGATAAGATGTTTGCAACTTGGAACCTTGAGCAGAAGGTAAGTGTGCTTTCCCGCTTCGTACTGAGTGGTGAAATACTAATAAAACTCTTGCTATGAACAGCTCTGCAGGTTGACGGTGGACAATTGTACAACAAACGATGCCCTGGTCAGGAATCTCGTTGACAATCTTGACAAGAACAACCTCCTTCTCAAGGGAGAGCTCTTCCATGTGCGCTGTTGTGTTCATATTCTGAACCTGATCGTCAAAGATGGGCTAGATTTCATCAAGGAAGAAATCATCTATGTCAGTATCTCTCAAACATTGATCCGTAAAAATTCCAAATTGAGTATTTGACACTTTTTTTTAGGTTCGGGACAGCATCAAATACATTCGAGGGTCTCCAAGCCGTGGGCAAAAGTTTGAGGAGATCTGCAGCGAGATCAAGATTCCTATCAGCAAGTGGCCGTCGCTTGATGTCGAGACAAGATGGAATTCGATATACTTCATGCCTTCATCGGCCCTGCCGTATCAGAAAGCGTTAACAAGACTTCAGCAGCGCAACAGCGACTACAAGAGCCACTTATCGGACCGTGAATGGAAGCGCATTCGGAAGCTTTCGGACTTCCTCAAGATCTTCTTTGAGGGTTAGATCTTTTTATTTTGGTACTGAGTACTGTTTTTATCCTTCTCTACTAGTGTTCATTCATTTGATAGCAACGCTGGAATTCTCTGGATCATCCTACCCGACATCAAATCTTTACTTCGACGAGGTTGCAATGATTCAGAAACACCTTGAGGGTGCTAAGGCTCCAACAAAAGACAGCGATGAAGACAAGGAGGACGACCTTGATTTTGTAGTGATCATTACTGCGCCAATGCGTGAGAAGTTCTCCAAGTACTGGACCAATGTCAGTACCATTCTAGCCATTGCTGCCGTCTTCGACCCTCGACACAAGATCTTTAGAATCACCTTAAGGTTAAATACCTTAAATCCAGGCTGGAAGAAGCGCAAGTGGAACTCATTTCCAACACGTAAGATCACGGTCTTCGTTTACATGCAATGTGTAGTGTATTTAAAACCTGCTCTTCCAAAGATTGAAGGCTCTTTACGATGAGCACTATGCCAACAGAGAGAATCAAGTTCGAGCGACGCAGAACCGGAGCTGGATGAATATGAACGCTTTTGCCCGTGCACATGAGTCTTGATTTACACGGAAGAGAGAGATAGAGGAGTACTTTAATGAACCTCGAGTCAAGGTAAAGCCTGCAGATGAAAAGAACTTTCATATCCTAGACTGGTGGGACACTGTGAAAAAAAAATCCAAGTATCCCAATCTCTCACGGATGGCACGTAATATCCTGACGACCTTTCTCTTCGGTTGCGTCTGAATCAGTGAGTTCTTCTACTATTTTGGAGTTTTGGATGATTCCTAATACGTCTTACTACAGGCATTTAGCACCGGTCGTCGAGTATTGACGCCATAGCGAAGCTGCTTCAAGCCTGAGATGGTGCGAGCCCTCGATGCAGCCAAGATTGGCTCCGAGCCGCTGGAGATCCAGAGATAGTAGAGGAAGATGACGATAGTGAAGAGTAGTTGATAGGTGGTACGGTTTCCCACTGGGTTTTTAACCGACCGCTTCACCTCCACTTTTACGAATAAAGTTTTATTCAGAATTCAAATATCTCCACAAAAGCGCCGTCTATTGGTCTTGGTCCAAGAATGGATAACAAACGGGTCGGGTCGGGCCGGACCAGGAATAGATGACAAATGGGTCGGGTCGGGTCGGGTCAAGGATTTTTATTTTGGTTCGGGTCGGTTTCTGGGTCTACCATGCGACTGAGTCGGGTCGGGCCACAATTCCCCGACCCAGAAAATGCCGGGTTGGGCCAGGAAACCCCGTCGACCCGACCCGACCCGACCCATTGACACCCCTACATACAAA
>CM047580.1:15451054-15487493 GCA_026184515.1 Peronosclerospora sorghi
CTCCATATCCCGAAGAATATAACGCCATATACACCTGACGTTCCCCCCAACATGGGCAGGTTAAGAACCGTTGTTCTTTATGTGATAAACCAGCGCTAAAAGAGCGCAGTAGAGCACACGTTCATCGCCTCCGCATTAATAGCCAGAGGACAAGCGAGGAATGTAGTATTGCTAGTATAATTTAATAAAAAATAAAGGTTCAGAGAAGGTGTGAATTTAACGGGAAAAGGAATGAATTTAAAAAAGGGACCGACTAGGTGCACACACCCCATTTTCTACGTGAACCCCCCCATTCCCCCCTTTGCTACGTGCCCACCCCCCTATCCCCCCCTTCCTCCGTCCCCCCCCCCCCCCAATCCCCCCCCCTCCCCCCATCCCCACCACACAAAATATAAATATTGGATAAAATCTCAATAGAAAAGAGTTCTCCAGAAACACATCTCGCAACCCTCAAATCCTATCGCACGCTCCCAACACATCCATCTTTGGCCCCCCAACGTATCCCACAAGCATGGAAACCCTACCAATCGACTCTTATCCTTCGTTGGCTAAACCCAAAATTGCAATCAATGAATTCTCCCACAGCAAAGGGTTTACAGTGACACGTCTCCGTTCCAAAAAAGATAAATCTGGTTTAACCAAGAAAGTATGGCTTGGTTGCGCGCATGCCGGCAAGTATCGTAATTGGAGAGAATACTTGACCGAGGAAACGCGGAAAAGGAAAAACTTTAATCGACGATCTGGTTGTCCATGGCAAGAAACAATCCACCGACAGGTTCTGGTCAAGAGCAGTGATAGCAAAACGGCGGAGGTTGAGGTCGATGTCGGGGAAGAGAATGTCCCATTGGTAGGAGAACAGGAGTGGAAGATTGTGATCGAAAACCCAGAACACAATCATGATGTGTCCAAGGACTTGTCTGCATACCCGAAAGCTCGAAAGCTTTATGAGGCTAATCGACAGACAATAAAGAACATGACTAGTGCAGGAGAAACGCCAAAAGTTGTTTTGGCAGCGCTGAGGCAGAAGATGACAGATCTGCCATTGGTTCTCGAAGACATCTATAATGAAAAGTCACGATTGAGAAATGAGAAGCTATATGTTCGCATCCCTCTGGAAGTACTCTTCGACGACCTTCACAGTGCCCATATACCCCACGAATACCGCCGTGATTTGGAAGGGAGAATCACGCACCTCTTTTTCGCACCTCCTCCTGCCTTGGAACTTGCAAGGGAGTTTCCGCATGTGGTGCTTATGGATTCAACGTATAAAACAAAAATGTGCTGTATTTTTTTGCACACAAATACTTTGATCAGCGTCGGCCATCTTTTGTGTCACTGCTTCTAACAGCAAGTTCATTAGGTTCAGAATTCCGTTGTTACATGTTGTTGGAGTGACATAAACAAATATGACGTTCTCAATTTGTTTCAGCTTTTTGCGCACAGAGATGGAGGATGATTATCAGTGGTCAATAACGGAAATCAAAAAATTTCTACCTGCAGAGCGGCTCCCAAAAGTAGTGGTCACTGACTGGGACCTTGCATTGATGGCTGCAATCTGCGTGCAGATGCCGGATGCCCATAACATTCTGTGCTCGTGGCATATCAATAAGAATGTCTTGGCAAACTTACGGAAGCACTTTGAATCAATGTAGAGTTGGCGGTTGTTCATGGAAGATTGGTGGAAGGTTGTGGAGTCACAAAATAAACCTTCTTTCGAAAATAGCTGGTGCCAATTACGTGAAAAGTATCCGGTAAATTTTACTCAGTACCTTCAGCAAACGTGGATTGTGCATAAAGAACACTTCGTTCATGCATGTTCAAACAAAGTCCTGCACCTTGGGAACTTGGTGCCATCGCGTGTTCAAGGAAAACATTCCGGCCTAAAGTATTGGATTAGCGTTTCCTCGGGCGATCTCAAGGATTTTTACCACAAGCTGACTTTGGTAATTGGACACCAGGAGCGTGATATTTGTCGCCAGATTGCTTGCGACCGAGCAAACACTCTATTGAGTCATAGAGCGGCATTCTGGACCCTTTTCAACAGAAAAATCTCGCCTTTTGCCTTTAAAAAGGTCCATGGCGAAGCAGAAAAAGCTAAACATCCGCAAAAGGCAACGCCATGCACTGTAGTGACTCAAAACACGCTGGGGTTGCCTTGCTCCCATGTTATCCGCAAAATCTTGGTGACCCGCCTGGAAAGCTCACCTTGGATCTTTTCTATGAGCATTGGCACCTTACCAAGAATGTATCAGATATTGAAGCTCTAATCTCCCCGCAAGCCCACATAGGTGATATTCTTCGACAAATTGAGACGCGGCATAGCCAGCTTCCTCCGCATCAGCAGAGAATGCTGCAGGCACAACTCGCTGTGGTTGCCCAGGAGCAATCCCTCGAGCAAGTCCAGAACCCCGCAAGTGTTCGAGCTCGTGGACGTCCAACAAAATTCGATAATAGCATTCGTCGAGACCCTTCTGCATTTTAATTGGTAGAAGCAAATGTGGACAATGTTATCCCATAAAACAAGCGCTGTGGACGTTGTCGCTTGCTTGGGCATAACATTCGAACTTGCCCCTCTTCGTAAGTTCAGTTATAAGTGATTCAAAATATGAATGTTCGTAAATAAACGGCACCAATTGATATATATATATATTGGTGCCGTTTAATATATATATATATATTTGCTTCTAAACACAGATTGGCCCAGGAACTTGTTATTTGTGCACCACCAACTCTGAATGCGGATGCACTCAAGCCTTCACTCCAAGTGTGTCTGCAAACTGTAATCCATAGTGTGCCAGATGGTAACTGTGGTTAACGCTCAATTGCTTATTTCACTAAGGGGGCCAGGAAGCATATCACTTGGTGTGGCAAGAACTTTTGGAGCACGTACTGGTCAACAAAGATTCTCGGTTGTCAACAACTTGTTTGACCAGTAGTGAACTGATCGCTGCAACAATGCGACTTTCTCACAATAGAAAACCTGCCTACCTTGCTCACTGGATGCAGGAGCCCGACGATGCCATCCTGGATGCAACAGTGTATCAGCGCGCAGTTGCTATCGTCACTGATACAATATATGGAAGTGCCACCTATCTTCCTGCAACAGGATCCACCATACGCCACCTTGATCCAGTAATCGTAGCCTTTGTTGATGGCAACCATTTTCAACCTGCTATCTGGAACGGTCACACCATGCCTGATATTGACCCAGGTAGCAAGCGTCAACACCAGCAAGCAGGAACTTGGGACACCTGGGCATCCCTTCTGCAGGCGCCCATCTTGCGCTGGAAATCTCAGTGCGAAAAGTTTGAGGACCAGGAGTGTATAGACTTGACGTGATTAAATCAAACGGCAGTCGTCATTCTATCCCTATTGCTTGGGGGAAGCGCTATTGGTGGTGGGGATTGCTGTGACACACGGGAGAGGGGGGGTGGTTGTGCATAGACCAAAAGTGCTTCTTTTGTGGTGGGCGGGGTGTGTGTGCAGGTGTGCACAAGAGGAGGGGGGGCATGGAAGTTGATCTTTGTGTAGGAAAGTGTACAGGAAAGCTGCAAAAAGTGGTGCCCCTGGGAAGCAGCGGTTCTCACCTCCTCAGCCGCGCGTTTTCCAGTGGAAAGAAAGGTTTCACAGCCTCTGTTGGCTGAAAAAGTTGCTGGGATGGGGTGTGTGGTAGCCGCTGTGGTTCCATTTTTTGTGTGTGCGGGGCGGGGGGGCACGCAGCAAAGGGGGGGATGGGGGGGGTGCACGTAGCAAATGGGGTGTGTGCACCTAGTCGGTACCTTAAAAAATTCCTAATGAAATATCATATTTGTTTTTCAATAGGATTAGTTCCTGGTTTTTTTGGTCCGTGCGGGGGGGGGGGTGCCTTGCAAGGTGCGTATTAACAAACACGTACCCTTGTTTCTTACGTCCAAAAAATCTCCTTTCATCGAGAGTCACCAATCCACCCAATACTGATTTTCCATCTTACTTATCCGTACGAAATCCGCATTGCTGAAGCCGCTTATTTTAATTTTGTCATTACACGGTTCGTCTCTGCCATGCGCATTATGTAGTTGCTATTTTCTTACGGGTATCACATCTTATGCGTAGCTTTGTGTACCGCAAATCTATTCCAATTCCGTCCATCTAGCCAATAAAAGCTAATTTCTCACGAAAAACTGACTCACTTATTTGTACGTGCTTGTAATTAATTAGCTATCTTGTCCCTGTAGTAATTTTTAACTTTGTACCTGATTAGGTTTCTTGGCTCGTTTTTTGTCAGATCTTACTCCTTGTGGATTTTATAAGTCATGCCTTCTGATGCACTACACAGCCTGCGAGCTCATCAAAATATAACTGCAAATGCGCGCTACCCCCAGGGTTTTAATCGATAAAATTAGCTCTTCAGAAAATTGTCTACAACATTTCTTGTTTAGTTTCAGTAGCAGAAAATCGTCTACATAAACACCAACAACGAGTACTCTGTCCTTTACGTTCTTTAAACACGTGGATATATTAGTAAAGATTCGATATTCCCGATCGATTTAGATTCCCCTAGTGCTACAGCTGACTCCCTTGAACCATGGAGAACTTCCTTTAAATCTACCATCATCTTTTCTTCACCACCTGTTTCGACCCTGTTATCTTTCTTGTGGGTTCTCCTTTCCCTGTGGAAAGTAAAAAAAGTTTCCAGCTCTTCCTCTTTGTTTACGTTCACGAACGCATTTGGTACGTCTTCCATGTTTCGCTCGCATACGAAAACGCTTAGCAAGACCACAAATTATTTTCACACTGGCCATATCCATCAAGATTATGAATGTAATATTATAATTTACCCCAAAACTTTCATTCCCATACGGCATCCACGTAGCCAGTTGCGTCTCTTCTCTTGAAGGTCTTCCTTGTTTTCATTAGACGCAGAAACTAACCCCTTACCCGTATTATCTCGTCTGTTTTTTCTTCTATTCATCTGCGTCTTGTGCATCTCTACTTCTCCAAATAAAGCCGTTAAATTTGCTTGTTCTTGTCTTTGGCCAATTCGATATTTTTATAGTATTGAGAGTAATCACTACTTTGTCCTTTTGTAGGTAGATTGTGTAGCCCTTGGTTTCTTCACATACTATAATCCCGGGTTGCGCTCGTAACCACTTTGTTTGGTCGCTGTACACGGTACCAGGTGAGACAAATACTACGATTTTTTTGCCAAGATTTGGCACCTCTTGCCTAGAATCTTCATCGGCGACGTTCTTCCCGAATTCGCATTTGACAGTGCACAATTCAAGATATCTCCGTTTCCTCGATACGACCGTTCTTTTGCTAAACAGATCCAGGTTTTTATAATCACGTTCTGCGTCCGTCCTTATTACGTTATATGTGACAGCTAAATCACTTCTTAAAAAGGTAAAGTGATCGAATTTATTTGCCGCGTATCTTTGGTCCTCGTTAGAAACAGTAACTGTTATGGTAAAAAATTCAATGCACCTGTATTCCAATCTACCCTTTCGTGTCATTGGATGTCTTTCAAAATCCCAGTATTTCAAAATGCGCGTCCCAATTTACGAGTGATTTTTTACACACACAATGTGCGATTTGCGACGGATTTGTGATTATGCGAGACCTTTGGTGTCCTCCAAAATCAACGTGAATCATATATACTATAAATTTGCAGGTTCATGCAGAGTCTGTGCCACGCGCCCTAAACTAACTCCATAGTGTCAAAGCAGGTGTCTGAAATGTCTTAAATAATGTTTATGCGCAAAACTGTAGATACTCGATTGTTCCCCGCACTCTAATATGACTATGGATTCCTCTCTTGTGCGCCTTTCTTTCTTGAAGGACGTTGAACGCCAAAGTAGCTGTGCAAGAAAAAGCGCAGGGACAAGTTAGCTCTTGTGTTTCTTTAGCTTGAAAGTCTCCGATCTACTATCAGAGAGCGCTTTTTTCTCGCTGTCTCCTGCCTTAAGCTACCCTTCCAAACTCCCTGGTACCACTTCTATGCTACCGCGGACGATTCAAGCTTT
Source organism: Peronosclerospora sorghi (assembly GCA_026184515.1). NCBI lineage: Eukaryota > Oomycota > Peronosporomycetes > Peronosporales > Peronosporaceae > Peronosclerospora > Peronosclerospora sorghi. Next base: position 15,457,057 of record CM047580.1, read on the forward strand.
CTGTCCACCACAGCAGTAACACGTGGTTTATTACACCACGTGTACGTCCTTGGCTATTTTCAAGACGATTTCGTGGTTCGCTCTGGACCAGGCAAAGTCGGTCGTCCCGCTCGGGTACGTTCTTGGCTACTTTCAAGACGATTTCGTGGTTCGCTCTGGACCAGGCAAAGTCGGTCTTCCCGCTCAGGTACGTCCTTGGCTACTTTCAAGACGATTTTGTGGTTTGCTCTGGACCAGGAAAAGTCGGTCGTCCCGCTCGGGTACCTCATAAGAACGCAGTGCTTGAGATCATGCTGATGTACTACGCAGGCAACATGGAGTTCAAAGTCCTGCAGAAGCTTTTCGGAGTCCCTCCTTCGACATTGTCCAGGACTTTTACTGAAGCGGGAAAGGCACTGGCAAAGTCACTTGCACGAATTCCCGAGGCGAAGTTTCGATGGACTTCATTTAAAACCCAGTCCGAGTGGAGCCGCTTGGTCCAGCGGAAGGAGCAGCTGCTGGAAAACCGGTTCTACTTCATCGATGGTAAAAACTTCAGAGTGCAGGAACCATCGCCAGCAGACCTTCAGAATGCCTTTACAATGGTAATCACGGCATAAACTCACTACACCGCATTCTTTTCTTTGTGCTAACGGCAACTTTTATCAGGTTTGCTTCACTCAGTGTTGGTCGCCGGAACGTTTGCATTTGTTGTGGATGGCACGGTCATTTGGGGAAAGCATAACTGTCCCGGTTTATGAAATGATTCCGAAACCAGCCGAGGTTTCCAAGCGAAGCTCTTGCATGAACGATTTACAGTGCCGGAGATGGAAGCGATAGCAGATTCTGCTTTCCCATTCTCCAAATAAATGCTCAAAAAGATCATTACGCCTTTGAAGCAAGGCGAAATAGACACGATACCAATATAATTTCAGGCCACATCCCTCGCCATCAGTAATTCGATTACTGCGGTGAGACAAGCGGCAGAGAGGGGAATGGGCGCAACTTCGAAGTGCTTTCCCAGGCTTCTTCAACCGCTCCCATATGAACCAGAAGTTAGAGCCCGGCATTTAACGAACATCTTTAGACTCTACAATGTCAGGGTCATAATGGCCCACATCAGCCAAATAAGAAACGTGTTTTACAGCTGAGAGCTACTACTCAGCAATCATCATCATTGCATAATGCAGTCTTTTAGACATGGTAGCAAGGACGCCACTGTCTTCGGTGTTTTATCGTTGGCCAGACGCGTTTGACGTCTTCCCCATTAGCGCCGCCAACAACATCATAAAGCTTTCTTCCGACTTTCTCTCCCTCTCCTCCCTCGCAATTCGCTCTACCTATCCCTCTCTTCCTGCTACATTCTCTCCGCCCTATCTCGTTCCTCTCTCTCCCACCTCTCCCTTCTATCCTGCTCCTCTCTCTCTCTAACCTATCCTCGCGCCGCCACTCCGCCTCCTTCTGTTGCTGCGCCAGCATCAGCGCCATGAAGTCCGTTTTGGGCTGTTGTTCCGGTGTGGGCTCACGGAGTAGAGCGCTGATGTCGTCGATGCGCCGGTCAATTCTCTGCCGACGGCGTGCGGTGTCAGAGACAGGGGTAATTGTCGGAGGAGGCGAGAGAGTTCTGCGCTTTCTGCTGAGGTAAGCCAACTCTCCCTCACTCCTTCCCAAGCGGGAAGCACCAATACTCCTTGGTGTCGACACTCTACTGGAAGGGGTGTCGACACGAGGACGCTCGTTAAAAACGGGGGGGGCGGACCTTGAACGGGCGCACGTAGGGCACTGGTTTAAACACGCAACATTCATATTTCAGACGTTAGCAAATAATTGATCACCTCTTCTTCCGTTTGTCCGAGCTGCGACGCGGCGACACTAGCCGCCGTCGAGGGCATCGCGAAACTTGGGAAGGCGATGGGGGAAGGAAGTGAATAATGGCTAAATTGTGTGTGTCAGTACAAGCAAATTCTCAAATATTTTAAGTGGAATTATATTAGAAAACTTTCCTGCGTAGGTTCCTCATCGTCGTCCTCTGAGGAATAGTCATTAGGGTCATTAACATTTTCGAACTGACGGGCATAGTCTTCCAGCTCGACAACCGACATCTCGCTCTCGATTTCGCGGAAAATCCTCTTCGCCCGGCGCACCTCCGGTGACATCCTAGGATATCCTACAAAGACAATAATATAGTTCATGCGTTACCGGTTGAAGGGAATATATGGAAGGTAGACTCAAGGACGTATTATAAAGCCTACCGGTGGGATTCTTGCAGTTCTTCATGGCCGTAAACTTTCGGCGCAGCGCCTCCACATCCCGGATTTCATGGCCGCTAGGCAGGTTCCGATTGTAGTCATACGCAACATCTTCCCACATACTAGCTCCAAGCGGCTTTCGCTTTTAGACTATGTCTAAAAGGCTTAAAAACAAAACCATTACCGTGAGCCAAACGAGTACTGATCAAGAGAAAGAATGATAAAAGAGTGTCGAACGCCAGACGTGGTCGAAACCGAAAACATATGCATACGATCTAACTTGGCTGTGCGGAAGACTTTGCCACGTTCGCCAGCCTTGGATGTCGACTTGGGTCCTTTAAGGTTGGACATGCTGTGGAGATACTATATAGGTATCGGGGAGGGCGAGACTGCGTCGGAAGCGGGACCTCGCCAATGCAGTATGCCACTTGGCGAAACTCCCTTTTAGGGTTAGGGGGTCGAAGTTGGAGCGGTTTTATTCGGGTGGGTGGGTTAACGCGCAAATTTATGCGAGCACAAATTTGCGTAGACGTATTTTTGGTCTCAACAAATTTACTCCAAATATACGCTGCGCGTATTTTCAAATTTGCGAATAGTGGGATTTTGGAAGACATCCATTGGGACCTTAAATTAGAACGAACCTGTTGAAATCCGGATAATAAATTGTCGTCCGGATAAGTCCACGCGTTTAGTGTATATTGAAGTTGTGGGTCGACGAGGGATTTATGGATAGATCCAGGGGATCTGTTACTTCAAGGAAGGGTCGTTGCAGCAGGAGGTTGTTTTTGGAGGCAATAGGACCCTCAGTTCTTGAATATAACCGAATTGCATTAGTCTTCCCATGTATATAGCTCTCTGTGTCTGTTGTTGTGACTCTATCTAACCTTACACCATATTCAACACGGTTATGGGCCCAAGTTCACTGTACTACAACTAAACTAGACAGAATGATCTATCGAGCACCGTCGCAAGAGGGGTCGAGTCCCACCAAGGGAGGGAGTACCCTTATGAATGGAATATGTGAGATTGGAGATCGTTCAAATGGAAAATGACGATTTTTTTTTCCGTGGGCATGGTCTTTTTGACGCAGTCGAGAAGAAGATCATGCGTTGGGACCTCATGGGTGCATTTAAAAGGGTTTGGTTTAAAGGAGATCAAGATAATACGTGATTGGTACAACGATTCCCACGGAACGGTTACAACAAGTGGATATGTGTGCGACTGGTTCTGAGATGTGAGTGAGATCTATGAGAACATCAAAATCCAATGATCAAGCAGAGTGTTTTCTACGTCTGTAAAATGAGATGAGTGGTGGATGGTGATGTCGAAGTTTATCTTCCAAAGCTCTTCCACTACCGTACAGAGTTGGCGACGTATGGCTATCAACTGCAGGATATAGAGATGAACGAAACGCTAATCAATGGCCTCCCAAAACATGAGTTTGAGCAGCTTTGTGATTCGTCTAAGTACGGCATGCTACGAAGTGAGAGAGCGGATGGACGAAGAGAATTTGCGTCGGAAGCGGCAGTCATTCAAGCTCGCTACAACGCGAGTGGTGGAAATGGAAGGAATCGATCGTTATAATAACCATGGAAACAACGGGAATAAGGCAATAAGACGCAATCACTACAAGCGTCAAATGGAGGGAGCTTGAGCTTGTCAAGTAGGAATCCTACCGCGGGCAGATCGTGTCTAAAGTGTGGCAAAGAGTTTCATTTCTGTATGAAGTGGCCTTATCGTTTCGTAAACAATTGGGGAATGAGAACGGGACCAACTAACCAGCACTGATGAACGACGTGTACCGCGTGTAAACTATACCAAGCACCAGAAGCCAAACGGGAAAATCGAAATTACCTGTCCAGAACCAGGGACGGCAGTGGTATAGTATCGTGGCTGAACTGCCTAGCTCAACGCATTCTTGGTGGTGCTTCGACAAGCCTCTAACACGCACGTGGTTGGTGAAAATAAGTTCTTTATTCACATGGAAGATATCTCATTGGAGATAGTGGAATCGAAGGTTTAAGGTATTGCAGCAAATACGGTTACAAAAGCAATACAAATATGTTTGATCATTGAAGTTGATGGCATACAAGTGAATCTTAACCTGAATGATGTACTGTATTACCTAGAGCGACGCATGACACTTTATCTATTGTCCAAGATCTAGATTAACCATGCTAATGCGGATGATAGTGACGTTTCAATATACGAGCCAAACCAAAGTATGATCAGGACGATTGATGATAAAAGTAGTGAGGTAACCTCAAGCTTGACCCATGAATCCGTGGAGATCCAGTAAATAAAGCTCGAAGTGACCTCGAGGACGGCGAGGTTGGTGACGTATCCATAAGTGGTAATGATGATATTAGACTCCCAACAGCGTGAATATAGGTGGGTGGAAGCACATCAAACAAGAACAATCTTGGTACAAACAAATTAGAAAAGGAAACAAGTGAGAAAAAAATAATCTCGTGAAAAATACTTCGGAAATGATTTATATCAATCGATGCATTGTGGTGATGAAACATCGAGTAATGATGATGAAAATTCCAGTTGCTGGAGAATTTCGATCGGTTGATGGAGAAAGTCCTGACCAAAATGGCGATGAGGACCAACAACATGAGGACTCAAGTGACCATGATGCAAGTGAATCGGGTGAATCGGTAGACGGAGGATTTCGCGTCCTAATTGGACTAATGGGGGAGGAATCGGGCTGGAATACAACGTTTGAATGGCAACCTCAGACCGGTCCGTCGTTCCTTATCTGTTCCCCCAGATCATTACGATCGTTCTCAGATGGCGTGACATCACGTTGGCTCCGTTTTCTGATATACTTGGGTATATTCATTCATTCGCTCCGGATCGCTTGTCTCCGTATTGTCAGTTACTATTTCTGATGTGAAAAAGGAGTTTTAGGTGAGCTTAGCGCATGTATTGCTGTGGTAGCAGTAGGAGAATCAATGCTTGCGACCTCTACTGTCGCACTCGCAGTTCTCGCCATACATTCACAAGTTTCCACTGAAACTTATGTTGTTTTATTTGCATTGACTCGCTCTAAAAAAGTTTTAAATAGAAAAAGGGGAATTCTCCAAAAAGGGGGAGAAAATTTAACTTATTTCCCAAATGGGGGGAGAATTTAAATTTATTCTCCAAGAACGGGGATAAATCTACCAAGGCTTCATTGACGATGAATCCGTCGAGATCCAGTCAATAAAGCTCGACGTGACCTCGAGGACGGCGAGGTTGGTGACGTATCCATAAGTGATAATGATGATATTAGACTCCCAACAGCGTGAATATAGGTGGGTGGAAGCACATCAAACAAGAACAACCCTGGGACAAACAAATTAGAAAAGGAAACAAGTGAGAAAAAAATTAATCTCGTGAAAAATACTTCGGAAATGATTTATATCAATCGATGCATTGTGGTGATGAAACATCGAGTAATGATGATGAAAATTCCAGTTGCTGGAGAATTTCGATCGGTTGATGGAGAAAGTCCTGACCAAAATGTCTATTAGGACCAACAACATGAGGACTCAAGTGACCATGATGCAAGTGAATCGGGTGAATCGGTATACGGAGGATTTCGCGTCCTAATTGGACCAATGGGGGCGGAATCGGGCTGGAATACAACGTTTGAATGGCAACCTCAGACCGGTCCGTCGTTCCTTATCTGTTCCCCCAGATCATTACGATCGTTCTCAGATGACGTGATATCACGTTGGTTCCGTTTTCTGATATACTTGGGTATATTCATTCATTCGCTCCGGATCTCTTGTCTCCGTATTGTCAGTTACTATTTCTGATGTGAAAAAGGCGTTTTAGGTGAGCTTAGCGCATGTATTGCTGTGGTAGCAGTAGGAGAATCAATGCTTGCGACCTCTACTGTCGCACTCGCAGTTCTCGCCATACATTCACAAGTTTCCACTGAAACTTATGTTTCATTTGCATTGACTCGCTCTAAAAAATTTTAAATAGAAAAAAGGGGAATTCTCCAAAAAGGGGGAGAAAATTTAACTTATTTCCCAAATGGGGGTAGAATTTAACTTTATTCTCCAAGAACGGGGATAAATCCACCGAGGCTTCATTTACTATTTGAACTAGTCGCGATTGATGCCTGTCTGGCAAGAAGTCTTCTTGTAATGACTTCCCCCGCAATTCTTACATTTCACGTTCCTTTTGCGCTTGGTTTTTGGTGGATTTGTGCGATATCAACCAATTCGTCAGGTTGTACTAAATTCTGCTCGTTCGGATTCTCAGCTTCTTGTGTGATGGCGATACGCGCGTCTAAATCCCTTTGTTTGAAGTGAGGGGCTGGATCCTCAGCGTCTCTTTGCGCTCTCATGCTGCATTTGAGGAAATTGTGCCCTTTTTTACCACACCTTCAACAACGATTCTTCACCCGCTCATACACCTCTCCGTTTGATCTTAATCGACGCACTTTTGGCCTTCCACGTTTGGGAACGTGAAGAGGTGGCAGCGTGACATTTTCTGATTCCAAAAGATCCAAAGCTATGGGAATCGACTTAGCCTGATATACCTTTTTTGATTAACTCGGTGGTGAAGGCGGAATGAATGAAGTCCTCAAAGTTTGCTTTGATATGATTAATCGCCCTCGCTGCATGTCTTCAAGGGAACGCTTGTTCTTGGAATTCACCACAGGAGCATACGCGATCATCCAATTTCACGATACTTGGAGTATCTTTAAAAGCGCTGTGCCGAAACAGAAAAAGCACCATTCCGAATTCTGAATGATCTCATTCGTATTACCCGCGTGCAAATTTGTTTTGAAGCGTTTCGTGATATTTTGAGGAGTAGCTGTGGTGGAATCCACGGATTTTTGATGGCGTTCAAACATCATCTTTGATACTTTGGACGCGCATTCGATAAATACGTTCAAGTAAGATCCATAGCGTAGATTTTCAAAGACCGAATTCATAGATTCGGGTGAATTACTCGTGACAATACCGTAACGAGGCGCCATGAAATGCACGGTTGCCAAGCTTGCTGGGTCTACTTCCATTAAGTACAAAAACGCCTGTTCGCTCCTCTGTCTGATATACTCCATGGCACTTTCATACTTTTTAGTTGTAGTAGCCTTTTCGGCAGCCCAAATCCTGCCTTCGAACTTGCTCTTAAAGAGAAAGTTCACGTTTTGCTCCAGGTTCCAGGCACATATGCTGTTCTTCAATCCATGAAGCACGGCTTGCTGCGAAGACTTCAAGTCCTTTTCCCCGTCAGATATCAAGACGAGGTTCTTTCCATTGATATCTGGAATGGATCGTCTAAGATGCTCGAAGAAGTAAGTCCAATTATTCTCATCTTCCGTTGGAACAACGGCAAGCGCAAGCGGCAAGACACGATTTTCACCATCCATTGCTGAGGCGATCATTAACATTCCACCGTATTTTGACTTCAGATGGCAAGCATCAACAATCAGCATAAGCAAGCAGTTGTCGAGCGCAAGTTGGGTGGCTCGTGGGAAGAGGAATCCTCGCAAGAGAGAGTTGTCATCTCTGCGTTCCACGTTGAACGTTGTTTCAGGGTTTTCCCTGGTTAACGTCGTCAAGAATGTCTCGATCAACTGAAATGATTGGTCGTTCAGAAGTTTTTTCTCGCTCTTGATAGCGCGCAAAGCCTTACAGCCGGTATTGTTCGGCACCTTCACTCCAAAATACGCCTGCTTCAAACTCTGGATTTCCTTTGGTAGCATGTTTTTCAACAGAGTTTGATGCTCCGAATACGCATCTTTCAGTACCATTGCTCGCGTGGATTTGAAGTCTGCAAGGCACTCGTCGTCGTGATCCAAACAGGCATTCTTACTAGACTTGATTGTCCCTGTTTTGGATGACTTATAGGCAGAAACTTTGAAGCTGCACGCCTCAGATGAAGGACAAACGTCTTAAATTCGTCTGTCTTGTTGGTTACAATTTTTTAAGGCATTTGTTTCATCAAACAGAGATTGAGGAACTTGGACTTGAACTCTGGCATGGCGCTGGACGGTTCTGAAAGGTCCTGGAATGGCGTGAAACATGCTGATTGCTTGTATGAGATGGATGTTTTAATTAACAAAGGATGAAACGGAATACTCCCCCCCATTTGGGAAATAAGTTAAATTTTCTCCTCCTTTTTGGAGAATTCCCCAAAAACCAATTACAAATTCTAAAATTACTTTAAGAAAATCAATATTTTTATTCATTTAGAAAAATATTGTATTTTGTTTTATCAGATTTAACTTTAAAAAAAATTAATAAATAAAAATATTTTGAATTTTCGAAATTCGCATGAGCAGTAACAACAACATAATATAATTGATGATTTCAAATAAAATTTGGTTACCCGGTAGCTAATTCCATTTGAAGTAAAATAGATAATTTTGTGCCTATAATACGAGCAAAGACGCTAAAAATTAAATATAAAGTTCTACTGTTCATGATTTGTTGAAAAAGGCCATCGAATTTTAAAATAATCCTTAACAAAAGGATTTCAACGTTCTAATGGTAGAAATAATCAAGGTAAAGTAACATTATAACATCGAGGTGGAGGACATAAGTCTGTTCAGATTGCGCAGACCTCACGCACGAATGAATCTCACAAAAACAAACGTTATGGCGCACACATTTATTGGTTCCAGCACAAACGTATCGTGCACGAGAAGCGTATGTTTTTCTTAACCTTGATGCCTGGTTTCGGTGGATCAATGTTTTAGATCATCATCGTGGAGCGACTTTCATCATCTTGGTCTGAGCTGTATAGCAGAATACCATCGTGTAAATGATACCGGTTCCCACTCGCGCGTAAGAATTTTGGTAGTTCTTCGCATTTTTTTCTCAGATGGATTGCTTAGAGAATCGATCAATAGACGAGTCTCGTTGTCGGCATTATATGCTTTTTGCACTTTCCGTACCATATAGAAGGCAGACGCATTGCAGCGAACGGTGTTTGCACTGGTTGATCTATTATGGATGGATTTATATCGTAATCAAGCTGTTGTGATAGTTCATCCGCTAGCACGTTCAAACACGGCAAAGAATGATAGCCAAAGATCCATCTTTTGCTCAATATGTGGCGAATTTTGCGGTCATGTGTAGGGACGCATAATCCGTGTATATCAACGATCTATCTACTGAGAGAAAAATCTGAAATTTTGCCGATGCATAATTCATGGCTAGGGGTTCCTAGCCATTCACTGGGTGGGATCGCTCGTATCAATGCAAAACCGACAGCAAAATTGCTTGTGTCGCAAACGGCGTGAAAGGAGGCTATTGTTAGCACTGGATCTTCCGTCAAGCTTTTCTTGACTACAAACATTCTCGGCATTGGGATATCCAATGCCAATCGACGTCTTTTTAAGGAATTGAGAAGGAGGTATTATTCCCGCATCGTTACATGAATAGTTATGCAAAAATATTGCTAACCCTAGGAACTTACGATGTTCTTTAAGGTTGGTTACTGGTGGTCATTCCACCTATCACCCTGATCTTCTCTGGATCAGGTAAGTTTCTGTTCTTGCCTACAGTTCAGCCGATAACTAGTATTTCAGATGCATCGAAGGTGCATTTCTTTAAGTTTGTATACAAGATATGATTTCGCAATGAAACTTGACGTATGGTATTTTTTATGCAAATCTACGTCGCTCCATCCTATTTATGTTAGTGTGACTTACCGTATCTTCAAAGTATCCCGGAGCAATTCTAGCACCGGGGTAGTAGCTGGGAAACACATCTGTTGAATATTGTAACGGCGTTCTTGACCCTTGTGTCTGAAGAACGCCTAGAAAAGATATCCTTTATGATATCGTTTCTCGGTATCGGTAGTTGCGCCGGTGCTGTAGGATTTTTATAAGATTAAACGATCCGCCAGTCTCTTGTTGATTTCATTACCTGGAAGGTTGGACTGAAATGCAGCACGGTAGACTCGCGATCGTACTGCTTCCCGACCAGTCTCAAAGCTCTCATTGATAGATTTGATTGACTGCTTTTTCCACATCACGCAATACTTCATGCTAGGCTCGAGGTCAATCTAATGTCGATTTTCTGTATATTTTGGAAGCACGCATGGAGCTTCTTCTGGAAAAACGTCAAAGTATTCCTAAAGCATATCCAAATAAGGGGGTGTCGCTTTTAGCGACTCCCAGGTCTGCACTTTAAAGCAGTCAAATTTTGGTTTGGTCATTGAGAATACAGTCGTTGCCAATGCGACGTGAATTTGTTCATGAATATCCATGATCTCATAGTTTGGAACAATGATACTGATCTGCACGATCAATCGTTGCGCAAGTTTTTTGTGAGCTTCTTCCAGCAACGAGTTGAAGAACCATCATCTCCGAACCCGATTACTGAGGGTTATCAAGTAAAAATGACTAGTAGCTTATTCGATCTCAATTTCCGTCAAGACATTGATCGGTTCGACCAGCTCCCTTGCATGAACATGCACTGTCGCCTGATCTGTTAATTCTTTTTTACGGTACGCGTTGCCTAGCATCTTCGCAGCAACCACTGCGTGTCGTATATAATACCAATTATAAAAAAATAAAATTCGTAAAGCTGGTCGTTCTCGGTAGTTAAATAGACGACCTTGTGTAAAAGGAGTTGCTAAAAAATCGAGTAGATCATCCTCATAGTGGTGGTGAAGTAGAAGAAGCGGTGGAAGACCTTCAGTAACACCTCAGGGTAAAATAACAAAAGGAAAACCTACTCGTAGAAAGAAGAAAAAATAATTATTTTTTAAACGAAATATGTCAACAAGTAAATATAAAGGTCCATTTTTAAAAGTTAATTTTGAAAATAATGGATACGCATTGATTTTTTCGTGGTAGCTACTGCATACTGTGAGTGTGTGTTACTCACGAAAATCGTTCTCTGTCGTGAATATTTCAATACGGCGGTCTTTATCTCTAGGGTTGGCCACTTTTTTCATGCTGCTGTTCTGCCGCTGGCATAGTCCACTAGACCGCTGAGAGTGGTCTTACCTTGTCGGATCTGGTCAGTCTTGTGGCATCTTTTTTTGTCGCAGACAATAGACAATATGTTTCTGTTGGAAGAGTGTGTAGCCATTTTGGACTTTGCACTCTTCCAGGATGGTGGAATCCCATTGGCTGTTGGGATGGTATACATTACTGCATATATATGCGGTTACAGATTTAAGTTGCACCAGGTACCGGATAGCCACTTAAGTAACTTACATAATACACTTTCTATTTTGCATATAAATAAGCACAACTTTACTGGATCTTCCACGGCCGACGATCGGCGCACACAAGCTTGACTCTACTGTTGATCCCCCTTTGATAAAGCTTTGTGGAAAGGTGGTATAAGATCGCGGGAAGTGTTTAAATACTTTTATTTGGTTTTTTAACAGTTTCTGCATTTTCTGGATGATGCTCGGACACTTATGGAATACCCAAGATAACGTATCGCTGTTCACCAAGTTCAAGGGCGATGTATTTACCCTCAAATGATAGTTTATTCAACTTGAAGCCCCGTACGTATTACACTCTTTGGCATAGTCATGGTTGCATTCATTGACAACCGTACTGATGACATGTACGCGGTGCTTCGACTTCTACAAAGTTCAATGAAGCTAAGCTTTGTGCTCCCCACGAAGTTTTTTGTGCGCCCCGTACGCATGGCTTTATGTGGCTTAACTTTCATAGTGATGAGCGTTTTTGCATCACCTTGCACTTCCTGATAAGCAATTTACCAGTCGGTGCTATCGTTCTCAAATGTGAGATAACCTTCCACTAGGGCGCCTCCCACTACTATTGTTCTTTTTTGGACAAACAAGAGGACTCCCTCGTTTGTTACGCATGCTAACAAACTAAGCCGTTCACTGACTTCGTGGTAACGGTTTCGACAAAGTGTCCTAACTTCGCGCACATATTGCATCGGGGAGTTTTCTGTTCCCTAGGTGTCGAAGCAACCAAAACCGTTATGTTCATCGGTTCTGGAGCCCCGCCCCCTCTGACGTGGTTGCGGTACGGCGAAGGTGAGAACCCTCGCCTGTTACTACCACCGGGTGGAACCTGTTGCTACACGTTAAAGTCGAAGTGATTGTTCCTTCTTAGGCTGCCACCAGTATTTTACGCTGACCGATCCCGTGGTCAAGTGGTACGCTGCTCACTTCGGGACCGGGTTCGATCCCGGGGCCAACAAAATTAAATTTAAAAACATGCAATGTGACGAATTCAACTAGTATAATGCGTAGATGCCCGTATACTGAAAACATATTTCTGGATGCGTTGGAAGATTGCACCCTGGATAGTTTTCCGTCAATATCGATAAATATATTGATTGACTGGACCATTTTTTAGTTTCTTTATGAACACAGCACTTGCGTAGCCGCGACGAATGGCATGATCACAACATTTTTGATATGCCTTCTGCGAGTAAACTTGTATATGGAGCTTACCTTCACGCAGATCTAAGAATTCAGATTGACATAAAACTCATTTTAATGAGGCTAGAATGTGACCTTTAACTCATTTTCAAACACTGATAGCGTTTTGAACGCAGACTTGTCTGCCTGCCTGCTCTCCCGTGTCCATGTCGTGCCACGACCGCCAAGGAAAAGCGTGGGTAGATTTGTGTTGCATGACTCGATGGTTGTTTCTAACTCGAGCATATATTGCAAGAAGGGTTTTTCTTTCGATGTATGCGGGTATACGTCGGCTTTAAAAGTATCGACGTGCGATGTCGCCGGCACTGATGGCGCCGATCAGGAAACAGAATTTCATTTCGAGATCTATCGGTGATTTGATTTGCTCCTCTGGGATAGCATTTTATTCAGATCAGGACTTATTTTGTGCTTAATAAGGTGTCCCCAACTGCGCCCAATACGCCGAGTTCCCTCCTTTCATCTTCTTGTTTTTATACGCTGGCTCATCTTGTGTACCCTTCAAACTAGGCGGGTTACGTTCTTGCTGATCAGCACGAATGTGATCTGGAGAGATCTCGATAACCATTGTGTTTTTTGGCCAAGAGAAAACGCTTCGCCCGGGTAAATTTGGGCTGATCATGTGGGCACTCTTCACCTGATCAGTTTTTCATAGACGTTCGTAGGGTCTTCCAAGCCGAGCTACCTCTCAGCAGCGTCAATTATAATCCAAAACCAAAAAAACGTAATCCAAATAATCGAATACGTTCTTCCCTTAACGGAAAAATGCACCTGGCGGTGTGCTTAAGTTTTCGGTACTGATTAGCTCACGCAACCGTGGTCCGTATAAACCCCGCCGGTTCCCATTGCCGTTAACGGATTACTCATCAGCTCCCTGATACACAGGAGCCAATATTACAAAATAAAAAAGGATAAGGATAAATATCTTAAATCAAAAAATTAGATGTCTAAAATTAGGGCTCCGCATGGGCGGGTTGAGCTGGGTTTTGGCCGGCTCGTGGGACAGCCCACAAGCCGTGGGCGGGCTGACGGGCTGGTGTGGGCTCGTCGGCTTTTTAACAGTATCGCTCGTGAAGTCTTCCCAATAAATAGATTTTTTAAATATATTTTTCACCTTCTATCCGCTGTTACTAAATAATTATATGTCTCCGGCGCGGCATGATGATATAGCTATTAGGATGTCCTATACTAGCCCACTTTTCACCCAGTTCTGCAAGCACATCAATGCTTCCATATGAACGGGGCTGAGAGAAGTGCGAAAATCAGTAATGATGCGGCGTCCAGAAGAAAAAAGCTGCTCACTAGGAACACTAGTTTCGGGGACTGACAAATGTGCTCGAGCCATTTTAGCCAGTTTCGGATATGAACAAGCCTGCCCTTTCCACCACTAAAGGATCAATGCTACCATCCACACATTGTGTCGCAAGATAATCTTGAATCTCGCTTTCTAAGTTGTCACAACGCCACTTCTTGAAAATTCTTTCGTGTAGGCCAGATTCTTCTTGAGTGGCAGTGAGAACGGAAACATGCTCGTCTCCAGAATAATAATTGCGTGGATCTTTAATAAATTCTTTCCGTATAGGCTCCACATAAATGCCAATATGGAGAGCTAGAGTACACTTGTTGCTTTGCGGGTTTTCCGTCATAAGCCATTAGTTTTACAACCATGAAATTCACTGACTCCAAAACAGAGCCATCCTAAGTGCCGACCAAGCCACGCACGCACCCGAGCAACCACTACTGCACAGGAAGCACCGTGGTGACGGAAGGATTGCTTGCGCTCAAAAGCGTGTGGGTGGCTTATTCTAGCGTCTAGAGAAGCTGAATTACTTGACCAATCAAGTCCCATACGTACGAAGTAATGCTGTACTTCGTTGCCGTAGGCTCAGTACGGGTGTAGCGATCAATAGACTCGCGTAGTTTACGTGCACGTTTCAACATGAGCGCAGTAGAGTTCCAGTGGGATGAAACGTCGTACACCATTGTCTTCACGACAACACCAGGTTGAGCTACTTGAATCCTTTGCTCGAAACGTTCACGTCGCTGGGTGGAACTGCTGAAAGGCTTGGCGAGAGCACGCACCCTATTAAAACAGGCCCCGCTTTAAAAAGAAAACAATGTTAGCAGAACAGAATAAGCAGAATATTTGTATCAGAAAAAGTCATGCCCATCATCACCAGGATAGAAATCACACGGTCCAATCAGATTAATAATGTCCATCGGATCATCTGTTGGTGCAAATCCCATGTCATGCGCTGGGTCCTGAGCTCCTTTATTCCCGCTTTGTCTGACAGATTTATGATGTGCGCCATACACCCCAGCAAATTCTGCGCCGGATCAAAGAAACTCATATCATCCGCGGTAGCCAAATGTTGTGCGAGAGTTTGATTCGACGATGCATTGTCAGCAGTAATGCAAGAGATCTTGTCGGAGAGATCTTGTAGGAAATGGAATAATCGCGGAATACGTAGAGGAGGTGTTTTCCAAGATTCGCTCCGCTGTGGTCGCCTTGAATGGGAATGGCCGCAATACTCATTTCTATGAGTTTCCCATCCGAGTCGATCCAATGCGCCGTAACTCCAAAGATCGCCTTGTAATTTGGCGAGGTCCACTCATCACAAGTGATATTGATACGGCTGTCAAAGCCCGAAAACATGCCTCGGATGCGCTCCTTTGCTAAAAAAAATTAAATCAACCAAGTATATGTTTAATGCAAAAAACAATTCAATATTCATTGATGATATGTCTCGAGTGTGGACCTCCGCAGTCTGTCCGCACCAAACAAGTTTCGGACATCCGGATTCACCAATGCCAGCATTTCAAGCATCTCGGTCTATTCCGAATTTGATATGGCAAAGCCCGACGAGCAACAGCTTGACGATGGCAGCTTTCAAAGTCTCCCGGGTCAGCTCTACAGCCGTGACCTGCGGGTGACCAGTAGAACTCCACGCAGACGTCAGGGTACGTTGCGACGACTCCACTCGACCACTCGCAGTTATTAAATGCTGTTTTCCCGGTGTCGGATGAGATTGATGGTCCCATTCCCTTTGTCCACTTAAACGCTTTGACGCTGGTTGTTTGTCCGCTACGTCGCGCCACCTCGAAAACAGCCTGTTTGCGCTCAGGACTTCGCATGAAATAATTCCAAACCCAGCTGGGGTTGGCTGAAGCGGCAGTGGCCGCACTTACTGTCGCACTGACGATGTCTGAAGGCTACAAAGGCCCCTGGGACACGCGGACAAAGTTGTCCATCTTGGGCCAAAAACGTTCGGAAATGGTGTGAATGGTGAGATTTAGAACGATATGACACCAAGACCCGGATTGTGGAAGTCTTGAAGACACCAATCAGCCACCGCATTTTACAGTTCTTGGACCAGCTCATGGTCCTTGTGGGATGGGAACATCGGCCCATAAACCAGCCCAAGCGGGCTGGGCTGTGGGCTGTGCCGGGCGAGCTGGGCTTTTGCGGAGCCCTATCCAGAATTGGTGGTAAAGCCAATGAGATAGGGGAAATAAGTGTACTACTTGTTAGATTGAAAGTAAATTAGAAGCTGAGTCCCTAGCCGCTCCTTTCCACTAGATCCAAGCCGGGTATTTAAATATACTTAATCTTGCGAGATCCAATATATTCATCTGATCACATCCAAAATGTCAGCTGTAGTCGCGTGCGTATGGAAGAAACTTTTAACATCACTGGCGCGTTGGAAGGTGCGGATACGCCTTTTGCTAGACCCCACATAAGCACTTGACTATTTTATCACACTGAGTCGCTTGGGCTCGGCTAGATCGTTTTCAAAAGAGTTCTGTTGAAGTCCAGATAATTCACAGAATGCTAGCGGGTGTAACATGAGGCTTAAACTGTATTGAGTGAGCTAGCACAGAAACAAAGTAATCTAAATTTTGATTGCGGCAGTCATGCTATCATTTTTGGAAGTTTTAATAGGTTTCGCACAGGGTGGTGGGGGTAGGTTAATAATACATTAGGTTTTAATCAATTTGGAATAAAGCATAGATTTTAAGTGCTACCAGAAAAGGGTTTGGAGAAAAGTTGGACGAGTCGCGCTATTGTTTAACCAACGAAAGTATATGAGAAGCTAGTATACATGACAAAAGGTATGTTGTAATTTCTTGTGCTTGTCTTGATTGGACTGTAATGTCATGATCAGAAGCTAAACGTGACCGCCATGGCAGCAACTAGGACTTTGGCATCGTAAAATTAGAATGTGGTAGATGGCTTTTTACTTTCATAAGCTTCTGATATAATTTCGGTAAAGTTAGAATACTATTTAGTTGGTACCAGCGTTACGTGACGCGCACAAAATCACCGACTAGAGCATGTCCAAAAAATGCATAAATAAAGAAATTAAATAAGCTAGATAGTATTAGGGAATAGGAGCACAAACAAATGACCCATAAGAGTACCCCTTGTTACATCATTTCCAGACCAAATTGCCTAAACAACATCGATTTGGCAAAACCTAAAAACGAATTGGCTCAACCTAAGACATACTTCCGCCCCTCCAAAATAGTAAATCATAACCTTTTTTATATTTGTTGATTTTGCTTGGCGTGACAATGTTGCAACTCGCTCCTCTCGCTTCAAATATGACCAAAAATATGTTATAATGGAGCACTACACGAAGGATGCTGTTGTAATCCACACACCCACGAAGAGCTATACACTCCACTTGGTATTTTGAAAACTGATTTTACTTCTCGTTTGAATATAGCTGCACTAGCCCCACAAACCTGACACGTGACCAGCTCATCGCTCACAACAGTGGGGCGTAAACCACAAAACGGTTTCACATCACTATCCCCACAAACCTCAGCCCACGCTCACAACATTGGGACGTGAACCACGAAACTTGTTTAAAACACGCCGTCCTTGAAGCTCGCCGCTTCGAACCACACCGAGAACATGGTCAACCCCAACATCTCTCGCGAATTTCGACAGCCTGTACTGTCCAGCGGTTTGGTAAGCGCATCTGCCGGATTCTCTTCGCCTTTGACCTTAATCAACTGGTGCTCACGCACAAAGTGCCAGAGCAGCTCAACAGGACGGGTGCGTCTGCTATAGGTCGGGCTTGTTCCCATCACGTGTGCCGATTGGCTGTCAATACCTATCACGATCTCGATCTTGTACGACGGCAGAATATCTTGCAGAATTTTCTCTGTACTTTCGCTTGCATGGCGGCTTCTCACGCCACGACGTACCCGGCTTCCGCTGTGGAGAGCCACGATTGTTTGGCGCCGTGACATCCACGCGACAACTACTCCGGCCATCCTTAGCACATACCGTTTAGTGCTCTCCTCGTCTAAGGATCGTTCGCCCAATCACTATCGCAGAATCCACGGATGGCAATCGTTTCTGTTGGGGTTTCTGCACGAGGGTAGGAAATACCATAGTCCATAGTTCCGACCAAATAACGGAGAACGCGCTTGAGAGCACCACATGCTTGTCGGACGGGTTGTTCACGGAGCGGCTGAGGCCTTGAGTTGTACCTCGAATCGACCCTTTCCCCATCTGCCGCAAAAGAATTGGTAGTCAGAACTTGTATCCGTTGGATCGCCGTCGGACGCATGTTGGAGACGCACGTTCGTCTCGAGTGGGTTTCCCACTTTGTGTGCCTTGACATACCCAAATTTCTCCAGGATCTCGCGCGCATACCTGAATTGGTAGATGATGATACTGTTGGCAGTTTGGCTCAACTCCACTCCGAGATACTCGCGCAAGAGACCTTGATCTTTGCTGCCGTACTCGTTGTCCAACTCCTTGAACAGCTTGATTTTGCTGACTCCTCATACGTTGCACAGACTATGTCATGAACGTAAGCGAGGATGATCACGATCGTCTCGCCTTGAACACTGAAATACAGATACGGTTCTGTCGAGCATTTTTGGTACCCCTTCTGGGCATCCACGTGTTTAACTCGTCGTTCCATTCTAGCCGCTCTTAAGGAGACCGTACAGTGCCTTCTTGACGCCAGACACTTGACCGTTACCTCCAGTAGATAAAAATCCGTTGATATTCTTCACATTATGGGATATCGCTAACTTCGCGTTTAAGTACGAAGTATTGATATCACCACCAAAAACCGTCATAAAAAAAAGCAGCGAGACCGAGGGTCATCCTGAATTACAACATGCGGGCCACTGGTGCAAAGGTCTCCACAAAATCGATCCCTGGTCGTTGGCCACTGCCAATCGCAACAGGCCTTGCCTTCACGCGAATCACATAGCCTTTATGATCATCTTTCACGCCCACCCCACATCGTTCTGATTGCTTGCGCGCCGTCTGGCATGTCCGCAGCGTCGATTTCTTCGAGTAGATCCTTCGCCTTCAATGCTGCGAATTCCTCCAGGGTCACCATGTGCACTCGATCGGCATATTTCGAGTACATCTTTCTCGATTGTTACGTGGGATACGCACCTGTGATGCCAAGATGGGCTTGTTCTTGTCTAGAACCCGCGCGCTCGCCGTCAACATGACGTAGAAGTCAAATCGATTTGGATAACGACGCTCATTCGCCTCGCACAACCCAGCTCAACGTGGCCGTTCTCACTCGACACATCCAAGCCACTCCAAGGTGTGTCGTTGCGTTTCACGCACTTCCGCTGGTCCACGTTGATCTGATGGTATCCTGTTTGTTCGAATTCGTGCTCGAGTGCACTCCCCCATCATAGACACAACATCCACATTAAAAGCCTGGCCACGCACACACGATGCGATGCGTGCTCATCATATGGTGCGACCGGTTGTTCGTCTTCACCCTGCGTGGTCGCATCGACATCATCGGGTTCCCATTGCTCTAGTTCACCACGCCGTTCCTGGTCTGGCCACCACTCACCCATCTCGACGCTTGTGGCGCGATGATATCGCGCTCTGGGGTCTCTACCCACCGAATCAACAAGCTCCGCATCATCGACCGTCATCATGGCGTCGGCATCTTAGCATCACCGACCGACGAGTAACTGGGCAGCTCTGAATCGTACTAGTGCTGGCCCTCCGCCTCGCTTGCCGCTTCCCCATCGCTCGTGTGTTCATTCTCCGTGAAGTGCAGCAACTCTGCATCGTCATCGTCAGCCTCAACGTTGTGGCGATCCCTGTAGACCACCTCCTCGTTCACACGCATATCCGTACCATCTCTTTGTTCCCTCTGCGGGAATGTAGACCAAGCATCCGATGATGTCTTCGGCGAAGCCCAAAACAAGGGTGACTTTCGCGTTGTCACGGTCGCGCGGGTGGGCTCGATCTTTTGGTATGAGCGGAAATTAAAGTGCCCTAAGCTTTCTGATGTGATGCACATCCGGTTTAACGCCAAACATACCTTCGTAGAGCACGCCACCATCGCACGTTGGAAAACGCGGTTCTTGATATACACAGCGTATATGAGCGCCTCCGCCCAAAAAGATCGTGGCAGCCCCGCTTCGCATCATGGCCTTCACCATACCAGTAAGAGACTGATGCCGTCGCTCACACGAGTTCAACTGCGAGCTCTTCATCCCGACGCACACGTACAAGCAGAGTACAATTCTTGTATGTCGGCGTTCACGAACTCGCAACCCTTTTCGGTGATATCTTGCTTCACAGGGAAGCTATCTGCGTCCGAAGTGAGCGCGTACAAGCGCTTCAGGATCGTACGGTTGCTTCGTCCGGTCTGGCGCTCCGCCCAGTCCACATAATTGTATATTGAAATATTTCATATGCTTGTTGGAGTGTTCCCTTCTCTCTTGGTAAGCGAGTGGGCAGTGATAAACTCGGAGTAGCCGTCATGCGACGAGTGCCACTTGGGCAAGCAGAAGAAGAAGAAGCACAGGAAGAAATTGGCGAGAGCTATCTCTGCGCCAAATGAAGCGATATATGCGGATTAGATGTTCCCAACACCACAATGGAACTCGGTTCACAGCAGTGTTAGTTACAATGGATGTGCGTTCGCGCTTGGTCACGACCATCCCGTTCACCAGGCCCTCATCAACCATAGCTTTGAGATATTGCTGACACGTATGTCCGAGCCGCTCAGGCCATGGACCCATTTGGTCGATTCCATCAGCGGTCGTGAAGTTCATGGTCAATCAGCGGCTCTGCCTTGATGTACTGGGAAAATATGTTTGAAGCCAGTGATAGCGCCTATAGTATTTGAAAAATATCTATAAGAACTCGCACCTGCATATGACTCATCCCTCGACGCGTTGGCTTGATTTGCCGACTTGTTGGACATGGAATCCCTACATTACTTGCTGTAACGACGCAGGCAGAACCCATTCTTGTCCATTGACCTACTGAAATCCATGGTGGCTGGGTACAAGTCGATCTCGAACCCTCGGTTGCGCGCGACGCCAGGAGACAGTAGACCATACTGCGCACCAGGAACGTACAGAACATCATCTAAAAACGTCTGAATTTGTTGCCATCCACTTCCATAACAATATAACCCGCTCCCACACCGGCCATTTCTGACGAAATGCCATGGATCTTACTGGACCCAATTGTTTGGAGACTCACAAAGTACTTTTTATCACCAATGACGTGGTTGGCTTCTGTATTAACTTATTAAGAGCCTGGTTCAAGTAAGAAATAGAGGTGAAAAAATAGAGATCCAAAAAAGTGCGCTGCAGTTCTATTGGTCAGCTCCAGAGGGTCACCTCTATTAATTAAATATAGGTTCCAGAGGTCTATTTCTGACTGAAAAATTAATAGAGATGACGAGTCGCAGTCGAAACGTTGGAGCTGCTGTCGTTTCATTAGCAATTCTGGCTATAACAAATGCCCTTGCTGTGGTGCTTGATAGCGACGATGATGAGGATGGGCGTAGTCATCGTCGGCCTAGGTCCAGACGATTTTCTATGCGTCGATCCTTGTTCTGGTTGCAGATCACAACACTCTGTTTGATAAAGGCTGGCTTCTCAACCAGTTCCGTTGATCCAAGGATTCATTCGATAGCATTTGCAACATGATCGACGCACACTGGCATTCAGTGAATGAATCTATCGGCGGAAATGCTGCGTTTTTTGCTCGGGATAGAACGGCTGTGGCAATGTTCTATTTGACACATCCGGGATCATTAGCCGAAGCTGCCTCTATCGTTGGGATGAGCAAAGCATCAGCCCTACGATCAGTCAAGCAGGTTCTTGACGTTTTAGTTACCACAATTCTTCCTCTGATCATTCGCTTGCCCGAAAGTGACGAGGATTGGAACAGTCTTGCCACAGGATGCGAAAGTGTTTGTGGATTCCCTAACGCTGTCTTGGCTGTCGATGGTTGTCTGCTCGAATAGAACGGCCGTACGACTATGAGGGCTGGTACTGCCGAAAAGGGTTCCCAGCTATCAACGTCCATATGGTAGTCGACTTTAACGGGCGAATCCGTGCGTTTGACATGCGACCTGGATCGGCGAGTGACAAATGCGTTTTTAAGTATTCTCGTTTCGGTTCGACCATTGCAAACATCATTCCGAAAGGAAAGCACTGTCTCGGTGACGCTGCGTACTCGCTCACCGATCAAATGATGACTCCTTATCCGTTGAGGAAGAAATGTTTCCCGAGGATGCCTCGTACAACTACTGCCACTCGCGAACTCGGATTGTTGTATAACGGTCAAACGGAATGGTGAAAAACCGATTCCGTATCCTAAGGTCCCTTTGAGCCAGAAGAGAGCCCTTCAAACTGGGAGAACAGAGAGTTTTACATACAATTTTGATTGATCTTCAGGATCCCACCGACATCATCGCTGAAGAGGAAAACGATAATGTAGAGCACGAAAACGACCCAGCAGATGAAGAGGGAAACTATCATCGAGATCGCAATGCAGCTCTCCAAAAGCGGGATTACATTCGGGATTACCTATGGCACAACAAAGCAATGATAAAATCGACGTATGGTTGATGTCTGGTCTTATTTATTGTCAGCAAGTCGATCCAACAGTTGAACCATCAACTGCTGCGTTCGTAAGATTTCAGCTGTTTGCTCTTTCTGTTGTTGCATCAGAAGATTGGTTGATGTCGCGATTTCTCGCAGATACTGCATATCCTGCGACGATTTCTCGACAGGTGCCAACATCGACTTGCCGATCGCCTCCAGTCCTCGCTGAATGCGAGATCCAAGGGCATCCTAGTCGACGACCTTGTCTTCCTGACAAGACAATGTTCGCCGCGATCTGGCCGATGATGGAATCATCGTGCGGGGCGACTGATGCTCTTCAGAGGACATGGACGCTCCATCACTTTCCTGCATCACATATTAATCCCGATAACATATGATCGTTATAAGCATTTACCTGATGGATCGAGGGTTGGGAGGATAGCAAGCAGTCATGGCCCATGCCGGCTCGGCCACCGAAATGTGACACCAGTCATCCCAGAATACCGGCTTCTTGGGAATAGGGGCGTTGCCAGTTTGCTTGTCGGCAGCGTTATGCTGACGGTATAGCTTCTGCAAGGCCTGATACTTGGGCTTGACTTGCACAGTCGACACTGCGAATCCACAAACCGTCTGCAGATGCAGAACGATCTTCGACGAGCCTCGCGCTAAGCTGATATTATCCTTGCTGTCAAGGAATTCAGCTCTGAGCGCCTGGCGCTGTTCAAGGAGCTCCCGAATCATGTCAGGAGTCCACTGGGATGGCTTAACCTCAGTTTCAGTCTTCTTCGGTCGACCGCGCTTCTTGCTGGCAGCAGCCGGCGCCTCGGATGATGCGGGAACCAATCCGGGCTGAACCACCGACACGGAGTGAACAATGCCCTCGTTGTCAGCTGCACTGGAAGACATGACCAGTTACTGAATTTTAATATCGATATTGATTTTTGTAGCTATAGTCTGAACCGCGCAGTTTCCGAGACCTCTATTTATTTTACCTCTATTTCTTACTTGAGCCAGGATCTAACACAGCCTGTACCTTCTCGGTTATGGCTAACTTATTACAGAGATACTCTATGTTTAATGCTATTTTTGCTGTTGTATATATTCTTCGATCCTTGTTAGACTAGCTGTTGCGTTGGTATTTTTCTTGTCCGTCGTATTGCTTTAGCCAGGTTATTTTGTCCAGGAGCTTTTGGATTCTCCATACTACCGGGGTCCCGTTTGGTAGCTGGAAATTGGACGTTGTGGGGATTGAAAGCACGACCTATCGCTTATCGATTCGGTTCTAAACCACTGCACCAGGTAGAACCCCTTTTTTTGGACTAGTGAAGGCAGGGTGAAGGACCTACAGCATTGAGACTTGATCTAACGCGGGTTACCCCAATAGATTTCGAGTCTATCGCCTTAACCTCTCGGACAAGCTGTCACGGCAGCGTTCGAGACCGTGTCAAAACAACATCAGTTCTCCATATTCAGCCGTCACCAAAATCCTTTGTGGGCGCTTGCTCACCAAAATCTCGCGAGCGCTTTGATGCCTTGCGAGCCATTTCTGACACGCGATCGTCAACATTGTGCAGCGTCGCGTTCACCTTTGGGGTCTGGCGATTCCCTGCAGCCCCATCAGAGTTTCCATTTTCGTTCTTGCATGGTAGTTTGCATAGATGTGGCCAAACTTTCCACTGCCCTATCACTTTCTTGAGTACCACCATCATCACCAAGCTTGGAGTCGGATTGGCGGGAGTCCTTGGCTGTTGCTTTTGGTTTCTCCCCGTGAATCTGGATCTAGGAAATTTTTTGGAACGCCGTCACGAACCCCATGCGCTTCTCCAAGTTCTCTGTCTTGAATAGAGCTCCCTCTTTTGCTCATTTCACAAATTAAATGTACCAAGTATGAGGTGATTGAAACAAACTATTTCGATATGTTGAATGCGATTTAAAAAACGGATTTTGGCGAAATGTTCGGTAATTGTAACATGGTTACATTCGAGTTACATTTAGTAGGTGGTGTACGGGAGTACACTACGGTTGGGGTCAGTATTGACCGGTCCGAAAGTTTTTTTTTTGGACCATTGGTTATTTTAACCAATCAGGGCAGGAGCCCTTGGTGGTGGCGTGGAGCCAGCCACGTGTTGGTACACAGGTGGTGTACACTACATTTTAGCTAGGTACGAATTTCGTAAGTTCTACTTAGTATTACATATAGTTTACATTATTTTAAATTAATTTAGGCTAATTATATATTAAATATACATTCAGTTTACAAAAATACTTAAGACTGCTAGGCGCGCGACCACGCCCGGTCGCGCGCGCAGTGAGTACAGTAGCGTAAAGGGAGCCCTCCCTTTAGCTACACTGTAGCCGGTGCGTATACGCACGGTGCGGCTAGCGCACAGAGGAAGACTTTCCTTAAAGCGGCGTTCGCCGCTACTTAGCCGATACGCCCTTATTAAGGGCTTAGTAGGAGAGAGCTCTCCTACTCGGGGCCAAGATTCCCGGCTTAGTTTACTATAGCCTTTGCTAGTGCCTTAACGGCAAGGCTCCCTTACAAAGGGTGTAGCTAAGGGGAGGGCTCCCCTTACGCTACGGCACTCACTACACGCACGACCGGTCGAGGTCGGCGTCTGTATGGGAGAGTGAAATGTAAACTGAATATATTTAATATGTAATTATTTAAACTAATATAAACTATATGTAACACTAAGTAGAATATTCCTAATTCGTACCTAGCTAAAATGTAGTGTACACACCTGTGTACTGACACGTGGATGGCTGACACACCACCACACCAAGGGCCCATTCCCTGATTGGTTAAAATAAGCAAAGGTTCGAAACCTTTCAAACCGGCCAATACTGACCTCAACCGTGGTGTACTCATGTACACCAACACTCAGTGTTACTCGAATGTAACCCCGTTACATCCTCCCCCATCAAGACTATTGCTTACGCAATAATCAAAATTTTGTTGGAGAACTCCAACGCCAGTTCCCTTGGCCATCCATATGTACACCTCCAGTGGTGCTATGGCGTCTCCTCTATAAGGGGTAGACTACTCCGAAAACTCGGAAGTGGATGCCTTTGGGGATACCTCCCCAATGGTGAGCCGCTCCGACAGCGCCGAACGGCGTTGTCGGCAGCCTAATCCCTTCCCCACACGTGAGGAAGATGCACTAACTAGTGCGGCACCCCTGCCCATATCGGATGATACATCCGAATCGCCAAAGGCGATCGTCACTAATGAGCTGGACGCAGCTCAAGACACCCAACTTGCCGCATAGGCACTAAGGGCTGCGTTACGCGCCCCCAAACGCCCGTCAAGGGCGGCTTATAATTTCGATGGTCCTCGTGACCTTCCAAGGTGGTCCAGGCGTTTGGTAAGGACTAGTATAGCGTCCTATACCCCTGGCCTCGCGGCTGAACAGCCGTACCAACGCGAAAGCCGTGAGAAACTCCGGCAACAACTGCTTACACAAAAGCAGTTCACTAGCGTCTCGTACCGAGAGCGCTTAAACAGGCAGGCACAAGGTGCCCCGGTTGAGAACCTCCGCGAGGTTCCTTTCGTTCTTTCTCCGGGAGAAAGTGCCGATGATGCAGAGAAGAAGCCGCGCTTGGGCGGAAGGGGAGAAGCTTATCCCCAGCTTCGATGAGCTGCATGACAGCTATTCCCGTCGAGACATTTGGGTGGAGAGGGTGTTTCGCCTTACATTTTCCAAAGCTAAGGCGATGGAGCAACTACGTGCTCCGTATCGCACGCGCTACGCCAGCGCCCCTGTCTCTACCATGGTGTCCGGAGACAGTGTGGTCGCCACATCTACCTCCGGCCAACTCCCACTAAATGGGAGTGAAGAGGCTTCTCATGCCCCTCTGGTCGTTGACCTACAGCGGGATTCTCCCGCTCAAAAGCGTCAACGACGTCGCGGCAATCCTGCCGTAGGGGAGTCTCGAACTCCCACGAACTCTGTGAGTGTGGATAACCTTTCCACTTCACCATGTACTGGGTTTGACCCCGATGATGGCGCCGCGCCATCAGCCGCTACACATGAAAGTGTGGAGTACTCTTCGCATCGAGCATTGGAAGAGGATGTCGCACAATTGCGACGTGAGATTCGCGCGCGCTATGATCGACACAGCCTTCGCATTCATGATCTCCACGAGGGGATCCGCGATGAGCGGGATGCCACTGATCGCTTCGAGAGGCGGCTTGCCTCTCTCGAGACGACCGTTGCGGAGCTTCGTGGTCGCATTTTAGCCCTTCGGGCTTCCTTCGCCCTGCGGTGCCTTACGGCTATCCGCCTTGCCAACCTCCTCCAGGAGGGGCCCCGCCTCCGGGTCGTGGTATGGCTTAAGCATACCGACATAAAAGGTTGGATGCGTACGCATCGCCTTCGGGATGTCTAAGGTGTACCACAAGCCCTTTCGGGCTAACACCTTAAAGGGTCCCACAAACCTGGGGCGCAGTTTATTGCGCAACACATTTGAAACTGCATGTGTAGGAAGATTTTTAGCGTTTAATAAAACACTTTCTCCTACTTTGTATACCTTTTTGTTACGCCGCCCCTTTCGGTCAGCTTGCTCCTTCTGCTTGTCTTGGATTTCCGCCATGGCATCGCAGACGTGTCGTAAGACACTAAGGCGCGTCGATAAAAACTTATCGATGTGCTTTCGCACAGATACAGGGCTGACATCGGGAAATCCTCCCCCTCAAGCCCTGGGACACACACACGTGGCGTTAACGGAACCTTCGGATTCACCAATCCGTTCACGTAAAACGGGGTAAACCCCGTAGATGCATGTACCGAATTGTTGATAGCAAATTCAACCATCGGGAGCATCTCACTCCAACTCTTTGGAGAATCCGGACATAAACTCCGGAGAATATCCTCCACAACGCGATTAACGAGTTCCGTCTGACCATCCGTCTGCGGATGGTCCGCTTTGGCCATGAGGAGCTTGGTGCCTAGCACCTTAAACAACGCTCCCCAGAATTGTCCCGTAAAACGGGGATCCCGATCCGACACAACGGAATCGGGTAGACCATGCTGTCGAAAGACACGGTCTAGGAACACTTTTGCTGTTCCTTGTCCATCTATGGACTCTGGAACCGCCGCGAGGTGAGCCATCTTGCTCAAACGGTCTACAAAGACCAATATGCCGGAGTTCCCGGCCTTATCCTTCGGAAAACCGAAGATAAAATCCATGCTAATGGATTTCCAACACTCCGTTGGAACCGATAAGCTCGCCAAAGGCGCAGCTGAACTTGCAGAGGGTTTAACCCTCTGACACGTCTCACAGGTGCGTATATACGCACCGACCCACTTATACATATTGGGCCACCAATACAAAGCGCTTAAAGCGCTGTAGGTCTTATCCCGACCTAAATGACCCCCGTTAGGGGCGTCATGTGCCTCAAAGAGGACTCTATACTTCAGTTCCTCATTATGAGGAACTACCACCCGCGGAGTGTCCTCCGCGCTCGTGCTATAAAATAGCAGACCGTCACAGTACCTGTAACGGTGTAAACGAGCTCTAGCTCGACTTGACAGGGTTGGCTCAGACGAGCCAAGACCCTTTACACCTAACGCGCGGATGAGCGCCGTACATTGTGGGTCTTTCTCATACGCCTGGCGTATGAGATCCACCACAGACGTGGTGACGAATGTCGCGTGAGCGAGCTCGTAATCGGGACGACGCGACAACGCGTCTGCAAGCACGTTCTGCTTTCCAGGTTAATACTTTACCTCAAAGTTGTACTCCGCAAAGAAAGAGAGCCAACGGGCCATCCGTTGCGAGAGATGAGGCGACTTTGTCGCTGTCCGTAAAGACGCGTGGTCAGTATAAACCACGAACGGCTTTGAGTCGAGTAGGGGAACCCTAAATTTGACAAGAGCATACTTCATTGCAAGTAGCTCCTTGTCATGAACGGGATAATTCCGTTCTGCAGCTTTAAGCTGCCTCGACTCAAACGCAATTACGCGTTCCCTTCCTGCATCGTCTGCTTGTAACAAAGCACATCCGATTGCGAAATCGGAGGCGACGCAGACGACACTAAATGGTTTCCCAGAGTCTGGGAGAGCAAGAACGGGATCTTTTAACAAGCTCCCCTTAACCGCTTCAAAAGCGTTTTGGTGTTCAGTTTCCCAACACCAATCAACATCCTTCCTAAGAAGGTCGGTCAATGGCTTCGCCATTTCAGCGTAGTTCTCGCTGTACTTGTGGAGATAGTTGGCTAACCCAAGCCACTTCCGTAAATCTCTAAGATTTACAGGCGAAGGCCACTCCACAATGGCTTTCACCTTCGCGGGATCCGCCCGCACTCCATCCTTACCGATGAAGCATCCGAGGAAAGGAATTTCCTCAGCACCAAATATACGTTTGGATGCGTTCGCATATAACTTATGCTCTTGCATACATTAGAGCACTGCTCGAATGTGTATCAGATGCGTCTGAACATCAGACGAGTCGCCTTCCGCACGACTATGGACGAATATATCGTCGAAGTACGTCTGAGCGTACTTCCTATGAGGGCGGAAGAGTTGAGTCACCAAGCGATTGAAAGTCGCTGTTGCATTTGAAAGCCCTTGTGGCATCACAAGCCACTCCCACAACATGCCACTAGGCGTGCTAACCGCTGTCAGCGGAATATCGGACGCTCGCATGAGCACCTGATAATACCCGTCCACCAGATCTAAGGCACTGTACACAGTACAGCCCGCCATATTGTTCTGGAGGACATCCTTCCGAGGAATCGGAGTCTGCATGGGTACAGTAGCTGCATTCAGCTTGTTATATGAATGCACAATGCGCCACTTTCCGTTCGGTTTACGAACACAAAAAGTGGGAGATGAGTGGGGAGACTTAATCTCCCGTACCATCCCTGCCTCTTCTTTCCCCTTGAAGAATGCGTCGATGACGTCGCATTGTTTCTTGGGGAGAGGCCACTGCCTAGTGACGCAGTATTTGGTTCCGGGAACCAAATAAATTTCATGTCGGACTCCCCGATCCGGTGGTAACCCCATCGGCGGGTTGTCACTAATGACATCTCCAAATTCCTTTAATAAGTAATGGTAAGGGTCCTCAGGATCCGCGAGGATCTTGAGGCCGCTTCGGGCATTTAATGCCTGTTTGGTTTTCACCAAAACTGACTCATCCATCGTGGATGAGGAGTTCAACTCCTCTTCCGGACGCAACACGACGACCTCGTCGATTTCATCTGCTTTCAAAGCAGTCTCAAACTCGTTGAAGGACATCTCCTTCAACGACAACAGTTCGCCTACCCCAGGCAACCGTTCCAGGCTTACGCCTTCTGTGACAACACCTGTAACACTATTCAGCATCCTGTAGGACTGCTGACTACTTCCCTCGGGACTCTTCCCGAGACCCAGATGGGGGGAGTCAATTGCCCCATCTACTGGAAGCGCCACGCGCCTATACACAGAGGTCTCTACCTCTACCACCGGTGACTCACCGGTCTCGCCTATAACGGCGTATTCGGAATCATTTCCGACGTGCGAAAGAGACAAACTTCGGGTCTCTTCGCTTGGAAGCACCTCGCGCTTAACCACAGGAGTCTCTACCCTCACCACTGGAGTCGCGACTTGTTCGCCGGACACGGCGTGGTCGGAATCAATTCCGACCTGTAGAAGAGACGAACTTCGGGTCTCTTCTCTAAGCGCCTCGCGCTTACCTCAGAGGATTCCACCTCTATCACTGGCGACTCACCAGTCTCGCCTACATCGGCGCGGGGATTAACCGCCGAATCCCCCTCGTTAAGGAACTCTTCCTTAACGCCATTGGGAATGATCATTTCAGACATCCCAATCTCTGGCATCCACGCCAGAATCGCTTTTGCGATCGAGCAAAGGTGGGTTCATGACTCGCCAATGCTTCACCCGACCGCGGGTGCGTTGAGCCAATGGACTTAGACTTCCAGTCTATCCATGGCTCGTGGCGTTCCAG
>CM047580.1:15487593-15518244 GCA_026184515.1 Peronosclerospora sorghi
AATGGGCGAGAGGGGATAATTCGACCCTCTGCCCCCAAACACTCCGCGGCGGGCGGAGGCGACTAGTGTACGAAAAGGGAAGAACGGCGACCCCTAGCTGTGGTGTGAATCAAGACCAAAGGACTTCTACTTAGAAAAATCCTGCAACCAAAAGACTTCTTACTTGGAAAAACCACAACTAACAAACTACTACCCTATAGTCCCTAAATGTACCCACACAAAAATATGTAAAATACCCAAAGTCGGGTGACTCACCAAAACTTGCGTTGTTGACACTTCTTGAGTCTGATAGGCTGAAAAGCCCCCCTTGTTTAAGCCAATCCGAAATTAGACCAAATGACTTGACGAAACTTGACCAGAAGGGTGCCAAATTTTGGGCACGCTTCTCCACAGCCGCCCCCGAGTCAGACCGTGTCGCACAACGACAACGGTCTGAACTCGTCCATCAAATTCAGTTAAACCTTGCTCATTCAGACTTTTCTGACATGAAGCAACCATCTTCTTCATCCGATCCAGGTACTTGCACTGCTGGACTTGACCTTCTTGTGTTTCCTTAACGACCGTTCTTGCAGGCACCTCGCATACCACGTCATCGCATGTCACTTCGCCCATCCGGTCGGTCCGGTCTGGCAGCTCCCATCGTTCTACTGCACCTCAGACATCGGCAGGGCATCAGACCGGGACCGTCGCGCAGTTGCAAGACGCACTTGAAAAGATCGCACGTCTCCAGGAGCAGATTGCTCAACAGGCTACACAACGTAAGCATGCATGTCCGGTCTTCACCTTGGACCTGTTCTGACCTTCGTTTGTCTTCAGCCCGTATACCTCCAGCCCGTCTACCTCCTGCCATCAGCAAGGCGATCAATGCCCTGCTTGCCGCCGATCGGCAGTCGAACACGCATGAACTCCAGCTGCGTCAGGTCTTGTCTGGGCTCATAAACGCGCGCAACAAGCTGACCCGCTTGGAAGCTCATCATCTTCATCTTCGGGAACAGCTTGTGCTGGTCCAACAGCAGCAAGCGGAAGGCCTGCTGGACCAGACCACGTTGAGCGTTCAAAGCGACGATCTCGAGAGGCGTCTCACCGAGCTCCGAATTTCGATTCAAGACCAGACCGAGGAGGTCCGGTCTTGTGAACGCAAGTCGAACGATTGGACGCAGGCAGCGAACGGTCGTCGGGCGGTATTGAAAGAATGTCATCAGCGCTTGGTTGACCTGTTGCGTCCTCGTCGGCATCCGGTTGCTGCCTCCAGCGTAGACCGGTCTGCGTCGGCCGCCTTGGTGGGCCTACACCGGGACCAAGACCAAGGCCGTTCATTTGCCGAAATTCTCCAGCCCGAAATTCCACACAAATCAAAGAAGCGCGCGGACGCGCCGGGTAGCTCGAGGGCGCGGGGCATAGCGCGCGACCCTGAACTCGAAGGGAAGCGTGCGGTTCCCCATAAGCGAGCCAAGACGCAGGCGCTTCTCATGGGCCCAAGCTCGGACGAGGATGACGACAGTAACGTCGCCAAAAATCAAGCGCCTTCGACCGCCGGTGACCGTGCCAAGTATTCAGAGGTCTCGTCCTGGGATGACTCCGGCGAAGACTCCGGTGATTCGGAGTTTGCTGTCCCCATCCCAACCAAGTCTCGAACAAGTCCACATGAAAGTTTTGTTCAAGTTGCATCGACTTTGGAGCAGACCAAGAAGACCGGTCCGCATGGTGGCGTTCCAACACCTCATGCGTCGACAAAGTCAGCACCTACGGTCTTGCCTGGGACGTCCAAGATCTACAAAGATGCTTTGTTGATCACCGTGGCAATCGACAGTTCTTCCCTTCCGACACGAACGCGTGAGGATACTTTGCCGTGGTCGCCAGGGCAAATCGGTTGTTTACGCCGGTCCACCCTGACCAAGCAGCTCCTGGCCCGGTCTTTCTCTCGTCCAGACCATTGGATTTTCCCGCCGGCGAAGAAAGTTCCTGCCGCGTCGGAATGGCTGCCGGACTTGATCACGTCATCACAGATCTCCCGCTTGTACGCTGACGAGCCGTGGAAGATTTTCGAGCATCCCAAGCTGGGGTTCTTCTTCCACTCGACTCCGTGGGACAATGCTTTCATGAGTCGGGGGTGAAATATTTTAACAAGACTCACGCTCAATCCATCTGGGAGGCATCCCACTATCTGGTGCTTCCCCCGGAACGAGTTCGGCAAGACTCTGGCTTGGCGACCATCCAAAACAAGCGCAAGCGGCGTCGGATCATAGAGGGTGAGGCCTGGCAGTCCCTGTGCCAATATGTTTTGGACGGGATGCTGGCCCACGAGTGCGACATCGATGTGTTCTTATATCCAGTTGTACTTCATATGCCGCGGCGTCGCGTCGAGAATACCCAGCTGCAGGCTGACGGTGGCACATGGTACCCCGGTCTTGGGTGCGCTACACCGGTCTTGGACCTCAAAGAAGCTTCGGTCCAACTAGACCAACAAGAACCTTGGCGTAACCAGTACCAGGACCAAGTTGAAAAGCATCCATCGTTGACCGTCGGCCGTCTGTGGGGTGATGGCGAGTGAGGTCGTAAGTAGTCGACCAGATAACACTTAATATATATCATCGTTCTTTTTCACATGTTCAGTCATCAAATCACTTGAGCTAATTCCACCACTTTCTCCAGAGTTGCACTAGACACGTTATCACAAACCGTTCCACTTACATCGCGAGAAAACAATCCACGTTCGTCACTGCACTATTCCAATTCTTCACATATTCACAATACACAATACACGAGGCACAAGACCTTCCACCTCTTCACGTCGGTCGGGAAGACCGATGCTACTGCATGTCTTGGTCTTGGTCTTCATGGGTCTGCATCACTGCGAAACGGTTCCGACTGACTCGGTCCCGTTCGAATTCTCGTAGTAGTGCTCCACAGGTCAGGTCTGACTCATCGATTCAAGTTGTTTCATCATGGTCCTTCCATCGGACCAGATATTCTCGGTGGGTCCGGCCGAACCTGGTCTTCTTGACCGATCGGACATCTAAGACCTTTTCCACTTCAAATTCGTCCTTCTCCAGCGGTCGTTCCCAACTGTCCTCCGGCAGTAATGCTTCATCGAAATCAAACCGTTCTGCCTCGTCTACTATACAGGGCATTTTGGGACGATCAGTAAATTCTCGGACCAGTTTTAACTTGGACACATGTACGATCGGGAAGACCTTGTAGTCCGTGCCGGTTGTTACTAGACGGCAGCGTGTTCACCAATCAGCTCGGCAATACGGAAAGGATCGTGCCACATGTAAGCCAGCTTCTTCGCATAGCCCTCCTTCACTCGGTCTAGGTACAACCATACCCTCACCCCTGGTTCTATACCGTGGGGTTGGACCTGGTCGTTGTTCCGGTCTGCCCGGTCTTGTGTAGCTTGACGTAACTTTTCGTTGACAATTTCTCTTGCATGCTGGTAATGTTTCTGGACCTGCATGCGCCAACGTCGAGCGTCACGATCGCGGGTCCGAGTGCAGCCAATAGGTATCGCGGCTTCAAGAGTGGACCGGGGGTCCCATCCATACGCAAGATAAAAAGGCGTTTCTCCTTGGACCCGATCGGTAGACGAGTTGAGTGCGAACACCAGCCTTTCTGCGTATTCGTCCCAATCGCGCTGGTCTGGTTCGGCAACGTACATCTTGATTGCTCTTGTAATAGTTTGTACCATACGTTCTGCCGATCCATTCGCTTGCGGACGATATGCCATCGTCGCGCTCTGTTTCTGGCCCAGCATATTGTTAAACGACCGGAACACCTCGGCCATGAAACCGGGTTCTCGGTCGTGTCTGATGACCTCGCTGGCGCCGAACCTTCGGAACACACATTCTTCGTAACTTTTGGCGATTTGCTCGGCAGACCGGGACGCACTTGCCTTCGTAATAACTAGACCGGTGAACAGGTCTACCCAGATCAACAACTCAGTATTGCCATATGTCGATTTAGGCAGCGACGGTATATGGTCCATCGCTATGACCTGGAAAGGGTAGGTAGCTTCGATATTTCCGGGCTATAGCCCCTTGATTACCGGTCTACCCTTTCCGGTATCGCAATCCGTACAACAACCCACATATTTCTGTACACTTCGGAAAAGACCTCTCCAGTGAAAGTGGGACCTGATCTTGTGATACGTTCTGCCTATGCCCCGATGCCCCCCTTCTAGACTCACATGGTAGTGATGGAGGACATCCGGCTGCAGCAACTCGGGTATCACCAGTTTTGCCAATCGGTCCCGGTCTGCACTGTCTTGGTCGGCATCGCGGCAGTAATATAGTAAACCATACTCATCCACTTCGTAACTGTCTGCGACCTTGGCACATTCTTTCGCTTGACCATTCGTCAACTTAGACAATTCACCGCGCAGGTAGGTCTTCAAATTCACAATCCATTCTTCTTCGTCCTGCGCCTTGAGGATCCGTTCTGCCCTTAGTCGTTGCACAACAGATTCACTCAAGCGTTCCTTTGGGAACGGTTGGTGGGGCTTCCGAGCTTTCGGTCTAGTCGAGACCATCACATGCACCTGGTCCGGAGCGTTCTTGGGTCCTATCACCTCGGGGAGCCTGTTTATATTCATCAATTCATCAAGAACGGCCTCCTCGGTGATCGTAGCCCCGGTCTGGTCTTGCATGGCCTTGGTCGCGAGGTAGTCGGCACTTCTGTTCCAGTCCCGTTTCATGTGCAACAGCTCGTGGTTGGGACGATCTTTCAATATCTTCATTACCCGATCATTTAGCGTCCTTAGTCGAGGGGCCTTGCAGTCGATCTCTCCGGTGACCTTCCTGATCACTAGGTTCGAGTCACCACATATGATGACTCGCCTTTTCTCTTGGGACGACAGCAGGTCCAGACATAGAAGTAGACCTCGGTACTCCGCCTCGTTAACCGTAATATCCGGCGTGAAATCGGCAGCGGCTGAAACTATAGACCATTGTAGCAACTTCCACAATATGGCACTATAGGCGCCGACCTTCTTCTTCACGCTTGCCGATCCGTCAAAACTTAAGACCAAGAGCTCTTCATCATGGTCAACGGTCGGTGGCGGTCTCGAAACTGACTGCCGAGGTTGCTTCCTCGGGGCAATCGCTATCAATGCCTCGTCCACTTCAGACCGAGGGGTGATACTGGCAGCTAATGTGCCCAATATCTCTTCCTCGCCCCTGGTGCACTTAACGACCTCGAGGGTCCACTGCGACAAGACCGCCGACCATCTGCCTAGACGTCCGTCCATCCCATTGGCTGATAATAGCCAGGCCAAAGTAGACCGCCTTGACAGGACCTTTATAGGTCGGCCGACCAGCAGGTTGTAACACACATCCATAATTCGTAGCAACGCCAGAACTTCTTTCTCGACAATTCCATAGTTCACTTCATTTGGCTTCAGCGTTCTGCTCGTGAACGTGACCGGATGATACACACCATCATGATCTTGTACTAGAGTGGCCGAAATGGCCCACTGACTAGCATATACAATAATGGTCGGGACCTTTTCGGGATCGAAATGCTTCAAAATCGGTGCCGTCGTCATCTTAACCTTCAACATACCAAAAGCAAACTTTGAACGCTTCATATGGTCTTCGGCCTCCACTTGCGGATAATCTGCAGCAAGACCAGAGTCGGCTCCCCCATGTAAAGTTTCCCGGTCTTCTTCGCGCAACATATGGTAGTCCACTTCCCGGAGCTCATACAACACAGCCGCGTAGATAGCAAAATCTTCGATGAAGCGTCTGTAGTAGTTTAAACTTCCTAGGAAGGACTGCATTGTCTTCAGAGACTTGGGAAACGGGAGGTTGCTTAACGAATCCAGGTCCTTAGGATTAGCCTTTAGACCATTGTTCGAGACCATATGGCCTAAATAGGTGACCTTGGACATACCCCAAAAACTTTTCACGGCGCTGATAGATAGGTTCCAGCGGTCGCATGTCTCCAGCAATCGCTCAATCTTCTCGCACATATCGTTCCATGACGAGGCAGGTATCAGAATGTCGCCGATGTACGACCGCCTCCCCAGAACGGACGGTCTTCTTTCCCGATCGTGTTCACCCTCTGTAAACACATCATAACTTTCGGCAGGGTCCCGATCGGTCTTGATTTTGAAGTAGCCGTACAGTGCGTTGTCTATCAACCTTTGATAGATCTGGGGTGCGTTCTTCAGACCGAACGGCATACGGTTCCACTCGAAAAGACCAAACGGTGTCACAAACGCGGAAATTTCACGGGATCGATCAGTCATCGAGACCACCCAAATCCACTTGCCATGTCCAGCGAACAATACCACAAGGTCTTGTCGAGGTCTTCCAACAGATCATTAATCAGCGGCATCGGGTAAACCATGAGTTTAGTCAACCGATTTACCAGCCGATAGTCGATGCACAACCTAATGTCGACGCCGTTCTTCTTGATAACAATTACGATCGGCGAGGCCCATGGCGAGGTCGACGGTCTAATAATCTTGGTAGCCAACAGTCCTTTGATAAGATCAGAAAGCTTTTCCCGGTACTGTGGCGCCACGCGTCGATATCGCTTAGCAATCGGCTTGGCATCTCCAACGTCAATATCGCAAATCGCACCACGGGCTGCAGGTGGTAAGGCGTTGCCCTTTCCGATCAGCAGATGTCTTTTCTTCCATATGATATTCTTCAACTGCTCGATCTGGTCCGGACTGTTAAGGTCTTGATCACCCACTTTTAAATCATCCATTGTAACTTCGGGAGAGTCGGCAGACACTTCAGGGAGGACTTCCATTTGGCTTTCCAGCTCCTGAATGTACTGTTCCCCGCCTTCATGTATACATACTTGTTCATCTTCTGGGGTGATATCACCTAGACCATCTGGACTGGCTGAACGCCCCTGGTCTTGATCGACGGGCTGTCCTTCACTGATATCGGTCTGATTAGGAATACCGTCATGGTCCGACCTAGCAACTTCATGTTCCCCTTCTTCCGTTTCTTGCTCCGCTGTCGCCTGGTCTTGTGCTGACACCACGTTGACTAGCCTCGGCTCGTCTACTTGATGGTCCACCGTTCCTGGTGACTGCGGCGCCGTTCTTCGGACCAACATCTTTTTTGGGGTGACATAACTTGGTCTTTCCACTAAAGGTGAGGTATCCTCTTCCACCGACCCATCATCGCTGATAAGATCGGTGGTCGATTGGTACGCCAGGTTTTGCCACTCGACATACCGCCTCGACCCAATCGAGACGAACCCCATCTGCCTTGGTACATTCCCTTCTTCTAACCACATGCCGACAATAGTGTTATTGTCCAGTGTCAGCGGCTTGTCACCGATATTGGTAACACGGACAAAATCACGTCGACTAGCACTCTTTACGAAGGTCAAGACCCACCGATCGCCCCTGGTCAACCACAACTTCCTCGAACGAAAACCTTTCTCAACCGGGGTATCGGCAGACCGACCAACTGGGATAGTGAGGTCTTGGTCCCACCGGACCAGATCGGTATACGAACCATACAGAGGTATTCGACCAGCCAACTGGACCTGGACCTCATCCGGGAGCGTAAGCACTGCATGTGACAGGTCTAGGCGAATACCAGCTGGGACCATGAAATCCATTCCTAGTAAAGCGTCCTGACCAGCCAACTTGCCAACCCAAGCGCTGAAAAAGTAGACCAGCGATCCCGACAAAGTAATTTTCACACGCGTTCTTCCTTCGGTCATATAAGAGTTTTCACCGATCCCGACGCATTCCTGTCTCTGGGTATCGTCTAACGACATCCACCTTACGAGCAAAGGCGGAGTCGATTATCGAGACTTCAGCTCCAGAGTCGAACAACATCGTCGCTTTCTGGTTATTAATCTTGCCACAGGCTTTCGCCTGCTTAAACCATTTATCAGGCGCGTGATACTTCCAGTATCCGCGGGATTCTCCAGGCATCAAGTCCAACTGCATAACCACCTTAGTCCGGGAGTACTCATCGGTCTTCAGACTGTAGACCGGATGGTATCGGTCGACGCAAT
This sequence comes from Peronosclerospora sorghi, assembly GCA_026184515.1. NCBI lineage: Eukaryota > Oomycota > Peronosporomycetes > Peronosporales > Peronosporaceae > Peronosclerospora > Peronosclerospora sorghi. The sequence continues at coordinate 15,495,586 of CM047580.1, forward strand.
TTGGAATACAACGTGTATTGTCGGTCTTATCCTCCTTGCCGACATATGCATAGATGTGAACCGTAGAACGCTCGGCTCGATCCAGATTCCAACCTGGCGAGCGTTCTAGTTTAACATCTTTTCTGCGTCCGGCGGCAGCACCCCCGCGTGCTTTTCCGGCACGTACCAATTGCACATCATGTTAAAAAATTATTCCATCTTGCAGTGGCCGGCCTCGTGGATCTCTCCACATGACTTGCATACGAAGAGGCAGTGGTCCGTTGGGTGGCCGCGTCTCTCGCACTTCTTGCACACCATCTTCTTCCAGCAGTTTGGACCATCATGTTTGCTCGACCCACAGTGGGATCACTTCTGACGAGGTCGGTCTGGATCGGACTTGCTTCCGTTCCTTCCCTTCCGGTCCACCTGGTCGGACTTCGACTTGGTCTTCGGGGCAGGTCCCGCAACATAGACGTAACGATACCGGTCTTCATCCGATGACTCCTGGCTGGATGTACTTCCACTTCCCCTTCTGACCCCGTGCTGTCATCAGCTACAATTGCCTTGACCGCTCGGGTCGGTCTGGTCCAAGGTCTCTTGACCGGATAGGTCTGGGTCTTGGAACGATAGCGACCTGATCCACCAGCGGTCTTCGATCTCATACTACGCGACTGTTGTAACGTCCGCAGGGTCTGCTCGACTTCGCCCGCATCCTTAAGACGCAGTAGAGTAAGCTGGTCCGCCAGTTCTTGATCGTCAAGGGTACTAATATAGTGACCCACATGTTCTAAGGCGGCACCGTTCGGCGGGTTATTCTCTTTGATTGTTATGCCGGCGCGAAGTGCAGCCACGTTCAACCGATGCAAATACTAGATCGGTGTTTCGTCGGCCCGCTTCTGCATATGGTGGTACTTACAGGCGCTTGAAAATCCGGAGTTACAATATTGACCTTCAAACTCCGCACATAACAGGTCCCAGTCAGACCGGACGCCCCGACCCAACTGTTGAATCCAGTTCGCAGCCGGTCCTTTTAACAAATCCCGGAAGATTAAACAACGTTCGCCTTTTGGGGTCTGGTCTCACAGAAACGCAGACTTGACCCGACTGAGCCAAGACCGGGCCTGGTCTTCATCAGCATCCTTGCCGGTGAAGTCCTTGAGGTCGGTCGTCGCGGCCATACGGATGCGCGGAATCGCAGCAGATCCAAAGTCGTAGGCAGTAGTGGAGGCTAGGTTAGCCTTGCGCACCTTGCCTGCGCCTGTACCATCTGACCCACCATGGTCGTCAAGACCGCCGACCGACTCCATATCACAGTAACTTGTCTTGCTTGGTCTACGCGGTCTTGCCGGTTGCGGCTTGCGCCTTCCCTTTCCGGTTGGTTTATCACTTCTAATAGGCTTATCCATAGATGTTACCGATTCCATATCCACATCTTTGCAAACATTGACACCTTGACAGGTAGACCGGTCTTGGAAATGTGGGCGCATAGGTGGTCTAACCCGTTCTTCCATGAAACGTTGCATCATCGTCTCAAACATGGCTTGGACGTTGGCTGGCGTCATGGGCAACGTGTTGATACCCTCCTTTTGCGGAACTGAGGCCTGTGGGGCTTTCTGGAGCCCCGACTGACAAGCAGCCCCTTGCTGCCGCATGTCCCTTTTTTGTTCAGACCGGGCATGGTACACCCCCATGGTCATCCGCTCGACACCGGTCTCCAACTCTGATGAGCTGTTAGAAGCCGGTGGAGACTGGTAGATCGATTCATCATCGGAACCAATGTCAACAAGCTCTGTGGAGGCTTCGGCGACCTTCATTGCCGTGGTGGGAGTTGGGCGGCGAACCGCCCCCACCAGTGGTACCAAACGGTCTTGGAGGTCCGACATCGACGCCTCCAGTCTCCAAGCATCAAATTCAAACAATTTATTGATATCGGCGGGGTTCTGCATTTTAATGCCAACCTCCGCCAACATCGCCACCAAATTCTTGACGAGCAGTAATGGTCGGTCACTCTGTATCGGCTCGGTAGTGGGACCGAGAAGACGGTCGGGGATATGGAGGTCCAACACCCGAAAGACCTGGTTTTGGCGAACAAATCGCTTCAATTCAAAAACATAATACATCTTGTCCAGGTCTTGTTCGGTGATAGCCTTATCCCCGACCTTCGACTTTTCTTCGAAGTCGTCTTCGTCGGGTGGCATTCCAAACCCTTTTCTGGGCACCTTGGGTACTTTGGGTACTTTAGGGAGGTAGACCGGATCGTTCCAGTCAGCCTCCAAGTAATTTTTGTCTCTTGGTTTTCCATCAATTTTTTCATTCATATACATAGGATCAGGACCAAGGTCCTGATCCTTTCCGGAACTATAGCAAGAGCTGCTATAGTCCCGATCGGCTCCGGTGGGAGCCTTTTGGGGAGGAAAAAACTTATTAATCCCGATCTGGTCCTCCACCAGGCCAGATCGGACATCGCCATCTTTATCAATAACGAGAACGTAAGGCGATAGCCTTTCCTTACGTCCTCTCCAGAACGACTCCATATTCAAATCATTCAAATCTTCGAATCCAATTTTTGATGGAATATCAGCACGGTGATATCCACGATCACCAAGTGATCCGGGCACGCGCACCATTGTGGTGGAGTCAAGTTCGAATCGAAAACATTAGCATCGATAACCTGACTACTACCATCGCGCCCAGCCTTCCAACTTTCGGAGGGGGTACTCCGCGGACCACCACTCGAGATCTGGTCCGATCGTCCGCTGCAAGCAGACGACCGGTCGTCATCAGAACCCACTTGGTCCGATTGTTTAGTGTCCATCTCACCTTGTGTACCCGATGGAATGGGCTAGTTACACACTCGGTGGATCGGGATCGCAGATTGGATCGAAGTGGTCTTGAATATAGAAGACCGATCTGGGTAGGTATCTCTGGGGCGGAACTCTTCACCCCAGACACAAACAGACCAAAAACACTTCCAAGAGATAACTTCCAATAGGTCGATCGTCCAAACGATCAATACCTGACCAATACGAAATAATAGAGGGTAGACCGACCGTTCCGGTCTAGCCCCTGACCAATACGAAATAAGACCAAAACCGGTCTAGTTTCCAACCAATATTCAAACAAGCTAATATGTCCGCGTAAAGACCCAATATGCTCGTGAAACTCCACAAACTATATCTCCACGCCAAGACCGATCCAGTGAATAGCACGTTCCAAACGTACTTGAGTTGAGGTGTTGAGATCGCCAAATCGTACTCCCGTCGAGGGACTTCCGGTGGGCCAAAGTGAGCGTGCGGCGCTTCCAGACCGGGTATAATGGGCGAGAGGGGATAATTCGACCCTCTGCCCCCAAACACTCCGCGGCGGGTGGAGGCGACTAGCGTACGAAAAGGGAAGAACGGCGACCCCTAGATGTGGTGTGAACCAAGACCAATGGACTTCCACTTAGAGAAATCCACAACCAAAAGACTCTTACTTGGAAAAACCACAACTGAAATACTACTACCCTATAGTCCCTAAATGTACCCACACAAAAATATGTAAAATACCCAAAGTCGGGTGACTCACCAAAACTTGCGTTCTTGACACTTCTTGAGTCTGATAGGCTGAAAAGCCCCCCTTGTTAAAGCCAATCCAAAATTAGACCAAATGCCTTGACGAAACTTGACCAGAAGGGTAACAAATTTTGGGCACGCTTCTCCACACGACAAAGACGCCTCATCTCTCGCAACGGATGGCCCGTTGGCTATCCTTCTTTGCGGAGTACAGCTTTGAGGTTAAGTATAAACCTGGCAAGCAGAACGTGCTTGCAGACGCGTTGTCGCGTCGTCCCGATTACGAGCTCGCTCACGCGACATTCGTCACCACGTCTGTGGTGGATCTCATACGCCAGGCGTATGAGAAAGACCAACAATGTACGGCGCTTATCCGCGCGTTAGGTGTAAAGGGTCTTGGATCGTCTGAGCCAACCCTGTCAAGTCGAGCTCGAGCTCGTTTACACCGTTACAGGTACTGTGACGGTCTGCTATTTTATAGCACGAGCGCGGAGGACACTCCGCGGGTGGTAGTTCATCATAATGAGGAACTGAAGTATAGAGTCCTCTTTGAGGCACATGACGCCCCTACCGGGGGTCATTTAGGTCGGGATAAGACCTACAGCGCTTTAAGCGCTTTGTATTGGTGGACCAAGATGTATAAGTGGGTCGGTGCGTATATACGCACCTGTGAGACGTGTCAGAGGGTTAAACCCTCTGCAAGTTCAGCTGCGCCTTTGGCGAGCTTATCGGCTCCAACGGAGTGTTGGAAATCCATTAGCATGGATTTTATCTTCGGTTTTCCGAAGGATAAGGCCGGGAGCTCCGGCATATTGGTCTTTGTAGACCGTTTGAGCAAGATGGCTCACCTGGCGGCGGTGCCAGAGTCCATAGATAGACAAGGAACATAAAAAGTGTTCCTAGACCGTGTCTTTCGACAGCATGGTCTACCCGATTCCGTTGTGTCGGATCGGGATCCCCGTTTTACGGGACAATTCTGGGGAGCGTTGTTTAAGGAGCTAGGCACCAAGCTCCTCATGTCCACAGCGGATCATCCGCAGACGGACGGTCAGACGGAACTCGTTAATCGCGTTGTGGAGGATATTCTCCGGAGTTTATGTCCGGATTCTCCAAAGAGTTGGAGTGAGATGCTCCCGATGGTTGAATTTGCTATCAACAATTCGGTACATGCATCTACGGGGTTTAACCCGTTTTACGTGAACGGATTGGTGAATCCGAAGGTTCCGTTAACGCCACATGTGTGTGGCCGAGGGCTTGAGGGGGGAGGATTCCCCGATGTCAGCCCTGTATCTGTACGAAAGCACATCGATAAGTTTTTATCGACGCGCCTTAGTGTCTTACGACACGTCTGCGATGCCATGGCGGAAATCCAAGACAAGCAGAAGGAGCAAGCTGACCGAAAGGGGCGGCGTAACAAAAAGGTATACAAAGTAGGAGAAAGTGTTTTATTAAACGCTAAAAATCTTCCTACACATGCAGTTTCAAATGTGTTGCGCAATAAACTGCGCCCCAGGTTTGTGGGTCCCTTTAAGGTGTTAGCCCGAAAGGGCTTGTCGTACACCTTAGACATCCCGAAGGCGATGCGTACGCATCCAACCTTTTATGTGGGTATGGTTAAGCCATACCAGAACCCGAAGGCGGGTCCCCTCTCGGAGGAGGGTGAGAAACCGGATATCCGAAAGGCGCAACAGGTCGGAACATCTCCGACAGGGTTGATATACAACCCTGAAGCTCCGCAACGAGAGTCTCGAGAGAGGCAAGCCGCTCCTCGATGGGTTTATTCGCACTCCCCTCGTTGCGGAGTTCCTCCTGAGCATCTTGGATGCGAAGGCTGTGCCGATCACAGCGCCCGTGGAAGTCACGCCGCAATAGCGCGACCCCCTCCTCCAGTGCTCGATACGGAGGGTACGCCACATTATCATGTGGAACGCCTGATGGCACGACGCCATCACCGGGGTGATAACCAGTACCTGGTGAAGTGGAAAGGGTATCCACATTCCCAGAACTCGTGGGAGTACGAGACTCCCTTGCGGAAGGATTGCCGTGACGTCGTTGATGCTTTCGAGCGGGAGAATCCCACTGAGAGTCAACGACCAAAGGGGCTGAAGAAGCCCCTTCACTCCCAATAGCTGGGAGTTCGCCGGAGGCAGATGCTGTGCTTTCATTTCTCTCCGGCACCACATCGAGAGCAGAGCGCGTATAATAGGAGGCAGGCAATTGCCCTTGCGCTTTGGACTGAGCATAGGCCAAGCGTAGCGCTCTCTCTACCCGAACGTCGTGTTCGGAAAAGCTGTTGTACAGCGCATCGAAACTGGGGAGGTGTTTCTCCTTTTCCGCCCAGGCGCGGAACGCCTGTTCTGCGTCTTCGACGCTTTCGTCCCTCAGGAGAACAAGGGGAATCTCGCGGAGAACATCCACGTGGGCACCTCGTGCCTGTTTCCCGAGGCGCGTCCGGTAGAACTTAACGGAATAATGTTTGGCCTTTAGTAGCCGGGCCCGGAGTTGGTTCCGATGCGCAATTTCACGCGGCAGTATAGCCGCTGGTCCAGGGGTATAAGAGGCTAATCCCCTCTTGACCGCGTTCTTAGCCCTCTTTTAAGGGTCGCGAGGTCCCTTACGTGCCCGTCCGGCACGTCGGGCCTCTTGAACCAAGGACGGTTCATTGGTGGTGGTTGCCTGTGGCAACCTGGAGGTATCACCCCTAGCGGGTAACGGTGGCGCACGAGCTAGTGCGTTTTCCCCACGTGTGGGGAATGGGTTGGATGGCTGATAGCGCCGTTCGGCGCTATCAACATGGCCAGCCGTTGGGGAGAGCTCCCCAAGGGCGTCCACTTCCGAGCCGTCGGAATAGTTTGCGTCCATAGCACCGCTGAGGGTGTACAATGGACAGCCAGAGGTATGGCGTTGGAGTTCTCCAACAAAATTTGTTTATTGCGTAAGCAATAGTCTTGATGGGGGAGGATGTAACGGGGTTACTTTCGGGTAACACTGAGTGTTGGTGTACATGAGTACACCACGGTTGAGGTCAGTATTGGCCGGGTTGAAAGGTTTCGAACCTTTGGTTATTTTAACCAATCAGGGCAGGGGCCCTTGGTGTGGTGGTGTGTCAGACATCCACGTGTCAGTACACAGGTGTGTACACTACATTTTAGCTACGTACGAATTAGGAATATTCTACTTAGTATTACATATAGTTTATATTAGTTTAAATTAGGCTAATTACATATTAAATATATTCAGTTTACATTTCACTCTCCCATACAGACGCACGACCTCGACCGGTCGTGCGTGTAGTGAGTGCCGGAGAATTTTTAATTTCAACAGTAATTATTTAAACTAATATAAACTATATGTAACACTAAGTAGAATACTCCTAATTCGTACCTAGCTAAAATGTAGTGTACACACCTGTGTACTGACACGTGGATGGCTGACACACCACCACACCATGGGCCCATGCCCTGATTGGTTAAAATAACCAAAGGTTCGAAACCTTTCAAACCGGCCAATACTGACCTCAACCGTGGTGTACTCATGTACACCAACACTCAGTGTTACTCGAATGTAACCCCGTTACATACACCCTTAGTAAGGGAGCCTTGCCGTTAAGGCATTAGCGGAGCTAGGGGCGCGACCACGCCCGGTCGCGCGCGCAGTGAGTATTGTAGCCTAAGGGAGTTCTCCCTTACACTACCTCCCTTTATAAGGGAATCCTTGTTACAAACGGGTTAGCAAAAGCTATCTGTAAACCACCCCGTGAATCTTGGCCCCGAGTAGGAGAGCTCTCTCCTACTAAGCCCTTTTATAAGGGCGTATCGGCTAAGTAGCGGCGAAAGCCGCTTAAATGAAAGTCTTCCTCTGTGCGCTAGCCGCACCGTGCGTGTACGCACCCGGCTACAGTTATGTTGTGGGTGAAGTGACGGTAAGGAGGGAACCCTGCATCCCTTTCACACCCTTCTTGGTCACCTGGTCTATGATACGATAAACGGCTGTCCATAGACCCCTGTTCAGGCATAAATCACCACCGTTTCAATTTTTTGTTTTGACATGAGGAAAAATAGTTAGTAAAGAGTTGAAATATCACTCTGCAAAACACGCGCCGGCGGTATCATCTGCGGTGACCTTAAGGGTCTGATTACACCACATGGAACACGCGGGAACAGAGTCTTAATCGTCTTTGTAAGTCACTTCTCAAGTTACCTCTGAGTTTTTGCCGCTCGAACGAAAAGTGAGTGGGGAGAATGTTTGAGAATTTTTGGATTGGCTCGAAAATCAATTCGAGTGCCGTATTTACGTCCACCAAACGGATAAGGGAGGTGAATACAAAACCTAACTATTGGAAAGTGATTTGCGCGAGAAGACAAATCACACAGACTGGGAGGCCAACCTCTATTCGCAAAGCTGAAACGACAAAGCGGACCATATTTAATGTGGTCCGGTGCACGATATTTGGGTCCGGGATACCATTACTGTATTGGTCTAATACAGCAGAAATTTGACGTACATACCCCAACCAGATCTAATCCTAAAAATTGTCTCTCAAATGTTAATGAAGGAAAATGCAATGTGGAAAATATTGTCCTTCTTGGTTTGTCGTGTGTGGAGTTGAGAGATATGGGAATGAATCTTTCGATAAACTTGAAAAGAATGATGTGTCGTGAAGGAGCTGAAAATTTTAGTATTTCCACTTAATTAACAGCACAAGAAGGTAATAATCCAGTCCTTCTTGTTTAACTTCCCGGGTTTTTAATACTACAGCCCGAACCACAAGTTAACCAAACACACTAGGACCACACTTCCAAAATAGTTCCAGGATGCCCCCAACTCTAGCTAGCTTCAAAAGTCCGCTGCTTCTCTTGCTTAGGTGATCACTCAATGACTTTCTTGAATTAGACTTGGTTTTTGTATAAGAATACAGAAGAATGATTTCTAGGAGGCCGCCAGAGACTGTTGCTGTTCAGGGGAAATTCGAATCTATTAAGTATTACCAAATCCTATACCGAAGTCAAACAATTCTGTTACTTACTACTTCTTGGTTACTTCAGCACTGACTCCAATACTTGATAGTTACTTCGGAAACCCTCCTTAATCTGATTGGTCGCGAGACGGCCGCCCAAAGTCACTTCTGATTGGCTGAAAATATTCATCCAAAACACAAAATTCATACCACTCACAATTCATTCAGTCGCGAAATGGCCGGCGCAAGATGGCCGCCCAAGGTCACCTCTGATTGGACGAAAATATTCCTCCCCAATTCAAATATTTAACAACACACTCAATCGGGGCGTCAGTCGCGGCGAGGGGCGCTAGGGCGCGGGATGTAACAAGTGAACCAGACCACAAAATGAAACCAGCAGCACCGCCAAAGAAATAAAAGAAACAGGCGCATCTTCTAATACCAACGGCGGGTCCAATCACGGTGATAAAGGCAACGAAAAGTCGTGCGCCCTCGGCTCCCTACACTAGCCGGCTCAATATTCTCTTCGTTCGGGTCACTCAAGCCATAATTTTCACGTTATTCGCATGAGAAGGTTCAAGGCTTTGATTGATGAGACGCTGTTTAAGCGTGAGGTATGCCGCTTGGCACTCATGATGAAGGTTCAACATGATCTTTGTCGCTAAGGATCATTGACTATGGGAGAAGAAGATGACCACCGATGCTTTCAGCTTTAAACCACAACATCGCGCTAGTATTAAGGGTCTTGACGTGAAGAAATATACCATGGATTAATAGCAGCCGCAGATCATCTTCTACACGCCGTAAATAAAGACTCTACTTCACCACAGATGAGATCAAAGGATAATATGTTTTACCGCTAAAAATCAAGTGGTAACGACTACTTGGAATGTGTCACAAAATTGGAATATTGGATAAAAAGACAAATGAACAAATATCGCGCAAAGTCAAGATGGGATGAAGAAAGCTACAGTTATACAGCGTAAAATGTTTAAACGGGCGAAAAGCCCATTTTATATTTTTTTAGAGATTCCTCAAGATGAACAGCCGAAATTTTTTTTGCACAGTCGCGTGGGGCCTTGCACTACGACTAAAGAGAAACCTATACGGGGCAAACAAGCAGGGAGGCTATGGCATAAACTGTTGCGAAGAAACTAGTGGAATTGGAACTCAATCTGTAGCAAATATTGTTCAAAATTGAATGTGTATTGAGAAGTGATTATTAACATGAAATATGTATGCATAAGAGTTGAAGTTGCTACACAACTTATCCGCACCTAATAAACACTAAGATTTCTAAGTACACTCACTACCTCATCTCTTAAATGGATATCTAGGTGTACGAGACCAGATATCTCGCTTGCAGTGCACTGTGGCTCGAGAAGAACACATGCGCCGACTAGATTATAAGCTGACCAAGAAAATCGTTCGGTACCTGAGCAGGTCGAAGGATTTAAAGTTGCGGCTCAAGTATGATGATGAATTACCTTTGCCCTTACGCATAGTTGGAGATATTGACGCTAATTTTGCGATAAGAAAGCCAGGAAAAATGTGTGCATTTGTGTTCTACGTTAATGCAGTGATTGTGGATCGGATTGTAAGAAACAGAGAAGCAGTGACCCTGTTTAACATAGAACATTAGGGCCAAAGGAATTTGATGGAGAACTTGGAAGGTATTCCAAAACACCGTGATTGTTACGCACGGAGAATAAATCAGCGACAAAACAAGTGGAGAAAAAAAGTAGCAGTGTTGTAAGTGCGACCATGTGGACGTAAAATTAAAGTTTTTTAGAGGACTACACGAAAAGGGCATGCACATGCGACTAGTGGAGACATGGTAGAGGTCAAATTGGATTAGTTTGATGATTTTATATGACGAGCCCTAAATTCACTGATAAAACCCTAAATCCACTGATAAAACCCAAAATCCACTGATAAAAACCAAAATCCACTGATAAAACCCTAAATCCACTGATCACGTGATCATGATTACGTGATCATCCATTTGGGTGTGGGGAAGGAAACAGCAACTGTCGGAATCGCAGCGAATCGATATGACAATGATTTGTAGGGAAGAAAAGTCAGAGTGTCAAGATACGTGAGCAAGACGGAACGAGCGAAACCCTTTTCGTTTGCAGTTTCTCAGCGGGTCCCTTCAACATGCCTATTAGCTGTTAAGTCCATAAAGGTGTGAATTTTATCTCTTTCGTTCTGTGATGCTTCATCAAAGTGCTCCTGATCAATTATTTGTAGTGCGTTCTTGCGTAAATGATAAACTGCCATGGGTCGAATGCAAAGAATGTATGGAGTGGAACTTCGTACGACACCAGAATACGCTCCAGATTTTGTCAAAGCCGTACACTGTTTCTAGAATTACTTATGCCAATTAAATACTTTTTTAAATGATGACCACAGATGATCGTGACGAGCCCAAGTTAACGTTACCAGGACAATTGACATCCTCAGTATCAGAGTCCATGTCCTTGTCATCATTAGCACCGAGGCAAGTTTCCTCGACTGGATGCAAAGCTGGGCTGATGGGAGGCCTTTCTCCATCAAGCACACGTGATCATGATCACGTGATCAGTGGATTTAGGGTTTTATCAGTGGATTCAGGGCTTTATCAGTGGATTTAGGGTTTTATCAGTGGATTTAGGGTTTTATCAGTGGATTTAGGGTTTTATCAGTGGATTTAGGGTTTTATCAGTGGATTTAGGGTTTTATCAGTGGATTTAGGGTTTTTATCAGTGAATTTAGGGTTTTATCAGTGGATTTAGGGTTTTACCAGTAGATTTTGGGTTTTATCAGTGGATTTTGGGTTTTATTAGTGAATTTAGGGCTGGTTATATCCCCGGTATGGCTTTCAGTGTTGTACCCCTCATGGCGAACGAAAAAAGGTGCATATTTTCGCGTTAGAAATTTATTTGTAGGGTTCAGGGTTTAACCTTTAGAAATCCTCCTTCTTACGTGCCGCGTGTCCCCGAGCAGGGAGCGTATAGTGTGGTACTAATGTATAGGACATAATCTTCCGTACGCGTTCAGGATGGGAGTCACTCCCTCGACAGTCCCAGATCTTCTTTAGCAACCAAACGTCGCGTGATGTCCACTCTATGTCTTGCGCCACGCGTGCCCCCCAAGTGGACGGCTCTCCAAATTCCATCGCAAAAGGGAAAAGTCGCAATCGTTACGGGTGCCAACTCGGGTATTGGCTACGAGACAGCGCTTGAACTTGCTCGTAAAGGAGCTCACGTGGTTCTAGGTTGCCGTAACGAAGAGCGTGGCCGTGCAGCAGAGAGAACGCTGCAACAAACCTTGTCATCCGACTCGGAGGCTGGGAAAGTGGAATTTGTTCCATTAAACTTGGGCGATCTCCGGAGCGTGCAGAAATTCGCGGTCGAGATTACTAAAACGCATCCACACGTCCATCTCCTTATCAATAATGCTGGTATCATGGGGGGAGCGTATGGACTCTCCGTCGATGGCTACGAGCGGCAATTTGCGACGAATCATTTGGGTCATTTTGCCCTGACGGCCCACTTGTTTCCCTTGTTAAAGCAGACACCGGATTCCCGTATCGTTAACGTTAGTAGCTTGATGCACCGGAAAGCGTCCACGTGGAACGAGGACGAGATTATGGTGACGAGCGAAGATCACTACCAAGAAATGAAAAATTACAGCATGACAAAGTTGAGTAACATCTTGTTCACTCACGAATTAGCTCGTCGGATGAGAGCGGCGGGGATTGAAGGCGTCAAGGCAGTGGCTTGTCACCCTGGCATCACGGCCACGAGCCTCGCAACCGCTTCGGCAGCGAATAGTCGTGGCTGGTGGTGGTGGGTCATCTACAAGGTGACAGACCTGATGCCCCGCCAAAGTTGTGCCATGGGGTCCCTCCCAACGTTATACGCTGCCACTGGCAAGGACGTTGCAAGTGGCAACTTTTTCGGGCCCCAGCATTTTCAGATCTTTGGCTACCCCGTGCGGGAAGATCCATCCGAGCTAAGCAAGTCGACCTCAGGCGCGACCAAGTTGTGGACCTTAAGCGAAAAGCTCACGCGTCTCTCGTTTGATGTGACCAAGTAGACTAACCGACTCGTACCCACAAACTTGCCACCGTTTCCCTCCCTTCTTTAGTCGTTTCCCACTCTCCACGTCCCGCTTCTCCCAACGACAGCCGTGCGTGTCCATTTCCCCCTTTGCCTCATTCCAGAATTATGGGCACGCACGCGAGCAAAAAGTGCGACTGGCAAGCTCCAGTCCCAGGCAACTGGAACGCGTCGCACATTCCAACCCAACAAGGAAAAGTCGCGATTGTCACGGGTGCGAATTCCGGCATTGGCTTTGTCACGGCGCGGGAATTGGCGCGCCATGGGGCGCACGTCATCTTGGCGTGTCGGAATCGGGAGCGGGGCTTGAAAGCCCAAGCAGACATTGAAGCAAGCATTGCGTCGAGTCCGGAGGGCGGCCGCGCGACGTTCTGGCTGCTCGATGTCGCGGATTTAAGTAGTGTACACCACTTTTGCGAGCAAGTCAAAAAGGTCCACGATCGGGTGGACATTATCGTGGCAAATGCTGGCATCATCGGTGGCCGGTACACAAAGACGCTGGATGGGTACGAATTGCAATTCGCGACCAATTATTTGGGTCATTTTGCCTTAATTGCGCAATTATTTCCGCTCGTCAAGAAAAGCGCCGCGGCGCGCATTGTGACGGTCAGTAGTTTTCTCCATCGCCACGCGTCCTTGTTCTTTGATGAGAACCATGTCATGGTGGAGAATGAACACGAGTATGGACAAGTAACGACGTATGCGGTCACGAAGCTCTGCAACCTGTTGTTCATGTTTGAACTCGATCGCCGGCTCAAAGCGGCGGGACTTGGCCATATTATTCCCGCGTCGGCCCATCCTGGCTATTGTGATACCATGATTATGAAAAAAGGCGCGGCCACGAACGCCGACAGTTGGTTCTGGTGGCTAATGTTTCGAACGGTGGCGGTCGGGACGGTCCAAAGTCCCGAGAAGGGCGCGCTGTCGATTTTGTATGCCGCGACAGCAAAGGGAGTGCGGGGTGGAGACTATTACGGTCCAAAGTATTTGGAATTATATGGCTCGCCCGCCGCGGTGGACCCGTCATCTCTAAGCAAGTCGGAGACTGCCGCGGTGAAGCTGTGGGAGTTTAGTGAAAAGTTGACGCACATCAAGTTTGACGTGACCAAGGAATGAAAGACGACCGAGAGGACGTGTTGGGTTAGTGGCCTACGAGAAAGTTAAAGATGTCTCCATCTTGACAAATATAGTCTTTCCCTTCGGAACGCAGCAGCCCTTGCTCTTTGACGGCACGCATGTTGCCAGCCCTGACATAAGCTTCGTATCCCACCGTCTCGGCACGAATGAGCAACTTTTCAAAGTCGGAATGTATCACGCCCGCCGCTTTGGCGGCTGTGGACCCAGCCACTACATTCCAAGCACGTGCTTCCTTCTCGCCCACAGTGTAGTACGTCTGCAGCTGTAGTAGCTCCTGACTAGCACGAATGACTTTGGTCAATCCCGTCTCCATCAATCCGCTCTCCTTCAGATACTCTAAGTGACTCTCCTCGTCCTCAAAGGAGGCAGCGGCTTCCTCCAATGAAGCCGATACCGTGAGACAGACGTTTCCTTCGGCATCCACCCGCTCTCGAACTGCCTGCGTCATGTCGTTGCCAGTCGCAGCGTTCGCTTCCGACACATTGCACAAGTAGAGAACCTTCTTGGCCGTTAACAGCTGCAGCCGCTCCAGCTGCAATTGGTGGTCAGGTGTTTCTAAAGTTACACTCTTGGCAAGCTGGCCATCCTCCAGGTGATGGACTAGACGCTCTAAAACCTCCCGCAGCGATGCATCTGTTGATCTACAGCAGAAAAAACTAAGTCCCATCTGTCCCACAGAAGCGAAAGCAGGACCACCACCTACCTGTTCTTCTTGGCTACGTTCGTGAGCCGCTTCTCGACTGTTTGTAAGTCTGCCAAGATCAGCTCCGTCTGGATCGTTTCGAGATCTCGAATCGGATCCACTGATGCATCGACGTGAAGAATGTTGGTGTCTTCGAAGCAACGCACGACGTGGACAATCACGGCCACCTGTCGAATATTGTCCAGGAACTGGTTACCTACAAGACAAGAAGGCCCCAGTCCGTCAGCATCAATATCTCTTGTTTCTTTCACACTATTGCAGCGAGAACGTACCGAGTCCTTCACCCTTGGACGCTCCACGTACAAGACCAGCAATGTCCACGAACTCGAGCTTTTGCATCAACAAGGTATATATATGTTCAATACATTATGGCAAGACTCAGTGGCACGTTTCAACGTGTGAGAAGTACCTGCGTCTCCACCACGCGTTTCGACTTTTCGACCGCAGCCAAGTGCCGAACGCGGTCGTCCCGCACCGCCACGCGCGCCACGTTGGGATCGATCGTGCAAAATGGATAATTGGCAGCTTGCGCGACTTCCGTCTTGGTCAATGCGTTGAATAAGGTCGATTTGCCTACATTCGGCATACCGACAATTCCAACGGAGCGCTGGAAGTGGCGACACCCAAAACGGGTCAAAGTGGTTGCGCGTCGACCACAATACAACAGCATGGAGCGTTTTATTGTCTCGTACTTAATGAAACGTATACAAAAACAAAACGAAAAGAATCACATGCGCCATGCGGTGTCATTAGTTTTTATTTTAGTAAGACGTGACGGAGATACTCTGTTGCAAAGTATACGTCTTGTTTACCCCCAATGCTTGGTCAACACTAATACGACCAGGTTCAATGGCAATCATATTGATGTACTCATCATCACCAAGGTCCTTGAGCTTCTCAGCTCCCTCGGCACCAGGATTCCACACCACAGCATCCGTAGCAGCTTCGTGCGTCTTGATGTCCATCTCGTCCGTAATGAACGCCTTCTTCTTGACCGTCACGGTTCGGTCGACGGTACTGACGCCCCTAATCGTTGTCACCAATTCATCCGGAGACTCCACGTACAGGAGGCTGAATGGGTCACTCGTAAAGTTAAGAAACTCACGCGTCTCTGTTTCATTCACTTTATTCACTCGGTCCACATAGTCGACGCCCACTAACCCCGTGAGCGTCACATCTCCGTCGAGGACATTGTCCACTGCAACGTAATTGGTCAGCGAGGTTTGGAATTTAATCTCCTTTGTGAACGTATTGTGCACGTGGAGAGCCGTTTCGAGCTGATTTCCGTACAGCCTGACTTCGTACTCAAGCTCAAACTCAAATAGCCATAACGTTTGGGTCGTTTCACTCGATGCCATCTTGAATGTGGCAACACTGGGACTCGCATGGTTTTCGGCGATCTTCATGCTAGCAAGATTCCAATTGGTCGTGCGAGCGAATCCGTTAACCGGTAAGACGTCGTTGTGGCCGCAATTAGGAAAGTTGACCGTGATGCCACCACGGATAGGCTTCTTGCCAGTTAAGAACGAATCCTTGGACATGAAGAGCACATTAAGTTGGGGACTCATTGCGGGGTGAAAAGATTTCACCTGTGCGCCAAAGAGGAAAATCTCGGCGCTCGAGCCGTACGGATGCGTCAGCTCGACGGTTTTTAATTCACCATTCACAGCGCTAAGAAACGCTGACACTAAGGCCGCCGACTTCAGTACGGACGAGAAGATCATTGTTTAAACGGGTCTTTATATTCGCGGGTCGACGTAGATCCTTGAAAGAGGTAATTAAAGAATGGACGATGCGCTGGAACCCAGTCCAGATCACAGAGGAGACTGTTTTCTGTCCCCTCTTTGGGCTACATTCGGTTTGGCAGATGCATACCGTATATAGATAGATAGGACCCCGTATCTCAGCTTGATAGGGTATGTTGAAGTTGCCAAAGTACATGCAGATAGATACTACAGTTGCGTATCTAGCACAGAAATCTAATATACATATGTAGTCGGTCCTCAGCACTTTCTGGCAGGACGATGATTCACTGGTTACTTGTAGTGTGGGATCAGCTGGATAAAGAAACCTCCCACTTTACCTTTCTATACATATTAATGGGTAAGAACCTCCCGCGCGTGGACATTTGTTTCTGTCGATGTCTTTAAGCGGGATTCGAACCCTCCCTCACTCTCCCGGTCCTGTGGGGTTACATTTTATCACATTATAATTTATCGCCGATATTCTTTCCGACCGACTTTACTATAAAATTTGACTACCTGATCTGATAAAGTTTAGGCCAATCATAATGATCGGGCTGTACCCAAAAAACAACTACCCTTTTTCTGTAAGGCTCTCCACTGTGGAACCTGTCCGTTTCTACACCTAAAATGAATCCAGGTTTGAACTGTAGAGTAGGACCTGTCAAATTAATAGCCTCAGGACCATCCCTAAGTTATTAATTCTAACAGGTTATTAAATCTGACAGGTATGGTTTTTTGCTGACATCATGCAATACGTAGTAAACTGCTGATGTCATCTATTTACTAAGGGCCAAAAAAGCGAAATTTTGCCCTGATTTTGCATATAAAATGGGCACTTCTCTCCTGGTTTTTTCTTTTTTTCCTCACTCCATTCACTCCCCCTCATCCAGCCATTCCAATGCCTCCTAGAGTCAAGAAACCACCTCGTAAGACAATGAAACTGGCCTTTTTTATCGAATGCAAGCCGACAACTCGCTTGCAACACAACAACTGGAAGGATGGAAGCAAAACAAGGAACGCATCACGATTGCTGTCTGCAGCAACGGGGATGGTTCTGACAAGTTGCCGCTGTTGGTGATTGGCAAGTCAATGAACCCTCGATGCTTTAAAAATGTCAATCGAGACTCATTCGGCTGCAAATACCATGCAAACGCAAAAGCATGGATGACGCAGAATGTTTTCAAAATTTGGCTGACGGATTTCGACAAAAGAATGCATGGACGCAAAGTTCTGCTGGTGCTCGACAACTCCAGCGCTCACATCCCCATCAAGAACCTTCCGGCGCAGGTCACCTTGGTCAACACAAAAGTTGTCTACCTGCCGCCGAACACCACATCGAAGATTCTGTGGTGGAGTCAAGTTCGAAATCGAATACATTTGTATCGACAACCTGACCACCACCATCGTGCCCAGCCTTCCAACTTACGGGGGGGTACCCCGCGGACCTCCATTCGAAATCTGGTCCGATCGTCCGCTGCTGGCAGACGACCGGTCATCATCCAGAGACACTTGGTCCGATTCACTTAAGACCATCTCACCTTGTGTACCCATTGGAGTGGGCTAGTTACACACTCGGTGGATCGGGATCGCAGATCGATTTGATTCGGTCTTGAATATGAGACCGTGCTGGCTAAGTGTACCTAGGGCGGAACTCTTCACCCCAGGTACGTACAGACCAGAAACACTTTCGAAAGATAGATTCCAATAGGTCGATCGTCCAAACGATCTAGACACGACCAATACGAAATAATAGAGGGTAGACCAATCAACCGGTCTATCCCCTGACCAATATGAGAGAAGACCAAAACCGGTCTAAACTCCAACCAATGTTAAAATGAGCCAATATGTCCACGTGAAGACCCAATATGCGCGTGAACTCCACAAACGATATCTCCACGTAAAGTCCAATCCAGTGAATAGCACGTTACAAACGTACTTGAGTTAAAGTGTCGAGATCGCCAAATCGTACTCCCGTCGAGGGACTTCCGGTGGCCAAAGTGCGAGTGCGGAGCGTCCAGACCGGGTATAATAGGCGAGAGGGGATAATTCAACCCTCTGCCCCCAAACACTCCGCGTCGGGCGGATGCGACTAGTGTACGTGCAAAGAAAAACGGCGACCCCTCGCTGTGGTATAGACCAAGACCAAAGGACTTCTACTTATAAAAAATCCTGCAACCAAAAGACTTCTACTTTTTTAGGCAAATCCACAACCAAAAGCCCTCTATCCGGACTATCCACAACTAACCAATAATACTACCTCCCTATGGTCCCTAATGTACCCACACAAAATTATGTAAAATACCCCAAGTCAGGTGACTCACCCAAGACCAGCGTTCTTGATACTCCTTGAATTTGATAGGCTGAAAAGCCCCCCTTGTTTAGACCAATCCGAAATTCGACCAACTGCCTTGACCAAAAGTGACCAAATTTGTGGTACACTTCACCACAATTCAACCTTGTGATGCTGGCATCATTCGCAACTTTAAGGCCTATTATCGTCGGCGGTTCAACCAGATGCTTTTGGAGCGGATGAGGACAGTTGTAACGGGGTTACATTCGAGTTACATTTAGTGTCGGTGTACATGAGTACACTACGGTTGAGGTCAGTATTGACCGGTTTGAAAGGTTTTGAACCATTGGTTATTTTAACCAATCAGGGCATGGGCCCTTGGGTGGTGGCGCGTCAGCCATCCACGTGTCGGTACACAAGTGTGTACACTACATTTTAGCTAGGTACGAATTAGGAATATTCTACTTAGTATTACATATAGTTTACATTAGTTTAAATTAATTTAGACTAATTACATATTAAATATACAGTCAGTTTACATTTTACTCTATCGTACAGACGCGCGACCTCGACCGGTCGCGCGTGTAGTGAGTGCCGTAGTATAAAGTGAGCCCTCCCTTTACCTACACCCTTAGTAAGGGAACACAGCCGTTAAGGCTAAGAAGTAAACCAACCCGGGAATCTTGGCCCCGAGTAGGAGAGCTCTCTTCTACTAAGCCCTTTATAAGGGCGTATCGGCTAAGTAGCGGCAGACGCCGCTTTAAGGAAAATTCTTCCTCTGTGCGCTAGCCGCACCGTGCGTATACGCACCGGCTACATCTGGTAGCACTTGTAGTCAATACAATACCTGTGTTGGTAGACTAAGGCATCCTCTGCAAGGGATGGATCAGGGCGATTGGGATAGTTTGACCCTTGTCCAGCAGGAAGCCTTTAAAAGGCTGTTACCCTTACTGGGTGACAAGGGTATGCAACTCCTAGTGGAGCAGGGCCTTGAAGCCGTAAAGGCAAGGGGCAATGCCCTCATCGCTCATGAGGCGAGTTTTGGTGGAGTCCGTTCCACGGGGGTGCGCCCTCCATTATCGTTCAAAATAAAGGAGTTCACCGGGGGAAGGTTGACAACCTTTACGTGTGGTTGCGAGAGGTCGAAACGGCCTTCGCCACTGCGAATGTGATCGCTGATCACTTGCAAGTGGGACTTGCATTGACCCATCTTACGGGCAAAGCCCGTACATGGGCGTTTACGTGTCCGGATTCGGTCACAAGTGTGTTCCCGACCTGGGAAGACCTTAAGCAAAAGCTTATGGACATGTTCGCCACGCCTGATCTGGTTTTCCAGAACCAATTGGCGTTTTTTAGGTGCCGTCAGGGCACTAGGGTCTTGTAAACGTATGTCCAAGAGCTGAAGACCCTGTTTGCAGGGATGTACGCGAAAGCGTATTCGGATGACGTGTCCATCCCCGTCTTCATGGGAGGCCTGAAAGAAGGGCCAGCACGATCGGAACTGTTCCGATGCCGACCCCAATCCCTGGAGGAGGCATTTAAGATGGCGTTTAACACCGAGAGGAACTTCCGTTCCTCTAAGGTGGGTACCGAACCCATGGACCTTAGTCAGGTCGAAGCGGAGGAGAAACCTCCACTAAGAGTCACACTGACTATTTTTCGCAGATCTTCGAGGCGGAGCTCTTAGCTATGCTGCAGCGACATGGGCCGCTGAGATGCTTCCTGTGTGGAAGCACGGATCATCTGCGGAACAGATGTCCAAAAAATCCCCAGCGAGACACTCGCTACAAGGGGCCAAGGGTGGGGAAAAAGCCTTTGCTCAAGCCGTCGGGAAACGACGGCTCCCAGTAGTTGCGGGGCTCCAGTGGTAGGGTAGAGACCCCTGTGGTTAAGCGCGAGGCGATTCCAAGCGAAGAGACCCGAAGTTCGTCTCTTTCGCACGTCGGACATGATTCCGACTACGCCGTTATAGGTGAGACCGGCGAGTCACCGGTGGTAGAGGTAGAGATATTTTCAACACTGTTGTAGTAAAACCCCACACAGTCCATGAATTTATATCATCACAGCATGCTAAAGGTTCTGCTAAAATACATCCTAAGAGACCTCTGTGGATAGGCGCGTGGCGCTTCCAATAGATGGGGCAATTGACTCCCCCCATCTGGGTGTCGGGATGAGTCCCGAGGCCAGTAGTCAGCAGTACTATCGGATGCTGAATAGTGTGACAGGTGTTGTCACAGAAGGCGTAAGCCTGGAACGGTTTCCTGGGGTAGGCGAACTGTTGTCGTTGGAGGAGATGTCCTTCAACGAGTTTGAGACTGCTTTGAAAGCAGATGAAATCGACAAGGTCGTCGTGTTGTGTCCGGAAGAGGAGTTGAACTCCTCATCCACGATTGACGAGTCAGTTTTGGTGCAAACCAAACATGCATTAAATGCCCGAAGCGGTCTCAAGATCCTCTCGGATCCTGAGGACCCCTACCATTCCTTGCTAAAGGAATTTGGAGATGTCATTAGTGACAACCGCCGATGGGGCTACCACCGGATCGGGGAGTCCGACATGAAATTGATTTGGTTCCCGGAACCAAATACTGCGTCACTAGGTAGTGGCCTATCCCCAAGGAACAATGCGACGTCATCGACGCATTCTTCAAGGGGAAAAAAGAAGAGGCAGGGATGGTACGGGAGAGCAAGTCTCCCCACTCATCTCCCACTTTTTGTGTTCGTAGACCGAACGGAAAGTGGCGCATTGTGCATGCATATAACAAGCTGAATGCAGCTACTGTACCCATGCAGACTCCGATTCCTCGGAAGGATGTCCTCCAGAACAATATGGCGGGATGTACTGTGTACAGTGCCTTAGATCTGGTGGACGGGTATTATCAGGTGCTCATGCGAGCGTCCGATATTCCGCTGACAGCAGTTAGCACGCCTAGTGGCATACTGTGGGAGTGGCTTGTTATGCCACAATGGCTTTAAAATGCACCAGCGACTTTCAATCGCTTGGTGACTCAACTCTTCCGCCCTCACAGGAAGTACGCTCAGACGTACTTCGACAATATATTCGTTCATAGTCGTGCGAAGGGCGACTCGTCTGATGTTCAGACGCATCTGATACACCTTCGAGTAGTGCTCGAATGTATGCGAGAGCATAAGTTATATGCGAACGCATCCAAATGTATATTTGGTGCTGAGGAAATTCCTTTCCTCGGATGCTTCATCGGTAAGGATGGAGTGCGGGCGGATCCCGCGAAGGTGAAAGCCATTGTGGAGTGGCCTTCGCCTGTAAATCTTAGAGATTTACGGAAGTGGCTTGGATTAGCCAACTATCTCCACAAGTACAGCGAGAACTACGCTGAAATGGCGAATCCATTGACTGACCTTCTTAAGAAGGATGTTGATTGGTGTTGGGAAACTGAACACCAAAACGCTTTTGAAGCGGTAAAGGCGAGCTTGTTAAAAGCTCCCGTTCTTGCTCTTCCAGACTCTGGGAAACCATTTAGTGTCGTCTGCGACGCCTCCGATTTCGCAATCGGATGTGCTTTGTTACAAGCAGACGATGCAGGAAGGGAACGCGTAATTGCGTTTGAGTCGAGGCAGCTTAAAGCTACAGAACGGAATTATCCCGTTCATGACAAGGAGCTACTTGCAATGAAGTATGCTCTTGTCAAATTTAGGGTTCACCTACTCGGCCCAAAGCCGTTCGTGGTTTATACTGCCACGCGTCCTTACGGAAAGCGACAAAGTCGCCTCATCTCTCGCAACGGATGGCTCGTTGGCTCTCCTTCTTTGCGGAGTACAACTTTGAGGTTAAGTATAAACCTGGCAAGCAAAACGTGCTTGCAGACGCGCTGTCTCGTCGTCCCGATTACGAGCTTGCTCACGCGACATTCGTCACCACGTCTGTGGTGGATCTCATACGCCAGGAGTATGAGAAAGACCCACAATGTACGGCGCTTATCCGCGCGTTAGGTGAAAAGGGTCTTGGCTCGTCTGAGCCAACCCTGTCAAGTCGAGCTAGAGCTCGTTTACACCGTTACAGGTACTGTGACGGTCTGCTATTTTATAGCACGAGCGCGGAGGACACTCCGCGGGTGTTATTTCCTCATAATGAGGAACTGAAGAATAGAGTCCTCTTTGAGGCACATGACGCCCCTACCGGGGGTCATTTAGGTCGAGATAAGACCTACAGCG
>CM047580.1:15518344-15531179 GCA_026184515.1 Peronosclerospora sorghi
CCATTCAACCAAAGCACCAAAGGGTCCTTCTCCGGAGAGCGTCGAGAGTGCGTAAACCAATAAAACATTTTTTCTTCATTTGGTGTCGGTAGGTGCAACTGACCGGCATAGTGTTTAAAGGGGACGTCAACTTGTTTGAGACCTGGGAGATCTCCCACTCGATGAGCATCATAAGCCATGGTTGGAAGTAAGAAACACAGTGAATTGAGTGCAAAAATTTTCATTTTGACTGTTGACTCACGTAAGTGTTGGTGACACGATAAGAAGTGAAGAGTGCTTAAATGGGTTGATTCGGGTGCATGTAACGGTTCACTTAAAAATACTGTCGATGAAGGGTGCAATAGGGAGTTGAGAGGGCGTATAGGTATAAAAAGCACGCTCTAGCTACTATCCAATATTAGAATTTACAGCAACACGACACCAAGTAAAATGGCTACAATGTATTTATAGCTCTACTCTAGTTTACACTAGGGGCTTGTTGGGGACCGTTAGAGTTTAGACGCTGATAGTTGCGACGCTTTCGAAGCGTTCGAATCGCAATAGTAACTAACATGAGGACAAAGCCACACATGACGAACATTCCAATCCCTTCCACAAACGAGCCGGTCCCGTCGTTAGCGCGAATGTTGTCACTAACCGAAGTGGGCATCTTGGCCAGATCGATATGCTGCATGACGGTTAATCCCGTTTCAATCTCGTTGTCATCAACAGGATAGAGAAACGTGGTGCAGACATTGTGGCCATACACGAAACACTCAAAGAGATGAAGACCATGGAGTGGTCGAACGGCTGGTACCATGTGCCCTGCACCCTTCACAGTCTTAAACGTGAGTCCTTCGTACTGTTGTTCGTAACCAGCCAACTGCCTATCCGGTCCAAACCACGCGTGCCACTTTTCTTTCACCCGTAACTTAAGTCCTTGTCCCCCAATCCATCGTTCCGTCCCAATAAAATTCACGACCGAGTCTGCGTCTCCACTATAGATCAGTGCCTTTAAGTTACAGTTCAGGATATTCCGGTATTTCGGCAAAGACGAAGGACTGGATTTATAGAGATCCCCTACGGAGTCACTACAGTCCGTCCACTCAACGTACTTTCCTCCTGGTTTTGCGACATGAATCGCCTCTTGTACCGCTTGTTGGTTCAGATACGCGTGCGTGAGGGAATCCGCACAAGCACCAATATCTCCCCGATGGGTAGGGGATAGAGGCACCGAAGACTTGGCTCGCTTCCGTAAAGCTTTTGCCTGGTTGTTATCCAATAAGCACTTGTCTCCGTAGATAAAATACGGATCCAGGGCGTTCGCAATGGCACTCACTTCTGCTTGCTCCAACAGCTCTTCACACTCAGCTGGACATGGCGTCTCATCAAAGAGACAACCAATATGAGCACCACAGCGCACTTGAATCTCTTCGTACGCTTCGAGTGATATCATTGCGTGGGAATAGTAATAATCAATGAAAGCGTTTCCATCGATCACATTGTCCGTGAAAGGATTGCCAATGGCAAAACCCGTTAGGTTTACACCTTCCAGTGGCTCGCGGACTAACAGATCCACAAGATACGGAATGTACATGCCCGCATAACTCTCCCCAATAATATAAAACTCGCGATATTGGAGGTCACGAAACTTGGTGAAAAACAGGTGCAGGAAGTCACGGGTTTTCGCAGCAACGACGTCATCATTGTAGTAATCGGGACCTTTCACGTCCCCACTATAGCCGACACCCGCTGGCGACTCGAGCCAGACCATGTTTACCTTTCGATTCCACGAGTAGCGGTTCAGTTTAAGAGACAAGTCGTCCTGGACGACAAACGGCCCATTCTCGGTAAACAAGCCACCCAGCGAGGAACAACCGGGACCACCATTTAGCCACAAGACAATCGGGTCTTTGGCCGGGTCGCGTTGACTCTCTGTGTACCAATAAAAGAGTTTCTCCTCTTCTTGCAAGTCGAAATGACCCGCATAGTGTTTAAAGGAGAGGTTGCGAAAATCCAACCCCGGGAGCTGCGTCACTAACGTATCCTCGTTTCGAGCACTTGTGACAAGGACTGAAGCAGCGAAAAAGGCTACGATTTGAGACGCAACATAGTGCATCATCGGGAATGCTCGATGCGTGGAGGATCGAAAAGTGCAAAGGAGAGAAGGCTCTAAAGTCTGGAGGGAAAGATCATTGGGTAAGTAAGTATCAGAATGGGTTTCGAGGATGGAGCGCGTTGGTTTAGGCCAACCCCAAACTCATTCGTGTTTTTTATTAAATTTACAACTTAAGTGAATGTATAGAGATGCTATGTCTAAAGCACCGCGGAAGGAGGGACGCGCCTTTACCGAGACGATCACAGACACTCGTGATGTGTCTCTTTCATCGCTTCGTGTCCTCTTCTAGTAGCAACTCGCTCTCTCGAGGCCGCTCGCGTTACTGCTGCAGCGCTTTTGTGACTGCTTTGCCGGACCGCGCAAGCGTTGCAGTCTGTGTCTTTCTTCCCACCCTTTGCTCTATCGCACTACTTACTATCGCGCCTTTCGCTTATAATAACTGGTGAAAGGTACGTCTCGACGACTCGGGCGTGTCTTCGTCACTCAAGACAAGGGAAACACCGCACGCCAATCGAGGTGCCGCGTCCTTTGTACAGTCTCCATAGTGTGCGACAATGCAAGCAGCTTGTCGTACGTATCATGTAGCAAGTGGTAAGCAAGGCGGGACTCGAAGATACCGGATCCAATTGAATGACGTCAACGCCGTTGCAATACGGAAAACTCAGGACATAGGACTCGCTACCACTTGCTTGGTCCATTCCGGGGTACAGCCTCTTCAAACCACTGGACAAGTTCCAGGCGTTATCTTAAAGGTACTTACAGTTGCCTTGACGGGGTGAAAACGAGACGCAAAATGGAAGACGAGACCTGAGAGACAAGAGGCGGCTGACCACTCGCGAGTGTATATGATGCGGAAATCGTCACAGGTAATGAAGAGGTAGGGCGTCGGCGTTAAATATTATAACATTTTCAGCGGGTAAGACGGATACTGGTACAAGTGTAGGTTAGGTATACACGCATCGTCACTCGGATGTTGCAAACGATCGTTTGGCTCGGCCCGTTGCTCGTCGTCCATATCTTCGTACTTGATCTCATTGGTATCCAGACAGACCTGTGCCCATGTAATTCATACTCAGGGCTCCATCTGCGTCGAGACTAGCAATCATGCCGTCAAATCCACCAAACGCTACGACTTGAAGCGCCAGGCACTGTCGATGCACAAGTGGACAATGAGTGTCGATTCGGCTTCAAGGATGCAGATGCTAAGACCTGATAGCGATAACATTTGAGCTGGAAATCTGGCGTCACAGCGACGAAATCGTCGATACCAGACGCATTATAAGTCGCTCCGGGTAAAAAATCATTGCTGAAATGGTGTATGAAGGCAAACTGGTTCTGTTTAAAAAAACTGCGGTCTTTCATCTAAAGAATGGACGCATGGATGATCACGTTCAGATGGCAAAGCAATGCTTTGTGTTGAGCTCGCTCAGTTGGATCCAAACGCTCCGTAGATCAAGTTGTAGGCTCGCCGTTCGTATTGTAGTGTAATCTTAACGTAAATCGCATCCATATTCCTCCCAACTAAACCTTCTACCGCATAAACCCGAAGATGGATCGGCTGAAGGACAGCAAGTGCCAATACACGTTGATTCCTGTCAATAGACTTAAGTTGGCTTAATTTTTTCACATCGTTTGACTAGAGAGCTTGAAAACTCACATAATAAAGTACCCAAGCGCTCATTTCAGGATCGGGTGACCCATGTCCTCTTCTAGAGGAAACCTTCTATGCGAAACTCACTCCGTGTGGGGTAAGACACGCGCAAGATGCCATTTTAAACTGCCGTGACCATCTTTGACTGCGTCAAAAACAGGAGAACAAGTCAAAAACCTCGTGAAAAACAGTAAAGTACCATCTCTTTACGCATCGATATCAACATTCCCAACCACTAAAGCTCCTCATGTTCATTCTTCCTCTTCATCGCCTTTCACGGACCACTCACTACTCACGCGCATGACTACGGCCCGCGTCGTTTCAAGATTGACTTTAAGGGCGTTGTTGAAAATGTCTTTTTAATCAATCGATGATTTGTATGACGTATTAGAAATATCAACCAATAGAAATAATGAAAAACACGAATCAGCATCATTACGGATGGTGATGAGCATCGTGGTAACAATTAGACACCGTATCGTGGCGTTTGAGGCGCCGCTACACGAACGCCGAGCTCTTCGAGAAGCAAAACGTGCTGTATTATTACATAGAAGATATTGTGAACGTAACGATGTAAAATTCACATCATATGGCAGTGTGGCGATTCAAGACGCAGAGCTTTTCCAGTTCGTGTCCTTCCTGCTCTCATCCGAAAGATTTACGATGTTTACGGACAAGAGGGTGCAGCTGTTCATGTTGTCGGTTATCCGTTGGTCAAAAGAAAACGTTCAGGTATCGGATAGATCCATGACATTTACTCGCTGGGAAGACGCTTTTGCTCGCTATTTGATGGCTGAGACTGAGGAACGGCCTCGTTCTGGAGTGCTAGTGTTGATCACGTATCGTCCGAAGATGTTGTTACCATTGTGCATGGCATCAGCTAGACGTGCTTTCAAGTTTGTTAATGCTGTCGTCGCTCTCGTGACAGCAAATGCCTATGTTTCAACCCTTGGAGGTGGCCACTTTTTATGCCGCCACGTTAATCAGTCGACGTTGTTAGCCAAACTACAGATAGCCATCTCGATGGGACTTCACGATCCTATATTAGAAAGTAAGTGTCGAGTGAATCTCATGTACAACGCGCTGCAGTTGGGCAAGTTTAAGAGGGCAAGGAAGATTTTGAGACGAGAGGAAGTGGTAGCAAAGCAGCTCGAGAGTCACGAGCTACGAAACGTTTGCCATGCAGCTAAAGTGTATTTGGACAAGATGGTTCAACTGCACAAGGAGCAAGTGTTAATTTATAGGAAGAACGGATGCCAAGCCGTCTTGCATGATAATTTCTACCGCCAGAGGATTGTCCGCACACCTACCGAGAGGAAAAGGGGACTACGTTGAAGACATTGTAAAGGCAAATAGCAAAGCACATGCTAGTGTTATGTGATACAGTAGAACCTGTCAGATTTAATACTGTCAAAACTAATAACCTGTCATAATTAATAAAAAAATGTCGGTCCCGACTTGGGCCAAGCCAAAAAGCTAATAACTAATAATTAATAGGTTTCGGTCAGTCCCGACCAGTATAAGATTAATAATTCCATATATTTTTTCTGTGACTTCTACTGAAAGTACTGAGTTATGCTAGTTTGTGTAAGTTTTTTCTGGCGAATACTAAACGAATGATCCTTCATCATCTGAAAGCGTGGCAGTAAATGATGCTGAAGTAGAATCTGCTTGTTGCATCCAGTAAATCTGCAGCTTTACCAACATCTGATTTGCCTCGGCGTTGGAGATTGTTGGAGGTTCTTCACTGTCATCCTCGCCTTCTGGATCTTCTGGAACTCCAAAGTTTTCGTACGTGTTGAGAATCTCCGCAACAATCTCTTCTTCATCCGGAACATAACTGACTTCCTGCTCAGCGGGATAATTGAGCAGGTTGCGGATGTCCATCGGATTGCTGTACCGAAGCTGGCGTATTTGCTCCTCTAATTCCTGGATGACTTCCTGCGGAGGCTCAACTTCAGCTGCAGCAACAGTTTCACTGGAAGACTCAGAACGAATTGAGCAATGTCTGAAGCAGTTTTGAATCGTCTGCGGCTTCACATCGATCTTCCATGCTGCCACGGCCATGCGAATCCCATCCAGAACGTTGATTTTTTCGGGATTGGCAACACTGTTGTAGCCGGTGCGTATACGCACGGTGCGGCTAGCGCACAGAGGAAGACTTTTCCTTAAAGCGGCGTCTGCCGCTACTTAGCCGATACGCCCTTATAAAGGGCTTAGTAGGAGAGAGCTCTCCTTCTCGGGGCCAAGATTCCCGGGTTGGTTTACTTCTTAGCATTAACGGATGTGTTCCCTTACTAAGGGTGTAGGTAAAAGGAGGGATCCCTTAACACTACGTGTAATGGGGTGTGTGGTGGAGTCAAGTTCGAAATCGAAAACATTAGCACCGATATCCTCACTACCACCATCGCGCCCAGCCTTCCAACTTTCGGAGGGGGTACTCCCCGGACCACCACTCGAGATCTGGTCCGATCGTCCGCTGCAAGGAGACGACCGGTCGTCATCAGAACCCACTTGGTCCGATTGTTTAGTGTCCATCTCACCTTGTGTACCCGATGGAATGGGCTAGTTACACACTCGGTGGATCGGGATAGCAGATTGGATCGAAGTGGTCTTGAATATAGAAGACCGATCTGGGTAGGTATCTCTGGGGCGGAACTCTTCACCCCAGACACAAACAGACCAAAAACACTTCCGAAAGATAGATTCCAATAGGTAAATCGTCCAAACGATCTAGACCTGACCAATACGAAATAATAGAGGGTAGACCAATCAACCGGTCTAGCCCCTGACCAATATGAGAGAAGACAAAAACCGGTCTAGTTTCCAACCAATATTAAAACAAGCCAATATGTCCGGGTAAAGACCCAATATGCTCGTGAAACTCCACAAACGATATCTCCACGCCAAGACCAATCCAGTGAATAGCACGTTCCAAACGTACTTGAGTTGAGGTGTTGAGATCGCCAAATCGTACTCCCGTCGAGGGACTTCCGGTAGGCCAAAGTGCGCTTGCGGCGCTTCCAGACCGGGTATAATGGGCTAGAGGGGATAATTCGACCCTCTGCCCCCAAACACTCCGCGGCGGGCGGAGGCGACTAGTGTACGAAAAGGGAAGAACGGCGACCCCTATCTGTGGTGTGAATCAAGACCAAAGGACTTCTACTTAGAAAAATCCTGCAACCAAAAGACTTCTTACTTGGAAAAACCACAACTAACAAACTACTACCCTATAGTCCCTAAATGTACCCACACAAAAATATGTAAAATACCCAAAGTCGGGTGACTCACCAAAACTTGCGTTCTTGACACTTCATGAGTCTGATAGGCTGAAAAGCCCCCCTTGTTTAAACCAATCCGAAATTAGACCAAATGCCTTGACGAAACTTGACCAGAAGTGTGCCAAATTTTGGGCACGCTTCTCCACAGCCGCCCCCGAGTCAGACCGTGTCGCACAACGACAACGGTCTGACCCCGTCCATCGAATTCGGTTAAACCTTGGTCATTCGGACTTTTCCGACATGGAGCAACCATCTTCTTCATCCGTTCCAGGTACTTGCACTGCTGGACTTGACCTTTTTGTATTTCCTTAACGACCGTTCTTGTAGGCACCTCGCATAACACGTCATCGCATGTCACTTCGCCCCTCCGGTCGGTCCGGTCTGGCAGCTCCCATCGTTCTACTGCACCTCAGACATCGGCAGGGCATCAGACCGGGACCGACGCGCAGTTTCAAGACGCACTTGAAGAGATCGCACGTCTCCAGGAGCAGATTTCTCAACAGGCGACACAACGTAAGCATGCATGTCCGGTCTTCACGTTGGACCTGTTCTAACCTTCGTTTGTCTTCAGCCCGTATACCTCCTAGCATCAGCAAGGCGATCAATGCCCTGCTTGCCGCCGATCGGCAGTCGAACACGCATGACCTCCAGCTGCGTCAGGTTTTGACTGGACTCATAAACGCGCGCAACAAGTTGACCCGCTTGGAAGCTCATCAGCTTCATCTTCGGGAGCAGCTTGTGCTGGTCCAACAGCAGCAAGCAGAAGACCTGCTGGACCAGACCACGTTGAGCATTCAAAGCGACGATCTCGAGAGGCGTCTCACCGAGCTCCTAATTTCGATTCAAGACCAGACCGAAGAGGTCCGGTCTTGTGAACGCAAGTCGAACGATTGGACGCAGGCAGCGAACGGTCGTCGGGCGGTATTGAAAGAATGTCATCAGCGCTTGGTTGACCTGTTGCGTCCTCGTCGGCATCCGGTTGCTGCCTCCAGCGTAGACCGGTCTGCGTCGGCTGCCTTGGTGGACCTACACCGGGACCAAGACCAAGGCCGTTCATTGGCCGAAATTCTCCAGCCCGAAATTGCACACAAATCAAAGAAGCGCGCGGACGCGCCGGGTAGCTCGAGGGCGCGGGGCATAGCGCGCGAGCCTGAACTAGAAGGGAATCGTGCGGTTCCCCATAAGCGAGCCAAGACGCAGGCGCTTATCGTGGGCCCAAGCTTGGACGAGGATGACGACAGTAACATCTCCAAAAATCAAGCGCCCTCGACCGCCGGTACTGACCGTGCCAAATATTCAGAGGTCTCGTCCTGGGATGACTCCGGCGAAGACTCCGGTGATTCGGAGTTTGCTTTACCCATCCCAACCAAGTCGCGAAAAAGTCCACATGAAAGTTTTGTTCAAGTTGCATCGACTTCGGAGCAGACCAAGAAGACCGGTCCGCATGGTGGCGTTCCACCACCTCATGCGTCGACAAAGTCAGCACCTACGGTCTTGCCTGGGACGTCCAAGCTCCACAAAGATGCTTTGTTGACCACCGTGGCAATCGACAGTTCTTCTCTTCCGCCACGAACGCGTGAGGATACTTTGCCGTGGTCGCCAGGGCAGATCGGTTGTTTACGCCGGTCCACCTTGACCAAGCAGCTCCTGGACCGGTCTTTCTCTCGTCCAGACCATTGGCTTTTCCCGCCGGCGAAGAAAGTTCCTGCCGCGTCGGAATGGCGGCCGGACTTGATCACGTCAGCACAGATCTCCTGCTTGTACGCTGACGAGCCGTGGAAGATTTTCGAGCATCCCAAGCTGGGGTTCATATTCCACTCGACTCCGTGGGCCAATGCTTTCATGAGTCGGGTGAAATATTGTAACAAGACTCACGCTGAAGCCATCTGGGAGGCATCCCACTATCTGGTGTTTCCCCCTGAACGAGTTCGGCAAGACCCTGGCTTGGCGACCATCCAAAACAAGCGCAAGCGGCGTCGGATCAGAGCGGGTGAGGCCTGGCAGTCCCTGTGCCAATATGTTTTGGACGGGTTGCTGGCCCACGAGTGCGACGTCGATGTGTTCTTATATCCAGTTGTACATCATATGCCGCGTCGTCGCGTCGAGAAGACCCGGCTGCTGGCTGACGGTGGCACATGTTACCCCGGTCTTGGGTGCACTACACCGGTCTTGGACCTCAAGGATGCTTTGGCCCAACTAGACCAACAAGAACCTTGGCGTAACCAGTACCAGAACCAAGTTGAAAAGCATCCGTCGTTGACCGCCGGCCGTCTGTGGGGTGATGGAGAGTGATGTCGTAAGTAGTCGACCAGATAACATTTAATATATATCATCGTTCTTTTTCACATGTTCAGTCATCAAATCACTTGAGCTAATTCCACCACTTTCTCCAGAGTTGCACTAGACACGTTATCACAAACCGTTCCACTTACATCGCGAGAAAACAATCCACGTTCGTCACTCCACTATTCCAATTCGTCACATATTCACAATACACAATACACAAGGCACAAGACTTTCCACCTCTTCACGTCGGTCGGGAAGACCAATGCTACTGCATGTCTTGGTCTTGGTCTTCATGGGTATGCATCACTGCGAAACGGTTCCGACTGACTCGGTACCGTTCGAATTCTCGTAGTAGTGCTCCACAGTTCAGGTCGGACTCATCGATCCAAGTTGTTTCATCATGGTCCTTCCATCGGACCAGGTATTCTCGGTGGGTCCGGCCGAACCTGGTGTTCTTGACCGATCGGACATCTAAGACCTTTTCCACTTCAAATTCATCCTTCTCCAGCGGTCATTCCCAACTGTCCTCCGGCAGTAATTCTTCATCGAAATCAAACCGTTCTGCCTCGTCTACTAGACAGGGCATTTTGGGACGATCAGTAAATTCTCGGACAAGTTTTAACTTGGACACATGTACGATCGGGAAGACCTTGTAGTCCGTGCCGGTTGTTACTAGACGGGCAGCGTGTTCACCAATCAGCTCGGCAACACGGAAAGGACCGTGCCACATGTGAGCCAGCTTCTTCGCATAGCCCTCCTTCACTCGGTCTAGGTACAACCATACCCTCGCCACTGGTTCTATACCGTGGGGTTGGACCTGGTCGTTGTTCCGGTCTGCCCGGTCTTGTGTAGCTTGACGTAACTTTTCGTTGACAATTTCTCTTGCATTCTGGTAATGTTTCTGGACCTGCATGCGCCAACGTCGAGCATCACGATCGCGGGTCCGAGTGCAGCCAATATAGGTATCGCGGCTTCAAGAGTGGACCTGGGGTCCCATCCATACGCAAGATAAAAATCCGTTTCTCCTCGGACCCGATCGGTCGACGAGTTGAGTGCAAACACCAGCCTTTCTGCGTATTCATCCCAATCGCGCTGGTCTTGATCGGCAACGTACATCTTGATTGCTCTTGTAATAGTTTGTACCATACGTTATGCCGATCAATTTGCTTGCGGACGATATGCCATCGTCGCACTCTGTTTCTGGCCCAGCATATTGTTAAACGACCGGAACACCTCGGCCATGAAGCCGGGTTCTCGGTCGTGTCTGATGACCTCTCTGGCGCCGAACCTTCGGAACACGCATTCTTCGTAACTTTTGGCTATCTGCTCGGCAGACCGGGACGCACTTGCTTTCGAAATAACTATACCGGTGAACAGGTCTACCCAGATCAACAACTCAGTATTGCCATATGTCGGTTTAGGCAGCGACGGTATATGGTCCATCGCTATGACCTGGAAAGGGTAGGTAGCTTCGATATTTCCAGGCGATCGCCCCTTGATTACCGGTCTACCCTTTCCGGTCTCGCAATCCGTACAACAACCCACATATTTCTGTACACTTCGGAAAAGACCTCTCCAGTGAAAGTGGGACCTGATCTTGTGATACGTTCTGCCTATGCCCTGATGTCCCCCTTCTAGACTCACATGGTAGTGATGGAAGACATCCGGCTGCAGCAACTCAGGTATCACCAATTTCGCCAATCGGTCCCGGTCTGCACTGTCTTGGTCGGCATCGCGTCAGTAATATAGTAAACCATCCTCATCCACTTCGTAGCTGTCTGCGATCTTGGCACATTCTTTTGCTTGACCATTCGTCAACTTAGACAATTCACCGCGCAGGCAGGTCTTTAAATTCACAATCCATTCTTCTTCGTCTTGCGCCTTGAGGATCCGTTCTGCCCTTAGTCGTTGCACAACAGATTCACTCAACCGTTCCTTCTGGAACGGTTGGTGGGACTTCCGAGCTTTCGGTCTAGTCGCGACCATCACATGCACCTGGTCCGGAGCGTTCTTGGGTCCGATCACCTCGGGGATCCTGTTTATATTTATCAATTCATCCAGAACGGTCTTCTCGGTGATCGTAGCCCCGATCTGGTCTTGCATGGCCTTGGTCGCGAGGTAGTCGGCACTTCTGTTCCAGTCCCGTTTCACGTGCAACAGCTCGTGGTTGGGACGGTCTTTCAATGCCTTCATTACCCGATCATTTAGCGTCCTTAGTCGTGGGGCCTTGCAGTCGATATCTCCGGTGACCTGCCTGATCACTAGGTTCGAGTCACCACATATGATGACTCGCCCCTCCTCTTGCGACGACAGCAGGTCCAGACATAGAAGTAGACCTCGGTACTCCGCCTCGTTAACCGTAATATCCGGCGTGAAATCATCAGCGGTTACAACTATAGACCATTGTGGCAACTTCCACGCTATGGCACTATAGGCGCCGAACTTCTTCTTCACACTTGCCGATCCGTCAAAACTTAAGACCAAGAGCTCTTCGTCATGGTAGACGGTTGGTGGTGGTCTCGAAACTGACTGCCGAGGTTGCTTCCTCGGGGCAATCGCTATCAATGCCTCGTCCACTTCAGACCGAGGGGTGATACTGGAAGCTAATGTGCCCAATATCTCTTCCTCGCCCCTGGTGCACTTAACGACCTCGAGGGTCCACTGCGACAAGACCGCCGACCATCTGCCTAGACGTCCGTCCATCCCATTGGCTGATAATAGCCAGGACAAAGTAGACCGTCTTGACAGGACCTTTATAGGTCGGCCGACCAGCAGGTTGTAACACACATCCAGAATTCGTAGCAACTCCATAACTTCTTTCTCGACAATTCCATAGTTCACTTCATTTGGTTTCAGCGTTCTGCTCGTGAACGTGACCGGATGGTACACACCATCATGATCTTGTACTAGAGTGGCCGAAATGGCCCACAGAATAGCACATACAATAATGGTCGGGACCTTTTCGGGATCGAAATGCTTCAAAATCGGTGCCGTCGCCATCTTAACCTTCAACATACCAAAAGCAAACTTTGCACGCTTCATATGGTCTTCGGCCTCCACTTGCGGACAATCTGCAGCAATACCAGATTCGGCGCCCCCATGTAAAGTTGCCCGGTCTTCTTAGCGCAACATACGGTAGTCCACTTCCCGGAGCTCATACAACACAGCCGCGTAGATAGCAAAATCTTCGATGAAGCGGCTGTAGTATTTAAACTTCCTAGGAAGGACTGCATTGCCTTCAGAGACTTGGGAAACGGGAGGTTGCTTAACGAATCGAGGTCCTTAGGATTAGCCTTTAGACCATTGTTCGAGACCATATGGCCTAAATAGGCGACCTTGGACATACCCCAAAAGCTTTTTATGGAGCTGATAGATAGGTTCCAGCGGTCGCATGTCTCCAACAATCGTTCAAACTTCTCGCACAGATCGTTCCATGACGAGGCAGGTATCAGAATGTCGTCGATGTACGACTGCCTCCCTAGAACGGACGGTCTTCTTTCCCGATCGGGTTCACCCTCT
>CM047580.1:15531279-15555666 GCA_026184515.1 Peronosclerospora sorghi
TGGAACGACAATGAAGTGGACAAAGCATGTATTACAGCGATATGAGATTTTTCTAAGAACCGAACCAACCCGTCATACCGAAGCTCCCAGGAGCTGCACCCAAATCGAGGTGAATTTCGACAGGAATAGCCGAGCATTCCACGATCAATAAACTTGAGTCCAGTACCTGAAAACATGGTATTTGCACTAGTTCATCTGTTGTTCGAATCCTGCGAATGCCTATTGCACGACATGATAGAACGCCAGTGGTCGAGATTCTATGTTTTTTCAATACATCTTGCATGTTTACTTCTGTTTAGGCCCGTGTTTTAACTGTGGAGGACTTGACGACGTTTAAGCGCTGAATATGACGACTCGGCTACCCCTAGTCATAGTTCGACTGTATCTGATAATACTGAATAGCTTCTCCGCTTCACCCAATTAGTTATGGTCATAATACGGAAGGCTGGTTTCATTACTGAAACTGTTTTAGGTGTTGTTTTATAAAATTTTTATTAAATACCTTACGTTTAGGAGAATATTTTAAGGCAGGAATCTTTTTCTTTTTTACCTTTTTTTTCAAGCAAATTGTTGATTAATTGTTGACATATTATTTAAATAGAAATATGTTTTTATTTGAATAATAACGGATTCGAACCGATAACATTTTCGGTGTAAACGAAATCATCTACCAATTGAGCTAAGTATCCAATGGGCCTAAGTAGATTTGAACTACTGAATTTACACGTATCAGGCGTATACTCTAACCAACTAAGTTATGGGCCCTTTTGAAGTAAGAGAATTCAACCCTTTGATTATTCGTACCAAAACGGAGGCCTTATACTTGGCTATACTTCAAAAAGTATGCTTAGAAAGATTCGAACTTTTATTTTATAGATTCGTAGTCTAAAGCTTTATCCAATTAAGCTATAAGCATAATTTTAATTATTTAATAATTTTAATATTTACTAATGAATTCTCAGATAAATATTATTTTTTTTAAATTAAAAAGTTAATAAACGAAAAATATCTTAAAATATTATATATAATTTTAATAAATAATTTTGATATATAAAATGTCCACGTGATTTTCGACTTACATGGGGTGATTTTACCAAAGTGAAAGTTTATTTTCTTAATTGGAAATACTCTTTGTATTTGAATATTTAAAAAAAATGTTTGTATAATAAATTTTCTTAAATAATTTAATATTTATTCTTAAAAGATACATATTTGGATCTGAGTAATGAAATTTTCTGGAGATGGATTTGAACCATCGACACAAAGATTTTCAGTCTTTTACTCTAACCAAATGAGCTTTCCAAACAAATATTATATTAATAAATATAGATATATTTTATTCAAAGATATTAATATAATGAGTAATGCTAGCCTGAGGCCCCAGAGGAGGTCATTTCCTGGAAACCGACCTAGTTCCAGAATCTTAACAAGCATCAGCGAAGCACATTCCGCGTTCTGAGAAGCCGCCCAGACCTGAAAGTTTTCCTAACGGATAAGAATCTCGGGCCTGCCCTTTTCACAACGCAACACTACATTCGACTGTGTTTGGAGCATCTTCAAGATTCATCCACCTACGAGCGACAACACGCTCCAGTCGAAGCTCTTACTCGTTTAGTCCGTACCCGGGTAAGAACATGGTACAAAAATGTTGCCTCCAGGTACATTTATAAAACGGACTGGGACACTACAAAGATCATAGTCGCGTACATTCAAGAGTCACGGCTTAATATCTTCTACGCACTCGCAAAGATACACAAGCCTACACTATGTATCCGTCCCATTGTGTCCAACAGCGGCAGTGTACTGGAAGGACTGTCAAAATGGCTTGATTACCAACTTCACCCCATTTTCCAGTCTATCCGATCGTACTTACGCAATTCGGACACGTTACTTAAGGATCTCCCTGAACTAAGGATTCCTCCTGATGCGCAACTAGTCTCTATCGATGTTGAATCACTATACACCAACATCCCTATTGACCGGAATATACATGCAATCGCACGACGCATCCGAGGTCACCCTTGGGAAGAGCAGATCCTTTCGGGCCTCCATTGGTGATGAACAACAACTACTTCACCTTCGGTGACACACGCTGGCGACAACTAAGCGGAACAGCAATGGGAACACCTGTAGCTCCTGCATTTGCCTCACTGTACGTAGCCCATATGGAAGACATTCTCCTGGAAGAATTCTCGCCCAATATCATCTACTACAAGAGGTATATCGATGACATCATTGTCATCTGGAGCCCCAGCACCAAGCCGTTCAGCCTCCAGCACCTGCTAGCCAAGTTTACCGCCCTGTCGAAACTCCGCTTCACACACACCGTATCACCACGGGAAGCAACATTTCTCGACATACGAATCATTCGAGACGGCAACTCGTTGTATACGCGAACACATCAGAAAGCTCTGAACCTGTACCTATACATCCTGGCTAACAGTGCCCACCCACCCGGCATACTCAAAGGATTAATCCGTGGTCTTAGCAAGAAGTACAAGCTACAAAACATCCGTCCCCGTCACTTCAGACGGATTGTACGCCTGTTATACTCTAGACTACAAGATCGTGGATATACTCCAAGTACGCTGAAACCCATGTTTCAGAAGGCTCTTGAAGATTTACAAAAGACGCAAACAAAACCGAAACCTTCTGGAACCTCTGGTCCTATTGTCTTCAAGCTCCAATACTACCCCAACGGACTTCCAAAGAGCAAGCTCCGGTCACTTATAGCGGCCGATGAATTGGAACAAGTGCTTAAAACGCCGGTGAAAATCTGCTATTTGAAGCCTCCTACTCTCAAGACGCTGCTCTGTCCCTCAAAACCCGCAACAGCCCCATCTCCTGCGGCTTTGTTTGCAAACCGTACAGACGATGGGGTTTAAACCTTAAACCCACAAACCTTAAGTTTAAGCCCCGGATGAAAAACGGGAAATTACCAGTTGTTCGTGTGGACCAAGTCTGAATATAAGATACAGTCCTACTGATGAAACATAATCAGCGAAAAAAATCTAGTAATAATTTTATAATTAGTTAGAACTTTTTAGGAAAGTAGTTAGTTTGTGTGGTAGCTAACTTTACATATAAGCCGTAGCGCCCCCCCTCCCACTTGTTTTTTATTGGACGAAAAAGATTACTACAATTTATTCATAAATTAGAGACAATATAGGTACAAGTTTTGTACCTTGCGTCCTCATGAGTCCACTGTACACTAAAATACATTTTAGTGCTATTGGTTTAACGCGCAGATGTAGCGCGGCTTTCTCATGAGAGACCACAGTCTGCGGTGAAATACTATACAACATATTGCGTAAACTAATAATCTTGATGACACGTTTTCGTTGTCGCACTGGAAGAGAAAGTATCCTACGAGGCGTCATCACCTTTGAGCCAGGCGCAACTTCTATCATATCTTCGGGTCTTTGCTCTCGCAATGCTATTGACATGGTTTATGCGGAGTACATGTGAGGATACACCCTTGCAATTAAACCTCGTTCCGCGCCAGGAAAAAAAAGAAGTCACAGCGTGAAACGCCCGCCATGATGAAGGCGCCGCCGCTCGCGCCTGTGGTCGTGGATCCGCTCCGCTGTTCCGTCGCATCGTCGTCGCTCTCGTTCTTGAGTCATATTAACCACATTGAGATCCAGGACACGGTCGAGCGGGATGGCGTGACGTACTACGTGCTGGAAGTTTACCTCTTCCATTAAATTCGCGGCTGCCCACGACTTTCAACAACCCGCATGGACGCCGCGCACGACAGTAAGACGCAAGCTCCTGATTTTCGAGTCGAGCGACGGTACTCTGACTTTTCCGGCCTGTCCCACCAAGTCAAGGTCTGGACCTGTGTGGTGGAGTCAAGTTCGAAATCGAAAACATTAGCATCGATAACCTGACTACCACCATCGCGCCCAGCCTTCCAACTTTCGGAGGGGGTACTCCGCAGATCACCACTCGAGATCTGGTCCGATCGTCCTCTGCAAGCAGACGACCGGTCTTCATCAGAACCCACTTGGTCCGATTGTTTAGTGTCCATCTCACCTTGTGTACCCGATGGAATGGGCTAGTTACACACTCGGTGGATCGGGATCGCAGATTGGATCGAAGTGGTCTTGAATATAGAAGACCAATCTGGGTAGGTATCTCTGGGGCGGAACTCTTCACCCCAGACACAAACAGACCAAAAAAACTTCCAAGAGATAACTTCCAATAGGTCGATCGTCCAAACTATCAAGACCTGACCAATACGAAATAATAGAGGGTAGACCGACCGTTCCGGTCTAGCCCCTGACCAATACGAAATAAGACCAAAACCGGTCTAGTTTCCAACCAATATTAAAACAAGCCAATATGTCCGCGTAAAGACCCAATATGCTCGTGAAACTCCACAAACGATATCTCCACGCCAAGACCAATCCAGTGAATAGCACGTTCCAAACGTACTTGAGTTGAGGTGTTGAGATCGCCAAATCGTACTCCCGTCGAGGGACTTCCGGTGGGCCAAAGTGCGCGTGCGGCGCTTCCAGACCGGGTATAATGGGCGAGAGGGGATAATTCGACCCTCTGCCCCCAAACACTCCGCGGCGGGAGGAGGCGACTAGCGTACGAAAAGGGAAGAACGGCGACCCCTAGCTGTGGTGTGAACCAAGACCAGAAGAGGTTTCAGCCACTTTTCCGAAAGCTAAAAGATTTCCTTACTTAAAGGTATAACCTCTGTACTAAAAGGTAAAACCACAACCAAAAGACTTCTTCTTGGAAAAACGACAACTAAAATACTACTACCCTATAGTCCCTAAATGTACCCCCACAAAAATATGTAAAATACCCAAAGTCGGGTGACTCACCAAAACTTGCGTTCTTGACACTTCTTGAGTCTGATAGGCTGAAAAGCCCCCCTTGTTTAAACCAATCCGAAATTGGACCAAATGCCTTGACAAAATTTAACCAGAAGTGTGCCAAATTTTGGGCACGCTTCTCCACAGCCGCACCTGAGTCAGACCGTGTCGCACAACGACAACGGTCTGACCTCGTCCATCAAATTCAGTTGAACCTTGGTCATTCAGTCTTTTCCGACATGGGCAACCATCTTCTTCATCCGTTCCAGGTACTTGCACTGCTGTACTTGACCTTCTTGTATTTCCTTAACGACCGTTCATGTAGGCACCTCGCATACCACGTCATCGCATGTCACTTCGCCCGTCCGGTCGGTCCGTTCTGGCATCTCCCATCGTTCTACTGCACCTCAGACATCG
The DNA here is from genome assembly GCA_026184515.1 of Peronosclerospora sorghi. Lineage (NCBI taxonomy): Eukaryota > Oomycota > Peronosporomycetes > Peronosporales > Peronosporaceae > Peronosclerospora > Peronosclerospora sorghi. The sequence goes on from CM047580.1 coordinate 15,536,529, forward strand.
GCAGGGCATCAGACCGGGACCGACGCGCAGTTGAAAGACGCACTTGAAGAGATCGCAAGTCTCCAGGAGCAGATCGCTCAACAGGCGACACAACGTAAGCATGCATGCCCGCTCTTCACCTTGGACCTGTTCTAACCTTCGTTTGTCTTCAGCCCGTATACCTCCAGCCCGTATACCTCCTGGCATCAGCAAGGCGATCAATGCCCTGCTTGCCGCCGATCGGCAGTCGAACACGCATGACCTCCAGCTGCGTCAGGTTTTGACTGGACTCATAAACGCGCGCAACAGGTTGACCCGCTTGGAAGCTCATCAGCTTCATCTTCGGGAGCAGCTTATGCTGGTCCAACAGCAGCAAGCGGAAGACCTGATTGACCAGACCACGTTGAGCATTCAAAGCGACGATCTCGAGAGGCGTCTCACCGAGCTCCGAATTTCGATTCAAGACCAGACCGAGGAGGTCCGGTCTTGTGAACGCAAGTCGAACGATTGGACGCAGGCAGCGAACGGTCGTCGGGCGGTATTAAAAGAATGTCATCAGCGCTTGGTTGAACTGTTGCGTCCTCGTCGGCATCCGGTTGCTGCCTCCAGCGTAGGCCGGTCTGCGTCGGCCGCCTTGGTGGACCTACACCGGGACCAAGACCAAGGCCGTTAATTGGCCGAAATTCTCCAGCCCGAAATTGCAAACAAATCAAAGAAGCGCGCGGACGCGCCGGGTAGCTCGAGGGCGCGGGGCATAGCGTGCGACCCCGAACTAGGTGGGAAGCGTGCGGTTCCCCATAAGCGAGCCAAGACGCTGGCGCTTCTCGTGGGCCCCAGCTTGGACGAGGATGACGACAGTACATCTCCAAAAATCAAGCGCCCTCGACCGCCGGTACTGACCGTGCCAAATATTCAGAGGTCTCGTCCTGGGATGACTCCGGCGAAGACTCCGGTGATTCGGAGTTTGCTTTACCCATCCCAACCAAGTCGCGAAAAAGTCCACATGAAAGTTTTGTTCAAGTTGCATCGACTTCGGAGCAGACCAAGAAGACCGGTCCGCATGGTGGCGTTCCACCACCTCATGCGTCGACAAAGTCAACACCTACGGTCTTGCCTGGGACGTACAAGCTCCACAAAGATGCTTTGATGGCCAACGTGGCAATTGACAGTTCTTCCCTTCCGCCACGAACGCGTGAGGATACTTTGCCGTGGTCGCCAGGGCAGATCGGTTGTTTACGCCGGTCCACCCTGACCAAGCGGCTCCTGGCCCGGTCTTTCTCTCGTCCAGACCATTGGCTTTTCCCGCCGGCGAAGAAAGTTCCTGCCACGTCGGAATGGCGGCCGGACTTGATCACGTCGGCACAGATCTCCTGCTTGTACGCTGACGAGCCGTGGAAGATTTTCGAGCATCCCAAGCTGGGGTTCATCTTCCACTCGACTCCGTGGGCCAATGCTTTCATGAGTCGGGTGAAATATTTTAACAAGAATCATGCTCAAGCCATCTGGGAGGCATCCCACTATCTGGTGCTTCCCCCTGAACGAGTTCGGCAAGACCCTGGCTTGGCGACCATCCAGAACAAGCGCAAGCGGCGTCGGATCAGAGCGGGTGAGGCCTGGCAGTCCCTGTGCCAATATGTTTTGGACGGGATGCTGACCCACGAGTGCGACGTCGATGTGTTCTTATATCCAGTTGTACTTAATATGCCGCGGCGTCGCGTCGAGAAGACCCGGCTTCTGGCTGACGGTGGCACATGGTACCCCGGTATTGGGTGCACTACACCGGTCTTGGACCTCAAGGATGCTTTGGTCCAACTAGACCAACAAGAACCTTGGCGTAACCAGTACCAGGACCAAGTTGAAAAGCATCCGTCGTTGACCACCGGTCGTCTGTGGGGTGATGGCGAGTGAGGTCGTAAGTAGTCGACCAGATAACATTTAATATATATCATCGTTCTTTTTCACATGTTCAGTCATCAAATCACTTGAGCTAATCCCACCACTTTCTACAGAGTTGCACTAGACACGTTATCACCAACCGTTCCACTTACATCGCGAGAAAACAATCCACGTTCGTCACTCCACTATTCCAATTCGTCACATATTCACAATACACAATACACGAGGCACAATACCTTCCACCTCTTCACGTCGGTCGGGAAGACCGATGCTACTGCATGTCTTGGTCTTGGTCTTCATGGGTATTCATCACTGCGAAACGGTTCCGACTGACTCGGTCCCGTTCGAATTCTCGTAGTAGTGCTCCACAGTTCAGGTCGGACTCATCGATCCAAGTTGTTTCATCATGGTCCTTCCATCGGACCAGGTATTCTCGGTGGGTCCGGCCGAACCTGGTCTTCTTGACCGATCGGACATCTAAGACCTTTTCCACTTCAAATTCATCCTTCTCCAGCGGTCGTTCCCAACTGTCCTCCGGCAGTAATTCTTCATCGAAATCAAACCGTTCTGCCTCGTCTACTAGACAGGGCATTTTGGGACGATCAGTAAATTCTCAGACCAGTTTTAACTTGGACACATGTACGATCGGGAAGACCTTGTAGTCCGTGCCGGTTGTTACTAGACGGGCAGCGTGTTCACCAATCAGCTCGGCAACACGGAAAGGACCGTGCCACATGTGAGCCAGCTTCTTCGCATAGCCCTCCTTCACTCGGTCTAGGTACAACCATACCCTCGCCCCTGGTTCTATACCGTGGGGTTGGACCTGGTCGTTGTTCCGGTCTGCCCGGTCTTGTGTAGCTTGACGTAGCTTTTCGTTGACAATTTCTCTTGCATTCTGGTAATGTTTCTGGACCTGCATGCGCCAACGTCGAGCATCACGATCGCGGGTCCGAGTGCAGCCAATAGGTATCGCGGCTTCAAGAGTGGACCGGGGGTCCCATCCATACGCAAGATAAAAAGGCGTTTCTCCTCGGACCCGATCGGTCGACGAGTTGAGTGCAAACACCAGACTTTCTGCGTATTCGTCCCAATTGCGCTGGTCTGGATCGGCAACGTACATCTTGATTGCTCTTGTAATAGTTTGTACCATACGTTCTGCCGATCCATTCGCTTGCGGACGATATGCCATCGTCGCGATCTGTTTCTGGCCCAGCATATTGTTAAGCGACCAGAACACCTCGGCCATGAAACCGGGTTCTAGGTCGTGTCTGATGACCTCGCTGGCGCCGAACCTTCGGAACACGCATTCTTCGTAACTTTTGGTGATCTGCTCAGCAGACCGGGACGCACTCGCCTTCGCAATAACTAGACCGGTGAACAGGTCTACCCAGATCAACAACTCAGTATTGCCATATGTCGATTTAGGCAGCGACGGTATATGGTCCATCGCTATGACCTGGAAAGGGTAGGTAGCTTCGATATTTCCAGGCGATCGCCCCTTGATTACCGGTCTATCCTTTCCGGTCTCACAATCCGTGCAACAGCCCACATATTTCTGCACACTGCGGAAAAGACCTCTCCAGTGAAAGTGGGACCTGATCTTGTGATACGTTCTGCCTATGCCCTGATGTCCCCCTTCTAGACTCACATGGTAGTGATGGAGGACATCCGGCTGCAGCAACTCAGGTATCACCAATTTCGCCAATCGGTCCCGGTCTGCACTGTCTTGGTCGGCATCGCGGCAGTAATATAGTAAACCATCCTCATCCACTTCTTAACTGTCTGCTATCTTGTCACATTCTTTCGCTTGACCATTCGTCAGCTTAGACAATTCACCGCGCAGGTAGGTCTTCAAATTCACAATCCATTCTTCTTCGTCCTGCGCCTTGAGGATCCGTTCTGCCCTTAGTCGTTGCACAACAGATTCACTCAACCGTTCCTTCGGGAACGGTTGGTGGGACTTCCGAGCTTTCGGTCTAGTCGCGACCATCACATGCACCTGGTCCGGAGCGTTCTTGGGTCCAATCATCTCGGGGAGCCTGTTTATATTCATCAATTCATCAAGAACGGCCTCCTCGGTGATCGTAGCCCCGGTCTGGTCTCGCATGGCCTTGGTCGCGAGGTAGTCGGCGGTTCTGTTCCAGTCCCGTTTCACGTGCAACAGCTCGTGGTTGGGACGGTCTTTCAATGCCTTCATTACTCGATCATTTAGCGTCCTTAGTCGTGGGGCCTTGCAGTCGATCTCTCCGGTGACCTGCCTGATCACTAGGTTGGAGTCACCACATATGATGACTCGCCCCTTCTTTTGCGACGACAGCAGGTCCAGACATAGAAGTAGACCTCGGTACTCCGCCTCGTTAACCGTACTATCCGGCTAGAAATCAGCAGCGGCTGCAACTATAGACCATTGTGGCAACTTCCACACTATGGCACTATAGGCGCCGACCTTCTTCTTCACGCTTGCTGATCCGTCAAAACTTAATACCAAGAGCTCTTCATCATGGTCGACGGTCGGTGACGGTCTCGAAACTGACTGCCGAGGTTGCTTCCTCGGGGCAATCGCTATCAATGCCTCGTCCACTTCAGACCGAGGGGTGATACTGGCAGCTAATGTGCCCAATATCTCTTCCTCGCCCCTGGTGCATTTAACGACCTCGAGGGTCCATTGCGACAAGACCGCCGACCATCTGTATAGACGTCCGTCCATCCCATTGGCTGATAATAGTCAGGCCCAAGTAGACCGCCTTGACAGGACCTTTATAGGTCGGCCGACCAGCAGGTTGTAACACACATCCAGAATTCGTAGCAACGCCAGAACTTCTTTCTCGACAATTCCATAGTTCACATCATTTGGCTTCAGCGTTCTGCTCGTGAACGTGACAGGATGGTACACACCATCATGATCTTGTACTAGAGTGGCCGAAATGGCCCACTGACTAGCATATACAATAATGGTCGGGACCTTTTCGGGATCGAAATTGATCAAAATCGGTGCCGTCGCCATCTTAACCTTCAACATACCAGAAGCAAACTTTGCACGCTTCATATGGTCTTCGGCCTCCACTTGCGGACAATCTGCAGCAAGACCAGAGTCGGCGCCCCCATGTAAAGTTGCCCGGTCTTCTTCGCGCAACATACGGTAGTCCCTTCCCGGAGCTCATACAACACAGCCGCGTAGATAGCAAAATCTTCGATGAAGCGACTGTAGTAGTTTAAACTTCCTAGGTAGGACTGCATTGCCTTCAGAGACTTGGGAAACGGGAGGTTGCTTAACGAATCGAGGTCCTTAGGATTAGCCTCTAGACCATTGTTCGAAACCATATGACCTAAATAGGCGACCTTGGACATACCCCCAAAAACTTTTTATGGCGATGATAGATAGCTTCCAGCGGTCGCATGTCTCCAACAATCGTTCAACCTTCTCGCACAGATCGTTCCATGACGAGGCAGGTATCAGAATGTCGTCGAAGTACGACCGCCTCCCTAGAACGGACGGTCTTCTTTCCCGATCGGGTTCACCCTCTGTAAACACATCATAACTTTCGGCAGGGTCCCGATCGGTCTTGATTTTGAAGTGTCCGTACAGTGCGTTGTCTATCAACCTTTGATAGATCTGGGGTGCGTTATTCAGACCGAACGGCATACGATTCCACTCTAAAAGACCAAACGGTGTCACAAATGCGGAAATCTCACGGGCTCGATCAGTCATCGAGACCACCCGAAATCTACTTGCCATATCTATCGAACAATACCACAAGGTCTTGTCGAGGTCTTCCAACAGATCATTAATCAGCGGCATCAGGTAAACCATGAGTTTAGTCAACCGATTTACCAGCCGATAGTCGATGCACAGTCTAATGTCAACGCCGTTCTTCTTGATAACAATTACGATCGGCGAGGCCCATGGAGAGGTCGACGGTCTAATAATCTTGGTGACCAACAGTCCTTTAATGAGATCAGAAAGCTTTTCACGGTACTGTGGCGCCACGCGTCGACATCGCTGGGCAATCGGCTTGGCATCTCCAACGTCAATATCGCAAATCGCACCACGGGGTGCAGGTGGTAAGGCATTGCCCTTTCCGATCAGCAGATGTCTTTTCTTCCATATGATATTCTTCAACTGCTCGATCTGGTCTGGACAGTTAAGGTCTTGATCACCCACTTCTAAATCATCCATTGTAACTTCGGGCGAGTCGGCAGACACTTCAGGGAGGACTGCCATTTGGCTTTCCAGCTCCTGAATGTACTGTTACCCGCCTTCATGTATACAGACTTGTTCATCTTCTGGGGTGATATCACCTAGACCATCTGGACCGGCTGAACGCCCCTGGTCTTGATCGACGGGCTGTCCTTCACTGATATTGGTCTGATTAGGAATACCGTCATGGTCCGACCTAGCAACTTCATGTTCCCCTTCTTCCGTTTCTTGCTCCGCTGTAGCCTGGTCTTGTGCTGACACCACGTTTACTAACCTTGGCTCGTCTACTTGATGGTCCACCGTTCCTGGTGACTGCGGCGCCTTTCTTCGGACCAACATCTTTTTCGGGGTGACATAACTTGGTCTTTCCACTAAAGGTGAGGTGTACTCTTCCACCGACCCATCATCGCTGATAAGATCGGTAGTCGATTGGTACGCCAGGTTTTGCCACTCGACATACCGCCTCGACCCAATCGAGACGAACCCCATCTTTCTTGGTACCTTTCCTTCTGCTAACCACATACCAACAATAGTGTTATTGTCCAGTGTCAGCGGCTTGTCACCGATATTGGTAACACGGACAAAATCACGTCGACCAGCACTCTTTACGAAGGTCGAGACCCACCTATCGCCCCTGGTCAACCATAACTTCCTCGAACGGAAACCTTTCTCGACCGGGGTATCGGCAGACCGACCGACTGGGATAGCGAGGTCTTGATCCCACCGGACCAGATCGGTATACGAACCATACAGAGGTCTTCGACCAGCCAACTGGACCTGGACCTCATCCGGGAGTGTAAGCACTCCATGTGACAGGTCTAGGAGAATACCAGCTGGGACCATGAAATCCATTCCTAGTAAAGCGTCTTGACCAGCCAACTTGCCAACCCAAGCGCTGAAAAAGTAGACCAGCGATCCCGACAAAGTAATTTTCACACGCGTTCTTCCCTCGGTCATGCAAGAGTTTTCGCCGATCCCGACGCGTTCTTGTCTCTGGGTATCGTCTATACGACATCCGACCTTACGAGCAAAGGCGGAGTCGATTATCGATACTTCATCTCCAGAGTCGAACAACATCGTCGCTTTCTGGTTATTAATCTTGCCACAGGCTTTCGCCTGCTTGAACCATTTATCAGGCGCGGGATACTTCCAGTATCCGCGGGATTCTCCAGGCAGCAAGTCCAACTGCATAACCACCTTAGTCCGGGAGTACTCATCGGTCTTCAGACTGTAGACCGGATGGTCTCGGTCGACGCAATTTGGAATAGAACGTGTATTGTCGGTCTTATCCTCCTTGCCGACATATGCATAGATGTGAACCGTAGAACGCTCGGCTCGATCCAGATTCCAACCTGGCGAGCGTTCTAGTTTAACACCTTTTCTGCGTCCGGCGGCAGCATCCCCGCGTGCTTGTCCGGCACGTACCACTTGCACATCATGTTTTAACAAATTCTTCAATCTTGCAGTGGCCGGCCTCGTGGATCTCTCCACATGACTTGCATACGAAGAGGCAGTGGTCCGTCGGGTGGCCGTGTCTCTCGCACTTCTTGCAAACCATCTTCTTCCAGCAGTTTGGACCATCATGTTTGCTCGACCCACAGTGGGAGCACTTCTGACGAGGTCGGTCTGGATCGGACTTGCTTCCGTTCCTTCCCTTCCGGTACACCTGGTTGGACTTCGACTTGGTCTTCGGGGCAGGTCCCGCAACGTAGACGTAACGATACTGGTCTTCATCCGATCACTCCTGGCTGGATGGACTTCCACTTTCCCCTTCTGACCCCGTGCTGTCATCAGCTACAATTGCCTTGACCGCTCGGGTCTGTCTGGTCCAAGGTCTCTTGACCGGATCGGTCTGGGTCTTGGAACGATAGCGACCTGATCCACCAGCACTCTTCGCCCTCAAGCTACGTGACTGCTGTATCGTCCGCAGGGTCTGCTCGACTTTGCCCGCATCCTTAAGACGCAGTAGAGTAAGCTGGTCCTTCAGTTCTTGATCGTCAAGGGTACTAATATAGTGACCCACATGTTCTAAGGCGGCACCGTTCGGCGGGTTATTCTCTTTGATTGTTATGCCGGCGCGAAGTGCAGCCACGTTCAACCGATGCAAATACTCGATCGGTGTTTTGTCGGCCCGCTTCTGCATATGGTGGTACTTACGGGCGCTTGAAAATCCGGGGTTACAATATTGACCTTCAAACTCCGCACATAACAGGTCCCAGTCAGACCGGACGCCCCGACCCAACTGTTGAATCCAGTTCGCAGCCGGTCCCTTTAACAAATCCCGGAAGACTAAACAACGTTTGCTTTTTGGGGTCTGGTCTCGCAGGAACGCAGACTTGATCCGACTGAACCAAGACCGGGCCTGGTCTTCATCAGCATCCTTGCCGGTGAAGTCCTTGAGGTCGGTTGTCGCGGCCATACGGATGCGCGGAATCGCAGCAGATCCAAAGTCGTAGGCAGTAGTGGAGGCTAGGTTAGACTTGCGCACCTTGCCTGCGCCTGTACCATCTGACCCACCATGGTCGTCAAGACCGCCGACCGACTCCATATCACAGTCACTTGTCTTGCTTGGTCTACGCGGTCTTGCCGGTTCAGACCGATCCGGTCAAGAGACCCTGGACCAGACCGACCCGAGCGGTCAAGGGGCTTGCGCCTTCCCTTGCCGGTTGGTTTATCACTTCTAATAGGCTTATCCATAGATTTTACCGATTCCATATCCACATCTTTGCAAACATTGACACCTTGACAGGTAGACCGGTCTTGGACATGTGGGCGCATAGGTGGACTAACCCGTTCTTCCATGAAACGTTGCATCATCGTCTCAAACATGGCTTGGACGTTGGCTGGCGTCATGGGCAACGTGTTGATACCCTCCTTTTGCGGAACTGAGGCCTGTGGGGCTTGCTGGAGCCCCGACTGGCAAGCAGTCCCTTGCTGCCGCATGTCCCTTTTTTGTTCAGACCGGGCATGGTCCACCCCCATGGTCATCCGCTCGACACCGGTCTCCAACTCTGATGAGCTGTTAGAAGCCGGTGGAGACTGGTAGATCGATTCATCATCGGAACCAATGTCAACAAGCTCTGTGGAGGCTTCGGCGACCTTCATTGCCGTGGTGGGAGTTGGGCGGCGAACCGCCCCCACCAGTGGCACCAAACGGTCGTGGAGGTCCGACATCGACGCCTCCAGTCTCCAAGCATCAAATTCAAACAATTTATTGACACTGGCGGGGTTCTGCATTTTAATGCCAACCTCCGCCAACATCGCCACCAAATTCTTGACGAGCAGTAATGGTCGATCACTCTGGATCGGCTCGGTAGTGGGACCGAGAAGACGGTCGGGGATATGGAGGTCCAACACCCGAAAGACCTGGTTTTGGCGAACAAATCGCTTCAATTCAAAAACATAATACATCTTGTCCAGGTCTTGTTCGGTGATAGCCTCATCCCCGACCTTCGACTTTTCTTCGAAGTCGTCTTCGTCGGGTGGCATTCCAAGCCCTTTTCTGGGCACCTTGGGTACTTTGGGGACTTTAGGGAGGTAGACCGGATCGTTCCAGTCAGCCTCCAAGTAATTTTCATCTTTTAGTTTCCCATCAATTTTTTCATTCATATACATAGGATCAGGACCAAGGTCCTGATCCTTTCCGGAACTATAGCAAGACCTGCTATAGTACCGATCGGCTCCGGTGGGAGCCTTTTGGGGAGGAAAAAACTTATTAATCCCGATCTGGTCCTCCACCAGGCCAGATCGGACATCGCCATCTTTATCAACAACGAGAACGTAAGGCGATAGCCTTTCCTTACGTCCTCTACAGAACGACTCCATATTCAAATCATTCAAATCTTCGAATCCAATTTTTGATGGAATATCAGCACGGTGATATCCACGATCACCAAGTGATCCGGGCACGCGCACCATTGTGGTGGAGTCAAGTTCGAAATTGAAAACATTAGCATCGATAACCTGACTACCACCATCGCGCCCAGCCTTCCAACTTTCGGAGGGGGTACTCCGCGGACCACCACTCGAGATCTGGTCCAATCGTCCGCTTCAAGCAGACGACCGGTCGTCATCAGAACCCACTTGGTCCGATTGTTTAGTGTCCATCTCACCTTGTGTACCCGATGGAATGGGATAGTTACACACTCGGTGGATCGGGATCGCAGATTGGATCGAAGCGGTCTTGAATATAGAAGACCGATCTGGGTAGGTATCTCTGGGGCGGAACTCTTCACCCCAGACACAAACAGACCAAAAACACTTCCAAGAGATAACTTCCAATAGTTCGATCGACCAAACGATCAAGACCTGACCAATACGAAATAATAGAGGGTAGACCGACCGTTCCGGTCTAGCCCCTGACCAATACGAAATAAGACCAAAACCGGTCTAGTTTCCAACCAATATTAAAACAAGCCAATATGTCCGCGTAAAGACCCAATATGCTCGTGAAACTCCACAAACGATATCTCCACGCCAAGACCAATCCAGTGAATAGCACGTTCCAAACGTACTTGAGTTGAGGTGTTGAGATCGCCAAATCGTACTCCCGTCGAGGGACTTCCGGTAGGCCAAAGTGCGCGTGCGGCGCTTCCAGACCGGGTATAATGGGCGAGAGGGGATAATTCTACCCTCTGCCCCCAAACACTTCGCGGCGGGCGGAGGCGACTAGCGTACGAAAAGGGAAGAACGGCGACCCCTAGCTGTGGTGTGAACCAATACCAGAAGAGGTTTCAGCCACTTTTCCGAAAGCTAAAAGATTTCCTTACTTAAAGGTATAACCTCTGTACTAAAAGGTAAAACCACAACCAAAAGACTTCTTCTTGGAAAAACGACAACTAAAATACTACTACCCTATAGTCCCTAAATGTACCCCCACAAAAATATGTAAAATACCCAAAGTCGGGTGACTCACCAAAACTTGCGTTCTTGACACTTCTTGAGTCTGATAGGCTGAAAATCCCCCCTTGTTTAAACCAATCCGAGATTAGACCAAATGCCTTGACAAAATTTGACCAGAAGTGTGCCAAATTTTGGGCACGCTTCTCCACACCTGCCGGAGCGCGCGATTCAATGTGCCATTACTGCCACGAGTTTGCCCACTACATGCGATTTAAATTGCGGCAGCCACGGCTTCTCATGTCGCTCACGACAAACGTGGAAAAACGAAAGCGGACTTTACAAGCTTTTATAATTGACTTTGTCGACCTTGCGCAGAATCCGTCGAAAGGTTCGCTGCATTGATGTGAAGCACGTGAACACGTGCCAGCGCTGCTAGAGTCCTTTTTACGGGGCTCATGAGGACGCAACGTACAAAACTTGTACCTAGATCGGCTATAATTTATGAACAAATTGTAGTAAGCTTTTTCGTCCAATAAAAAACAAGTGGGAGAGGGGGCTTACGGCTTATCCTGAGGCCTGGGGCCTCAGGCTAGCATTACTCTAATATAATATAAGGAAAAAGAAATAAAATAAAATAAATTAAATATTAATCAATAATATTATGCTTTGGATTTTATTTATTCTTGAATTATACATTTTTCTTTATATTTTTTCAAAAACAATAATTGTTTCCATTTTAAATAGTAAAAAGAATTTAAAACACTTGTAATAAGACAAAAAAAACTGAACTAAAATAATTATTTTTATAGCTGAAAGAAATATAAACAATTTTGAAAAAAGCAGCTAATTGTGTATACGTGCTAGTTAAAAAATATTAATTTTTAAAATAATTGCAATCTATCTATTTAATTTATGTATATTTGATAAACAGTTAAATATTTAACTGGTTTTTGATTTATATTTAATGATGAATAAGAAGTCCATAAATTTATACTTGTTATAATATAAATAATAATATATATGATAAAATAAGTGGAATAATTTTCAATAGATTGGATTTAAATCTTACTAAAATAAAACCTATATGACTTATTGAATAATAAGCAAATAATCGTTTTATTTTTTGTTGTTTTACTGCTGATAAAGCACCTAAAAACATAGATAAAAATGAAACAATATAAAAATAATTCAAAAAAAGAAATATTGATGAAAATATCAAATAATAAACGAATTAAAATAGAAATAAACGAAATTTTTCGTACAATAGCAAAAAAAATTAAAAATATTGTTAGGAGCACCTTCATATACATCTGGTAACCAAAAATGAAACGCGAAGCAATTAAAACAATGTTAATTAATAGAATTAATGATTTAATTTTATTATTAGGTGTTTTAAGTATGGTTATCGAGGGCGATCCAAAAAATACATATGAAGCAATGTAAAGCTCGAAGAAAGATGACTGGATAATTGCCATGAACAAGGAGATTGAAGCTTTGGAAATAATTAGATTTGGGATGTTACTAAATACCAAGCGAAGTAAGACCGCTTCTCACGAAGTGGTCTATAAAACCAATACCGACGCTAATGGAAACCTGGAAAGATTCCAGGCTAGGTTGGTCGCCTGCGGTAATGAACCGCGTTTCGGAACCGACTATAAATTGACGTTCGCGGCGGTGATGAAATGAAACCGTGAAGTTCATATTGGCATTGGCACGAAAATGGAGAGTAAATGCTCTACATGGAAACATTCCTTATGCTTACTAAAGGCATTGACATATTGAAAGAAGACACGAAATTTATCTGTACAAACCGAGTGGAATGGTTATCGGTGGCAAAATTGAGAGAAACGGAAGCAAGATATGTGAAGACCTATTTTTGATTATTAAAGAAGACCTAAAAACAGACAGGTAGAGTATGGAATCGCTTATTGCGTGGAAAAGTAGTGGAATTTGGGTATACTCAAAGCAGTACGGATGTATGCCTATACTACAAAAGGTCAGCACGTAAATTCTGGTCGTTGGAGTATATGTGGATGACTTGTTGGCCACTGGTATGGAAAGGGGTTGTGTTGATTAATTTTTAATAGAACTGGAAGTTGAGGAGGTAAAGAACCTCGGAGAGGTATCCCAATTTCTAGGTATGAGAGTAATCCATCGTGAAGAAGACGGATATTTTTAGACCAATAAGTTATCGTGAAAAATCTTCTTAATGAGCACAGGATGCAAGATGTGAATGGTGTGAGAACACCGATCGGCTACGAGTTTGAAGACGAACTGCTCAAGCAACATCCATTGCTGCCAAAGTAGGAAACAAGCGGAAACCCCAGCGTGAAGAATTGTCAATCGCTAACTGGAAGTTTACATTGGATTGCCAGGTGTACAAGGGCTTATATTGTATTTGCAGTAAATAAGGCAACTCGTCGAGCTCATGCTCCGACCAAACTATACTAGAATCTGGCGAAACAAACTCTAATATTTTTGAAGGTGACTGCTAGTCTGAACTTGAAGATGGAAATTCAAGCTGTTGATGAAAAGTGTGATGAAAGGATATAGTAACGCAGATTTCCCTGAATCGATAAGTAGGAGGGAAGTCAGTAAAGGTGGGCGTTACAATTATGGACGAGATCGTCATACAATGGTTGTGAAAGAAGCAAGCGTGCATTTCGCTATCTACAACAGAAGCCGAGGTCTATGCTGCTTCGATAACGGAATGTGAACTTTTGGGTTTGCGTGGAATGGCTCTTAAAGTTATATTGAGCGTTGAACGTTAAGTTGCCGATGAAGTTAATGTGTGACAATCAAGTGGTCATAAAAGCTTTGAGTGGAGATAACAAGACGTCAAAAAAACCAAGCATATTGCCATCAGGGTGAAGTTCATGGTTTTGAGAGGACGTGAAGGGCTCATCAAAGTGATATAGAAGCCGATTAAAGACATGCTGGCAGATATTTTCACGAAAGGACTGAACGTAAAAAATGAAACGTATGCAATATTTTTTTGGTTTGTGTGGTATTGAAGGTGGCTAGTGGTGGGTTGCTGGAAATCCGAGAAGGAGTGTTCAAAATGCGCGACGGTCGATCTCGGGAGGACGTCTGGTACATTGGCGATAACGGCTTTTCAGAAACCGGAAATTGTTTATTACCCAAAATGTAATTGGGTAATACTTAAATGCATATATACATTTAATTAGATAAAGTTTTTTTTAGCTTTAATCTAATTTAATCACTTTACTTTTTTTGTTGACAAGTTCCTATTTGTGTCGATCCTCTCGATTGGAGAACTGTACATGGAGTTTATGGTCGGTTGGCTTTCTCGATGTGTTACTGGTTACGCATTGCACTGTGCAAAGGAACATTAAGTGGAGATAACGTTGATTAATAAGTTTCTCGTTATCCGGGTTTGATTTATTATAATTAACCACGTAGTACGCTATTTTTTCTAGCTGAAAACACGCAAGACTCATACGAGATGTCCGAGAAGCATAAGATCAAACATGGACAATATTATCCTGGGTTGGCATCCTGCCGCCTTCGCTCCCGGTTGATTTCGGTATTTTTTTTGTTATGACAACGAGCTAGCAAACTGATCGGTGAACGGAATATTGCCAAATCTTATGTAGATTTCTCCACATTTTGTAAAAAGTGCGCCTTCGGAGAGAGTTGATAAATTTCACGGATCTTGGAAGACGTAGGGGCTTGTAGAAGCGAAGGGAGAAGTCACCACTTCGTAGAAAAAGACCGGAGCGAAGACCACTTGAAGGGAAGAAGGAAGATTCTGAATTGATTGATTCATCGGAGCTTACACTACTCTCACTACCTAGTCTGTATCCAATCATTGGGGTCATCCAATCACCAACACTCTGCACTCGTCCAATCCTCCTACTCGTCTAATCACTGGTGGCGTAATCAACGTACCATAATCACCGCGGGATAGTGTTGGACAGGTTCGGGAACCGGTATATACCGCCAGGAACCGGTAACCCTCAATACGCCCCCTCAATGCGAACACGCGTGAATTCCGAGCGCCGCCGTGAGGTCCTTGTGACGCGGTCCTGGCAGTGTCTTCGTCATGATGTCTGCCAGCATCACAGACGTCTCGCAGTACTCGAGCTTGACTTCACTACGCTTGACTTTGTGACGAATGTGATGGTACTTGATGTCGATGTGCTTTGCGCGTCCATTCACGGGGTTCTTGGTCATCTTAATACACGACTGATTGGGTTCGAGGATCTTGAGCTTGGGTCCCGACTCGCCTGCTGCCGCCAGAATCTCGCAAAGGAAGCGGTGAATCCGCTTGCCTTCTTGAATTGCCAAACTCAGCGCAATGTACTCGGCTTCGTTCGTTGACAGCTACACGCCAGACGGCTTCTTGCTCCCCCATCTCACAGGTGCGCTCATCAACAGGAATGTGTAGCCTGAAGTTGATTTGTGGTCGGAGTGATCGCCAGCCCAATCTGCATCAGAGTACCCGCGGAAGTCCACCTTGTCACCAGGTTTGAATCAGATGTCATTCGACTTAGTTCCTTGTAGATAGCGGAAGATGCGCTTCACCGCGGTCCAGTGCTCGAAATTGAGGGTTCTCCATGAAGCGCGACACATAACCCACCGCGAAAGCGATGTCAGGTCATGTCGCGGTCATCAAGTGCATGAGGGCACCCACAGCCTCGCGGAATGGAGCGTTTACCTTGGTTGGCGCGTTGCTTGGAACTAGTCGAGAGCTCAAATCCGCCGGACTCACAACAGCCTTGCACTCAACCATGCCGAACCGCTTGATAATGTCATCCACATAGCGTCGTTGGCACATCGTCACACTGCCGTCGGTGTTATACACCAGCTCGATCCCCAATACTAACGCACACTTGCCGCTGTCGGTCATCTCGAAACGTTTCTTAAGGTCGCCCTTGGTCCTTGCAATCAGATCCGCTAAACTCCCGGTCACCAATAAGTCGTCAACGTACACGAGTAGAAGCACGCAGTGACCGTCCACAATCTTGATGTAGAGGCACGGATCATGGGCCGACACTTGAAAGCCGATAGAGCACACATACTCGCCGAAGGAGACACCGCGACTAATCACCACCTGCCCCGCCTCGATTTCATAAGCTCGATACGCCTTCGACACTTCTTCGTATCCCATGAAGACACCAGCGCGAGCCTTGGGATTCCACTTGAGTCGCTTCTCCTTCAGATTTTGGACGTGTGTCAGACACCCGAATACAGGCATGTGTTTCACACTTGCCTTGGACTTGTACACAATCTCTTAAGAAGTCTTTTTCTAGATCTTGGACGACGGTAGGCGATTCTTGACGTAGATTGCAGCAATCGCCGCTTCACTTGTAACTGGACTCAGTCCAACTCAGCTGTCGCAAAGGCGAAGAGCTGTGTGGATCTGATCCTTGAGGAAGCGTATAGCGAACGGAACTCGCACAGAAGTGTGAGCCGATGCTATGCCCTGGTGGTCTTGAGTCTTGGGCGTTGGGGCTTCGAGACAAGAGCGGAAGAGGAGGCGACGTGAGTGGTGAAAGGTAAAATTGCAACTGTGAATTATGTTAGGTCCTTAGTTCGCGAACTGTTCGCTACCTCTAAGCCTATTTGATTTTCTACTGGATACATGCTACTGGATTCTTTAATGGATTCTAAGTTACCTTAGCCAATGAGCGTCTGCCACGTCGTTTTACATCTTGTGTCCATAATCTTCAACCCATGCGACAGGCATGCGACAGCCGTGTGACAGTGTGGCGTTAGTGTGGCGTCAACACCGGTATCTTACCGGTATGTCACAGCGCACAAGGGTATCGGCGGTATTACCAGGATCCAATCGGTAATAGTCCCCCATGATCACTGTGAGGTGATGTGTACCACACACATCTACCTCCATGTAATGGCCATTGGAGGGCCCATTACATCGCCCCAGAAACACTTGTCCAGCTTGGCATGGTGCAGCATGCTGCGACCAATCGTGACAATGGTCCAGATGGAGTGTTCTGCCGTACCGTTTGTCGGTGTGCGTACGGAACCGTAGTCTTCTGTTCGATCCCTTACTCATCATGGAACACCTTGAGCGAGTTGGTCGCGAACTCACGGGCTCCGTCATGACGCACAAACTTGACCCGCTTGCCAAACTGCGTCTGCACCCTAGATGTAGCTCTTGAGGCACTCTTCACTGTCCGACTTGGCACCTAGGCAGAAACCCGTCATGCATCCGCTGGCTTCGTCCACCATGAGCAGCAAATACCTGCTTCCGCCGTGGGCCACGTCCAATCGAACACCAGCTGGGATCATAAAGTCCATACCCAATATAACATCTTGACCAACGATCTTTCCCACCCATGCATGGAAGTAATAAACCAAAGAGCCCCCTAACGTCACCTTGATCTTAGTGCGCCCTTCTGTGAGGTATGCACTTTCTCCGATACCAACACACTCTTGTATTTGGCTCGTGTCGTCTGACAACCCACCTTACGAGCAAAGGTTGAGTCGATGATCGACACTTCGGCACCAGAATCAAATAGCAACGTGGCACGTTCGTTATTAATTTTGCAACTCGACTTGGTTTGTTTAAACCATTTCTTGGGCGAGTGGTACTTCCAATATCCACATGATTCACCCGGAGGCAAATCAACCTTCATGATCACCTGGGACCGATAAAACTCATCAATACGGAAATTATCCAAACGTGGTAAATCAGGCTGATCACATTTTTCATTATCTTTTTCTTCTGCTCGATCAATCTTCTTCTTATGCACATATGCAAAAAACACAAACTAAAACGCTCGTCTCGTACCAGATTCCAACCTGCGACGTCCTAGTTTAACATGTCCTCTGCTTCCTTGGGCAACATTCCGGCATGCTTGGTAGGGTTGTACCACTGGCGAATGCGATTGTAAAATTCTTCCATAGGGCACTTGCCCGCATCATGAGTTTCACCGCACGCTCGGCAGAAGTACAAGCAGTGATAAGTCGGGTGTCCTTCCTGCCACACTTCAGACAGGTCAGGCGCTTCCAGCAACGTAAATTTAATGCTTAATCGATCCACAATGACTGCATTTCTTCGTCGCCCCTTGACCAACCGTACTCGATTCACTTCGTTTACCAGATCGAGGCTCACTAGGTGGATCGCGCATCACTGGTTGATCGCGCATAAAAAAATTAAAATTATATATAATTTTAATTTTAATAAAAAACATTTAAAAATTAAGCAGCAATCATGTAACGACGCTGGTCACCGTCACTTCCACTGTCCTCTGAGCTTGATTCTTCACTTCCAGACATCATCTTGATCGCGCGCACTGCTTTAGGCTTCCGCGCCGGGGCAGGTGCTCGATCATTGCCAAATTTCTGGCGGAATCGGCTAGTGCCTACCGCCGCCTTTTGCTGGCACGACTTATTACGTGCGTAAGCTCGCAGCGTCTCTTCCAAACTCATAACGTTATCCAAGCGCAGAAGTGCCAGATGATCAGCGAATTCGCGATTAGTCGATGTGTCAAGAAAATTTTGCACATGTTCACGTAAGATCGTAGACGATCCGTCCTTGATCGGCAGCTTGGCTCGCATTCCTGCCACATTCAACCGGTGAAGATACTCAATAGGAGTTTCATCAGAACGCTGCTTCGTGTAGTAATATTGGCGAGATGCCGATTGACCACTTCCACAGTACTGAGTTTCAAACTCGTCGACGAGACTTTTCCAGCTTGAGTGAGTAGGTCTGCTCAGCTGGCGATGCCAATTGCGCGCCGTTCCTTTAAGCAGATCACCCATAATCAAACGTTTCTCATGATCAGAGGCTTGATAACTCATAAATGCTGACTTAAGGCGACTAATCCAATTCCGCACTTGATCTTCATCACCTTCTTTTCCTGAAAATTCCTTCAGATCACTATTCGCGGACATCCGGATCCTGGGAATCGGCTGTTGATCAGGCACTCCAATATACGCTGACGAAACCGTGGCTTGTCGAGGCAGAGTGATCGGCTCATCTGGATCAATATAATCACGCCGGGATTGTTGATCATGGAACGAATATACAGATTTCATGTCAACTTCCTTAACCGACGCCGATCTTCCTGGATTTGACTGATGATCACGGAGCAAATACACAGACTCCATATCAACATCCTTAAACGTCACCGCTCTTTCTGACTTTGGCTGGTGACTTTTTATGCGTACAACTTCAGGTGTCGCCTTGCCTCTTTCCTCAGCCAAAAACCGCCCCATAGCCGCATTAAA
>CM047580.1:15555676-15619546 GCA_026184515.1 Peronosclerospora sorghi
TGATCTTGGGTTCCACACTATCATAATCACTGCTCGACTCCACTTCAGACGCATCATCCTCGGAAGGAGCAGATTCATAGCAGGATGATCCCGTGTGCTCTGCCACGTTGAACGACGAACCCGCTTCAATTTTTAGCGGAGAGTGAGGGGGTCCCACCTTAGTAGATAGACCCACTATAGGCACCAAAAGATCAAACGGCCGATGGGTAGCGGTCGCAACATCTTTAGGGTCCTGATCGAAAACTTCTTCAGCATCGTAGGCGCCTGTGGTCAGACCAACTTACTTGATCAGGCGCGTCAGCCCTAACACCAGCTGAAGCTTGTCCTTCCCGTCCGTCACTGGTTGATCGACCGGTCCGTTCAGCTTTCCGCTGATCGTGACCCCGAGTAGGCTCATGATCGAATCCGTCAATAAGAAATCTTCCAGTTCCCCCTTGTAAACCTTCCTGTAAAACGTCCTCACCAGATCAGATTCCGTTGGCGCCATACTTGATCGACTTTTGTCGCTCTCTGACCCAGGCGCCTTTAGAAACGCCTTCGGTTGGTCGGACTTGTAATATGTCACCACTGGCTTCCAATATGGATCATTATACACACATGCAATAGGCGGATCATAACTTGCGTTATGATCCGCAGGGGCTCCCGAGGGAGCCTCGGAGGTGGTTAAGTCTTCTCCTCCTTTATCTCATCAGGATACCTCCCCAGGTCCTGATGATCAGAATTTCCTTTCTTCTTCAGACATGACGACGGTCGTGCTGCCTTCCGTCGTCACAACCACATCCTCCTTTTCCACTTTTATCTTCAATTCTGCTTCCGCTTCCGTTTTTGCTTCCGCGTCGGTGCCATCTTGCGTATAATCGTGGTGATATCCCTGGTTCGAATCCGGGCACGCGAACCATTGTGGTGGATCGGATGATCAGAGTTCTTGAAGATTGATCAGGAGTTCCCACAGCGCCCGGACTGCCGAATAACGAAGGGGGCCCTCCGGTTGTCTTGTGTGACTGGCCTATGTCTTGCTCACCTTGTGTACCCGACGGCTTGGGCGTGGGTCGCTCTTCAGATGCCCGGGACGTAGATCCGCGAGATTCCGATGTAAGATGGGGATAAACTCGTAGTAGAATCGACCGGTGTCGATCAGGTGCGATCAGGTGCGATTAGGGATGATAAGGTCCAATAATCAACAATCGCCGGTTCCTGATCGATTTAGCTGATCCAGCACGAGTTGGCACGACTGCGTGTTGATGATCGCAGGTCGCAGGTTGCTGATCGATGATCTTGGTGGTGATCAGCGAAGGGGTACTTGATCAGGCAGCGGAAGTCTTCACCACCCGATCGCCGAGCCTCTTAAGCCTAATCTGCTAATGGAACACCCAATATACTATGTATTCCTAGCTTAGACCTTAGAGGAGGGTCGATCAGCGCGTTCTACGGGCTGATCGACTGTTTTCACAAAAAATCCTCCTAGAGTTTCCGTGGGGCGCTTAAAGCTGCCGAACATCTAGAGGACAAACGTGGACCAATGGGGAAGAGGTGAGAGCGCACTGCTCGATCACGTTCCCGAAAAACCTTTACAACGAAGAAGCTGCTGACACAGCCGGCGGAGCTGCTGCCTAGTTCCCAAGAACTCTACGCCTGCCGGTGGGCCAAAAAGTGCACTATGTGCTCCCTCCCGGGACGTAGAGGTGCGTTGCAATGAAGGGAGGCGCTAGTTGCCGTCCCTGTAGGTGATCTGAGTGATCAGACGCAAAAGGAGAACTTTATTAATGCTTGTATCCTAAAATCTACCTATTATCTAATATCAACCAATCAGAACCACCCATTCCAATGTACTCCGTCGACCAGTCAACCTGATTTCTATGTCGTCCGTCGCTAACTGTTAGATACCCGTACCTAATGCCGCTTCTAATCCGATAGCCCGTCCATGTACCTGCAGTTGTACACACAGTTGTACACACAGTCGTACACACAGTTACACACACAGTTGTGCCCACAGTCACACCCACAATTGTGCACCAATTTTATGGTACACTTCACCACA
The DNA here is from genome assembly GCA_026184515.1 of Peronosclerospora sorghi. Taxonomy (NCBI): domain Eukaryota; phylum Oomycota; class Peronosporomycetes; order Peronosporales; family Peronosporaceae; genus Peronosclerospora; species Peronosclerospora sorghi. The sequence goes on from CM047580.1 coordinate 15,557,715, forward strand.
CTGTGATCAACCACGCCTACGCACAGCAGGAAGAGGTCCACTCAAAACAGGAGGAGATCGTCGTGTTGACTGACTCACTGTCAGTGCTGGAAGACTCTGTACTGATGTTGCGGAGGTCCAAGGCACGCCTTGCTCGAAAACTCGCTGATCGCGAGCAGCAGATCAAGTGGTTCTGTCAACAAGCCGCCCCCTTTCGCGATTACGTTCGCGCTACTATCGACGATCTCAAGACCAAACTGAAGATCTCCGAAGGGACCATATCAGAGCGAGACGCTCGGATCCGGGGTCTGGAAGGTGATCATGATCGAGATCGTTATCTGCTATCTGTCCAGGCGGAGACCATCGTTGATCAGGCTGCGGAGATCTCGCGCCTTGAGGCAATCCAAGATCACGCCACGGTCAATCAACTCCGTCAACTCTTGGTCACGGCGCAGCAAGAGCGTGACCACGTCTTATCGAAGAACCAACGCTTGCCCGAGAGGCTGATCAAGCATTCTTCCAAGGACAACAAGCGTAAAATCCAACGTGATCGCATCCGGGCAGATAATGAAACTAATCTCGTGAAGATGGGTGAATTCGTCGCTGCCCTAGCAAAGGTTGAAGAGCTATCTGCGCGCCTCGGTGAGGTGTCGATCAGCAAGGCCGAGCTGGAGGATCTGCGCGCCCAGAATTCCAAGTTGCAGGCGGAACTTTCGACGGCGCGGAGCCGCCTTGGTCACCAAGCTTCCCAGTTACGTGATCTCCAGTCGATATCAGCAGATCGTGACGTACTGCGAGGCGAATTGAAACGCGATCAGAACGAAGCTGCGCGATTGCCTTTGCAACACTCGAACATCCAATCCATTTTGGCTGGTACTGCATAACAGATGCAGATCGACCCGAGTGCAGGCGCTCCTGGTGTGGGTCTTGGTCAGGCTGCGATCTCGTCTGCTGATCTTCAGGGCGATTCGTCAGACAATTCCTTTATTAAGCCCCCTTCTTCACTCCAGAAACGCGCTCGGCGTTCCCAATCTGCTCCTCAGTCCAAGCGGCAACGTCGAGCTCTTCCTACCCCCGAGGAGTATGGATCTTCGGGTGATGATCTGCCATTTCGAGCAACTCCACTTCAGCTAGTCCAAGGTAAGGGGCACGATCTTCCCAGACCTGATCATACATATGATGATCAAGGCGATTTAAATATTTCTTCATCGATCAGCACGCAGAATTTGCCAAGCCCTGCGATCAGCGTGCTCGAGAGCAAAGATTCGCTCGATCAAGACTCTGCTGGGTTTCTCTTCCCTCGCACGGGTGCATCCAGGTAACTGTTCTTGGTGCCTGATGGTGTGCAAGATGCGGACATCTTGCCGTGGGTCCCAGATCAGCTTGACGGCTTCGATCTGGATAACATCTTGGCACGCGTGATCTGTGATTACTTGTCGCGCCCCGTGGATGGTTCTTTCTAGTTGCTGCGGACGCCCCTGCGAGTGATCAATGGTGTAGTCACGTGATCACCCAATCTGAGGTGGAGTCGCTGTATGAGCGACGCCCCTGGGAGTTCTACAAACGCATGCTGTCACCCATCTCTTTCCTCTCGGTCGACTGGTTTGCTGACTTCGAAGCGATGAACCAGATATTCCTGGACCATCATGCGCAAGCGATCTGGGAGTCGACTAACCATCTCCCGATAGATCGGGACCTCAGGGAGCGCGACGCCATCTTTCGCGATTACTAAGAAGGTCGGCGTCAGCGTAGGAGTCGCGCCGGGGCATTGTGGAAGAAGCTTGTGGAGTTCGCGTTGCAGGGTATGATCGACGGGATGTGCGATCTCGACATTTTGTTGGACCCGTCGATCTCGCACTGCGCCCGGAACCTCCCTCTGAAGTATGCTCCAGCTGATGATGGATCATGGTACCCGGGGTACCTATCAGATCCACCACCTCGGACCTTGCAGGACGCGCTACGTGCAGTCGACGCCGATGAACCTTGGCTGATCCAGTATCGTCTTTCCCCTGATGATCGTCCTGGCCATGACATCCCCCGCCTTCGCCGTAAGTTCTATAGGCTAGCTAGTTGATCACTTCTTCCTCAATCAATAAACATTCTTGATGATACCAATTCCCATTGTTGCTTCGTCATTTTTTATACATATACATAAATCGATCTTCCATCGGCTCATCTTCCGTTGCTCCACTACCACACCTCGCAATATCCATCGTACATTCACCACTTCAAGTCAATCGTCACGTCTTCCATTAACCGTGATTTCATCAATCGATCTTCTCTAATCGAGGGTTCGTCAGTCGCGATTTCCATAGTCGAATCGTCAATCATGCGTTAGTTAGACTCTTCGTCCACTTCCATCACGCCAAACCGATGTCTGTTAATCATCTTCTTTTCGAAATCCTTGATCAGAGCATCACAATTCAGATCTGCCTTGTCTACCCAGGACGGCTCATCGTAACCCTTCAAATAAACTCAATATTCGCGTAACGTTCTGCCATACCTATCTTTCGACCAGATCGGACATCGGTGATGCGATAAAATTCAAATTCGTCCGGCTCTAGGGTCCTTTCCCAGCTGTCTTCCGATAGTAACGCTTCATCGAAATCGAAACGATTTTCTACCCCAGCTGCTAGCACAGTAGTAGGTCGATCTGGAAATTCTTTGACCAATTTCAACTTGAACAGTTGTACCACTGGAAATATGCGATAGTCGGTGCCGGCTGTAATCAATCCTGCAGCATGATCACCGATCACCTCATCGACTCTGAAAGGTCCATGCCACATATGCGCCAGTTTCTTCGTGAACCCTTCTTTCACCCGATCGAGGTATAACCAAACCCTCGATCTGGCTTCGATCTTGTGTGGTGACACTTGATCATTATGCCTTTCAGCTCGATCAGCCATGCCTTGGTGCAATCGAGCACTCACTTTATCACGGGCGTAACGGTAGTCTTTCTGCAGCATATATCTCCACCGACGAGCATCACGATCTTTGCGCCGAATTCCACCAAGTTGAAGCGTTGATCCCAACGATGATCGCGGATCCCACCCATATGCTAAGTAAAATGGTGTATCTCCACGGATCCGATCAGGGGTCGAATTTAGCGCGAATACCAATCGTTCTGCATACGAGCTCCAATCTTTCTGACCGACGTCTGCTACATACATCTTGATCGCTCGTGTGATTGTTTGCACCGTTCTTTTCGCCTTGCCGTTCGCCTGTGGACGGTACGCCATAGTGGCACTCTGTCGTTGTCCCACGATCTTGTTGAACGCACGAAATACTTCGGACATAAAACCGGGTTCTCGATCATGCCTGATCACCTCGCTAACTCCAAATTGACGAAATACACACTCTTCATAAATTTCGGCGACTTTCTGCGCTGTGCGAGATGACCCAGCTTTTGCGATCACCATACCCGTGAACAGATCAGTCCAGATCAGCAGCTCTGTATGCCCATCAGTTGAACGGGGAAACGGCGGTATATGATCTATAGCTATCACTTGAAATGGGTACGTAGCTTCAACATTTCCCGGAGACATAACCTTGATCGTAGGCTGTCCCTTCCCCGTCTCACAATCTACGCATCGCCGAACAAATCTTTGCACGCTGCGAAATAAACCACGCCAATCAAAATATCACCTGATCCGCTGATATGTACGCCATATACCCTGGTTTCCTCCTTCCTAACTCACATGATAAATGGTGGAAGAAATCCGCATGTAAGGTTTCAGGTAAAACCAGCTTGATCAAAGAGTGTTGATCATCTCGATCATCTTGATCACAGCTTTTTTTTTCCTTTAGCCATATTTCCACAGTAGATCAACAACCCTTGATCATCCACATCATAGTTGTCGGCGATTTTCGCGCAATCCTTCCCCTCGTCTGCGCTCAAATGTGAAACGTTACCATGCAAGTAACATCGCAAATCACAAATCCACTTCTCTTCGTCTTGCGCCTTTTTAACGCGTTCCGCCCTTATACCTTCTATGGATACTTCGGGCCACGGTGACGGCTGCGTTGATCGACAAAGAGTACGTGATCACGTCGTCACCAGCACTTGCGGGACAGTGGGATCTTCCTTCCAATTGACCACCTCAGACAATCGGTTAAGATCAGATAATTCTTCCAGTTGGTGATCATCGACAATCTCACCTCGTATTATATCCTGCATGGCCGTACTAGTGATGTGATGGGCACTCTTGTTCCATACTCCCTTTTAACGTGGAGAAGATCGTGATCAGGCCATTCTCGAAGGAGCTTTAAGGCACGCTGCTGCAATACCTGTAGCCGCGGTGATTTGCACTCTATTTCACCACGCATTTGACTGATCACCAAATTCGAGTCTCCACACACGATCACCCTTCCTTTGGGATATAGGGACAGTATATCCAAGCTTAAAAGCAATCAATGGTACTCGGCTTCATTCACCGTGATGTTAGGTGCATGATCAGCAACCGCGATCATGATCTTCCACTCCGGAAATTTCCACACAATAGGCCGAACGCACCAACACATCGCTTAACACTAGCAGATCCATCGAAACTGATCACTTATAGGTCTTCGCCTTTCTCAACCGTGGGAGGTGGTACTTCAATCATCTGCCGAGGTTGATTTTTCACTGCGATCGCGATCAGGGCTTCATCAATTTCGGTGCGAGGGTGGATACTTTCGGCTAACGCCACTAGTACCTCCTCTTCTCCATGCACACATTTCTTGATCTCCAAGTACTATTGTGACAAGATCGCAGCCCATTTCCCCAATCTTCCGTCCAGCCCGTTGGATGTTAACAATCACTTTAAAGTAGACCGACGTGACAGGACAGTGATCGCCTTTCCGACCAACATCGTAAAGTAGACGTCCAGAATTCGCAGAAGAGCCAAAAATTCCTTTTCCACGTTGATGTAATTCAGCTCACCTCTCTTCAGTGTACGGCTCGCAAATGCGACGGGGCAATATACTTGATCATGTTCTTGCACTAGCACGGCAGACACTTCCCACTTGCTGGCATAAACCACGATCACCGGTGTTTTGGCTTGATCGAAATGGCGTAGGGTTGGGGCTGACGCGATCTTCGCCTTCAGCATGCTGAATGCCAGTCGCGCCCTGGTTAATCGATCGTCTTCATGAACCGGACTCTCATTGATCGATGCTCGTCTCTTTAATTATTGATAATCTATTTCTCGTAACTTATAGAGTACAGCAGCATAGATCTCGAAGTCTTCAATAAATCGACGGTAGTAATTCAGACTCCCCAAAAACGATTGCATAGCACGCAAAGTACCAGGAAAAGGCAGATCGATCAGATAATCCAAGTTCTTCGGATTTGTTTCCAAACCGCGGCTAGAGACGTGATGTCCTAAATAAGGAACTTCACTCCGTCCCCAGTACGATTTAGCCACGCTGATCGACAAGTTCCACTGATCGCCCTTTTCCAATAGATTTTGCATTTATCACACAAGATCGTCCATGTAGGTGCAGGGATCAAAATATCATCGATATATGATCGTATTGAAACACAGACGGGCGCGGTGCTTGATCCGGCTCTCCCATAGTAAATACGTCAGTTGAATTGGCCAGATCGGCACAGTCCTTAACCTTGAGATGCCCATACAATTCATTATCGATCAACCGCTGGTAGATCTGCGGAGCATTCTTTAGGCCAAAGGGCATCCGATTCCATTCAAACAATCCAAACGGGGTAACAAAAGCCGAAATCTGACGTGCTAGATCGGTCATAGACACGACCCAAAAACCACTTGCCATATCCAAAGAGCAAAACCACAACGCTTTATCCAAATCTTCGAGCAGATCAGAGATAAGAGACATTGGGTACACCACCAGGCGCGTGAGTTGATTTACCGCGCGATAATCGATGCATAATCGAATATCAACCCCATTCTTCTTCAAGATGATCACTATAGGTGATGCCCAAGGTGAAGTAGATGGTTGGATAATCTTCGTTGCTAATAGCCCCTTGATCAAGGCTGATAAATTCTCGCAAAATTGTGGAGCGACGTTCCGACACTTTTGAGCGATCGGGCGCGCATTGACTACGCCAATGTCACAAACAACTACACGTGCAGCAGGAGTCAACGCGTCTCATTCCCGATCATCAGATGTTTCTTCGCCCAAATTATATTGCGAAGCTCATCAATTTCCTCTGCTGTGTTAATCGATGGATCACCAACTCGCCGATCATCCTTGATCACTTCTTTGGTGCTTGCGGTCACTTCAGGCAGAGTGGGAAGCTGTTTCTCCAACTCTTCTACGAACAAATCTCCACCTTCATGGTAGCACACTTGATCATCGGTAGGAAATCACACCAAATTTGCTATGATCGACTGAGACGGGGAGATCACACATATCTTGAACAGGTTCATCTCTTGCAAAAGATCGTTCAAAACTTCATGATCAGGTGTCGGACTCTTCACACTCGGCTTCAGATCGCAATCCTCGTGCACTTCTTGCACCTTCTGCGATCTTCCGGTTACTAATGCCACAGATGCCGTGATCGAGTCCGTAGGTCGTACCAAAATCCCTCGAGGAATAGGATACTCCTTCTTCTCGACCAAGGGACTTTGATCGATACTTTCTTGATCGTCCTGCACAGAATCATTAGAAGCTTGATACGCAAGATTCTGCCACTCCTTATAACAATTAGACCCCACCGAAATAACTCCAGGGCGACGAGGAACGTCGTCCTTATTCATCCAGGTACATAAATCGTATCGTCTTGTAGGGTGATCGGTGATCGGCAACGTTCGTAATGCGCAAATACCGTAGATTACCCACTCCCCTAGTCACAGTGGGGACCCAATTCTTTCCGCGAGTAATCCACAATTTCCGAGATCGTTGATCACGAATCCGAACATCAGCAGATCGACCTACTGGGATGTGCTCATACTGATCAAGTTTCATAAAGTTTCCACTTGATTCATACAACTGTTGACGGCCTTCCAATGGTATGATCACTTCATCAGGCAAAGTTAGTGCTCCGTGGGCGACGTCCAATCTAACACCAGCTAAGATCATAAAGTCCATACCCAATATAACATCTTGACCAACGATCTTTCCCACCCATGCATGGAAGTAATAAACCAAAGAGCCCCCTAACGTCACCTTGATCTTAGTGCGCCCTTCTGTGAGGTATGCACTTTCTCCGATACCAACACACTCTTGTATTTGGCTCGTGTCGTCTGACAACCCACCTTACGAGCAAAGGTTGAGTCGATGATCGACACTTCGGCACCAGAATCAAATAACAATGTGGCACGTTCGTTATTAACTTTGCCACTCAACAAAACGGAAATTAGCCAAACGTGGTAAATCAGGCTGATCACATTTTTCATTATTCTTCTCTTCTGCTCGATCAATCTTCTTCTTATGCACATATGCAAAAAACACAAACTAAAACGCTCGTCTCGTACCAGATTCCAACCTGCGACGTCCTAGTTTAACATGTCCTCTGCTTCCTTGGGCAACATTACGGCATGCTTGGTAGGGTTGTACCACTGGCGAATGCGACTGTAAAATTCTTCCATAGGGCACTTGCCCGCATCATGAATTTCGCCGCACGCTCGGCAGACGTACAAGCAGTGATAAGTCGGGTGTCCTTCTTGCCACACTTCAGGCAGGTCAGACGCTTCCAACAACGTAAATTGTCTTGCTTGATCGATCCACAATGACTGCACTTCTTCGCCGCCCCTTGATCAGCTGCAATAGGTTCACTTCGTTGCCAGATCGAGGCTCACTAGGTTGATCGTGCGTCACTGGTTGATCACGCATAGCGGCAATCATGTAACGACGCTGATCCATCACTTCCACTGTCATCTGAACTTGTTCCCTCGCTCCCAGACATCTTCTTGATCAAGCGCACTGCTTTAGGCTTCCGCGCTGGGGGAAATGATCGAGCATCGCCAAATTTCTGACGGAATCGGCTAGTGCCTACCGCCGCCTTTGGCTGACACGACCTATTGCGCGCATAAGCCCGCAGCGCCTCTTCCAAATCCATAACGTTATCCAAACGCAGAAGTGCCAGCTGATCAGCGAATTCGCGATCATTCAACGTGTCCAGAAAATACTGCACATTTCGCGCATGATCTTAGACGGACCTTCCTTGATCGACAACTTGGCGCGGATTCCTGCCACATTCAACCGGTGAAGATACTCAATAGGAGTTTCATCAGATCGCTGCTTCGTGTAGTAATATTGTCGAGATGCCGATTGACCACTTCCACAGTACAGAGTTTCGAACTCCTCGACAAGACTTCCAGCTTCCACGCGTCGACCTGCTCGTCTGGCGATGCCAATTGCGCGCCGGTCCTTTAAGAAAATCAAACCTGATCAAACGTTTCTCATGATCAGAGACTTGATCACGCATAAATGCTGACTTAAGAAGGCTGATCCAATTCCGCGCTTGATCTTCATCTCCTTCTTTTCCTGAAAATTCCATTAGATCACTGATCGCAGACATCCGGATCCTGGGAATCGGCTGTTGATCAGGCACTCCAGTGTACGCCGACGCAACCGTAGCTGATCGAGGCGGAGTGATCGGCTCATCTGGATCGAGATAATCACGCCGGTATTGTTGATCATGGAGCAAATACACAGACTCCATATCAACATCCTTAAACGTCACTGCTCTTCCTGGCTTTGGCCGGTTACTTTTCATGCGTACAACTTCAGGTGTAGCCTTGCCTCTTTCCTCAGCCAAAAACCGCCCCATAGCCGCATTAAAAAACGCTTGCAGCCGTAGGTCCTGTTGTGACTGATCATCTTCCGCCTTGGAGGATCGAAGTTACTTCTTCACGGCCGAGAACTTGGCTTCTTCATCCGGGTGATCTTGGGTTCCACACTATCATAATCACTGCTCGACTCCACTTCATACGCATCATCCTCGGAAGGAGCAGATTCATAGCAGGATGATCCCGTGTGTTCTGCCACGTTAAACACGGACCCGCTTCAATTTTTAGCGGAGAGTGAGGGGGTCCCACCTTAGTAGATAGACCCACTATAGGCACCAAAAGATCAAACGGCCGATGGGTAGCGGTCGCAACATCTTTAGGGTCCTGATCGAAAACTTCTTCAGCATCGTAGGCGCCTGTGGTCAGACCAACTTACTTGATCAGGCGCGTCAGCCCTAACACCAGCTGAAGCTTGTCCTTCCCGTCCGTCACTGGTTGATCGACCGGTCCGTTCAGCTTTCCGCTGATCGTGACCCCGAGTAGGCTCATGATCGAATCCATCGATAAAAAAACTTCCAGTTCCTTTTTGTAAAACGTCCTGACCAGATCAGATTCTGATGGCGCCATACTTGATTGACTTCCGTCGCTCTGCGACGCAGGCGCCTTCAGCAACGCCTTCGGTTGGTCAGTCTTGTAGTACGTCACCACCGGCTTCCAACCCGGATCATTATATCCATATGCAATTGGCGGATCACAACGTAAGTTGTGATCCGCAGGGGCTCCCGAAGGAGCTTCGGGAGGTGGTTAAGGCTTCTCCTCCTTTATCGCATCAGGATACCTCCCCAGGTACTGATGATCAGCATTTCCTTTCTTCTTCAGGAGTGACGACGGCGAACAGCCTTCCATCGTCACAACCACCTCCTCCTTTTCCACTTCAATCTTCATTTCTGCTTCCGCTTCGGTCTTCACTTCCGCGTCAGCGCCATCTTGCAGAGAATCGCGGTGATATCCCGAGTCGCCCAAAGATCCGGGAAAGCGCACCATTGTGGTGGAGCGGATGGCCAAATTTTGAGGCTTAGACAGTCGTTCCCACAGCGCCCGGACTACCGACTAACGAAGGGGGTCCTCCAGTTGTCCTGAGACAGGCCTATGTCTTGCTCTACTTGTGTACTGACGGTTTGGGTGTGGGTCGCTCTCTCCAGGTGACTGGGACGTAGATCAGTACAATTCCGATGCAGATCGAGGTGAATTCGTAGAAGATAGACGGTTGTCGATCAGGTGCAATAAATCGCAGATTCGGGGTCGCGTGGATAAACTGGGATCGAATATCGACCTAGTTGATCTTGTGAGGATTGACGAGATTGCAGATGATCGCTGATCACTGATCGATGATCGCAGATCGCAGATCGATCTAGTTGATCTTGCGTGAATCGACGAGATATCGGATAATCACGGATCGATGATCGCAGATCGCAGATCGCTCTCGTTGATCTCGTACGAATTGGCGAGATTGCGGGTTGATGATCGCAGATCGATGATCGCATATCGCCGGTGTCGATCTAGTGGTAATCAGCAAAGGGGTACTTGATCACGTGGCGGAAGTCTTCACCACTTGATCGCCGAGCCTCATAAGCCTAGATCGCTAAGGAAATACCCAATACATTATGTATTTCCTATCCTAAACTCAAGAGGAAGGGGGTCGATCTGCACTTTCTATGTGCAGATCGACGTATTTCACAAAAATCCACCTAGAGTTCCCAAGGGGCGCTTAAATCAGCCGAACTTCTAGAGGACAGATGCCAACCAATGGGGAAAGAGGTGAGAACACTCTGCTCGATCACGTTCCCAGTAACCTTTCCAAACGAAGCCGCTGACACAGCGGGTGGAGTTGAGGGTGAGTTCTTAGAACCTTACGTCTGCCGGTGGGCCAAAAGTGCACTACATGCTCCCTCCCGGGACGTGTACGAGTGCGTATGCAAAAGAAAGGAGGCGCGATGTGATGACGCCGCCCCAATCGGTGATCTAGCTGATCGGACGCAAAAGGAGAAATTTATTATTGCTTATATCCCAAAATTAACCAATTACCTAATATCTACCAATCAGCTTTACCCAACCTGACATGTTCCATCGACCAATCAACCTGATATATCATCCGCCCGTCGCTTGCCGTCGTGTACTTGTACACCGCGTCGCTTCTGCTCCGGGTGGCCCGTCCATATTCACCACAGCTGTACCCAAAAACATTCCATACGCTTCCCCACACCACCACAGAAGCTTTTAAATCTCCAAATGTGCTAAGATCCTCCCTCACTCTAAAGTTGGGTGCAACCTGCTTTATTTTGCGTATCTCAAATAGTGAGAACAAACTGCTTGAATCACCCGGTAATTTAAGCACCTGTTGTTGGTACTGCGCTACCTTTGCGCAGGCCTATGAAAATGTGTAGGTCATGTTGGCATCATCTTGGGAGTACTCTAATGTAAAATAGAGATCTTGACCATCCCCTTTTGATACCAACGCCATTGTGTAGGTTTAAACTTGAAGTCGACGCTAGTACCGGGTCGCGGCACCAGTTGTCGTGAAGGAGTTAAACATTTTAATATTTCACTTAATTAACAACACAAGAAGGTAATAATCCAGTCCTTCTTGTTTAACTTCCCGGGTCCTTAATACTACCGTCCGAACCACAAGTTAACCAAACACACTAGGGACACACTTCCAAGAATCGTTCCAGGCTGCCCCCAGCTCTCGCTAGCCTCAAAAAGCCGCTACTTCACTTGCTTAGGAGTTCACTCAACGAATTCTTTGTATTAGACTTGATTTTTGTATGAGAAAAATGAAGAAGGTTCTTAGAGAGCCGTCCGAGATCTGTGGCGTTCAGGGGAAATTTGAATCTATTAAGTGTTGCTTATTCTTACATGAAAGTCAATCACTTTTTTCACCCACTACTTCTTGGTTACATCAGCGCTGATTTCAATACATGACAGTTACTGCTGAGACCCTGTGTAATCTTATTGATCGTACTTGACAGTTACTTAGAAGACCCTCTGTAATCTGATTGATCGGATTGGCCGCCGCGGTTCACTTCTGATTGGTTGAAAATATCCATCTAAAACTCCAAGTTCACACCAATCATAATTCAATCAGTCGCTAGATGGCCGTCGCGGGTCGCGTTTGATTGGCTTAAAATATTCATCCAAAACTCTAAATTCATACCAGTCATAATTGAATCCATCGCGAGATGGCCGTCGCGGGTCGCATCCGATTGGTCGAAAATACTCATCCACAATTAAAATAATTAACAGTGTGAGAACAATCGGGAACATCGAGCCGGGTAATTGGGAAGCCGAGGGCGCATGACTTTTCGTCGGTTTTACCGACATGATTGGACCCGCCATTGTGCTTGTAGTTACGCCTGTGTCTTGGCTTTCTTTGATGGTGCGGACGATTTGTATTCATAGTATGGTTAGTATGTTACCTCCCGCGCCCTAGCGCCCCTAGCCGCAAAACATTGAATCGGACAGTTTGTGGAGCTGAGGTGTGCATGACTTTTCGTTGGCTTCACCGCCATGATGCTAGACCAAAAACGACTGTGCTGATACACTCTGTAAGCGCGAGACGCACCACTTGGTACTAGAGATGGATAAAAAACGGAAGCATCGCGCCACTAGCACCATTCTACACTAAATTCTCACGTTGTTCACATAATGAAGGCACAACACGATCTTTGTTGCTAATTTTCATTGTTTGAAGAAATCACCAGCGTAAAAGGCAACATCGTGCTAGGCATGTAGAGTTTTGGCGTGGTAAAAAATATACCGTGAATTGATAAATAGCCAAACCAGGGGTCCAAAACCCCACTTTGTACGGACATGTGGTTCCGTACGATGATACGCTTTAGAAGCGGCAGGCGCCGCTTCTGTTCGAGCTCTTTTAGCAGGCGGAGCACCGCCTGCTTCAACACCACGCGCCGGGGTTAAATCACCCCGACGTGGAGAAGTGCTTGGTCCAGGTGGGGCTCTGCGTTACCGCAACCACCTGTGATGATCATTGTCGCTGTCATAGCAGACAGCGACACCAGATTCGTCATCGCTGTTAGGCGATGAGCACCTAGCGAGTTTCGACTCGCTAGATCCTTTAGTGGGGACAGCTGTATCCCCATCACTTTGTTCGGAGTCAGAAATCCCGAACATGACCCTCTTCGCAACACGCCATTCGGAAGTTGCCATCGTGCGAGATGTTGCATTAGCAACATCTCCCTGTTTCTTTCCAGATGCCGCCTTAGCAGCATCTGTGGTCGAAGACGGTACGTCTTCCGACCTTTGCGTAGTTGACGCTGCTAATGCAGCGTCACCGTTGTCACTCAACACCTCAGCACCTAGTGCTGAGGCGGAGGAAGAAGCTCCTTCAATGTTTTCAGCAGCGCTATTTAGAGCGCCGCCGCGTGCCTTGACCATCGAGTCGATGGTCAATCAGTTGGTAAATGAGAACGACCAACAAGTGCCACCCATGATTGGCCAAAATAAGAATTATTATTGGCCAACCACCTTAAGTGGGGGGTGATGTAATGGGGTGCCATTAGATAATTGATATTCAAGTTAGAATATCACAGTTTAATTTCAGACGCGTTGTCTGAAATTTAAATAAGAGATTATAAGTTATTATAATCTACGAAGGAAAAGTCGATTCGGTATAAATACCGAATCTTGCAGGTTAACTAATAGTACAGTTAGTTGAATACTTGATATAATTATATTAATTAGGTAGTTACTATACTATTAGCCTCTAAACCACCCATTAAATAAACACTCTTAATTTTGCGTTCTAACCCATAAGTAAATATTTATATATTTACTTTTAGTATAGGATTAGTTGTTATCAACTAATCCTGCCCTATTGTATTGCGCGCTTCCTCGCAATTACAGTGTAAGCCTGTAACAGGATCAGTCCTGTTACACCCCACCTCGTGCCATTCGGGTGCTGCATCAACATTTGGACGTGACTTATCCAACTTCAACTCCTTCGTCCTCAGCCAAGTCGTACAGAGTCATTTGCTGACCGAACTGACTGTAGTTCCTGAGACTGTCACGGAAATCTGTGTCCTTCGGTCGTATTGGGGAACCCTTTCTCGAACCAGATGACATACTTCCAACCGAGCGCTTACCTTTCCCCTCTTCCACGGCAGTCAGAAGCGCTGATATATATTTGAGGCCTTCTATAATGGAATTTAGGGCGGTATTTGGCCCTCTCACATTATCATATCATAGTCGCTTATTTACACAAAAAAATCAACCTTCCATTATAAAATCACTTCACTAGCCCTTGCAACTAGGGGATTTTCTACTAGCTCCACGTGGACACGAAATGAATAGAAAGAGAAAACTCGTAACGCCAAGAAAAATCCACGAGATAATTAATCCAGACTTGGGCTCATAACCTGTTAGAAGACAACGTAAAATATATTTTCTACTCGATAGATCTTAAACTACCTGGTCTGAAAACTTTTGACCAGGTAGGATCGTTTGCAGGAAAAAGTAACTACGCAACACTTGCCACGCTGTGGTGCTTTCAGCTAAGTTTGTATAAGGATATCAAACTTGGAATATCAAAACTCTTCAGCTTATCTTCATATTCTAACAGTTAAGCCCTCTAACTCTATGTCTCGAGTGATCCATTCGGCATCGGGCTGGATCCAGACAAAAGGCAGCTGCCGAAGCTCTTCCTTCCGCACCCCTGGCATCTCCCAGCAAGAAGAAAAATTTGAGTGACACGAGTAACTTCTTTAAGCCTGCCACTTCTTCTTATGGCATGTCGGACTCCAGGACCATTTCCGGAGGACCACGAGTATGACGAGGATTATGTTGAAGAGTAAACACAGGAAGCTTTATCGTTGCTACCATCGCTCACGGGCGACGCGGAAGGTTGTGCAGTGGCGAGCATTTCGATTCATAGTCAGGCCCAATACAAACTGTTCATCAATGGGCTTTGCAGTCGGTCCTTTGGACTTTACGTGCCGCCAGACATGCCAAAGATGACGCATTTCGCCAACCCATAGTGTTTTGAAGATCTCTTCTATTATACATCACGACTGGCCTCGACCATGACGTACTTTGAAACGACAGTGGGAGCGCCGTATCCGTTTAAGACGTATCAGCAGGTATTTGTGAAGGATTGCCTGATAAGTTGCAATATATGGCGTCACACTTGGCACAAGTGAAAGAACTCCTTTGGAGCTGGACTAGCGCAGCTGTTGGTATTCAGAACATGGAAGACGCATGGTGCTGATTGGTGTGATTGCCCATCTTGTTAACACATATGTGCGGTCATTTATGGGGAAGAAGAGTACGGCTACCGTATTCAACTTTCAATGGATGGTTGACTACAGTGAAATTGACAACAGATCAACAATCTTCTGCTTTATTGTCAACGGAAGCGGACCTTTGAGTGGCACGGAAAGTCAAATTTATGCCGTTTATGCACAATACGCTTCTGATAGGAGTATTCACTTGTATCTTCTGCAATGGCAATGGTAATAGGACATCTACAACCTCAAACATGGCCGGCAAGCACAGATCGATTCTCCGAAGTGCGAGGACAATCCGGGAGTAAGGGAGAAGAAGAAGAAGAAGAAGAAGAAAAAGAGGAAGTTAAAGGAGGAATAATAAATTCTTCACGCCCTTTTTGACCGTAAGACACAGTCTTCCAGCTTCCCGGTACAGACACTGTGGCACCAGGAACTTCTAGCTTTAAGACCGGCTGTTTGTTGGGGCTATCGCAAACTTTGCGCCCTGGGCGTCTTTCGAACACCTTGAACCAGTATGGTCATATAATGACCTCCAGCTCGGTCACCCGTCCACATTTTTAGATCTTCCCGGAGTCTTCCCTTGCTCCCCCATGAACTGGTATTCTTTTATTGTCAGGGGTGATATCTGGCTAGCTCTACTAGAATCCGCCGCTTTGGGGGTTATGCTGACCATGATGCTTGATATGCGTTTGCCGACCACTGGCTGGTTTGAGGCGTTCTGAGCGAATATTGAAGCTCATGACTCAGCATGCTATGGATATTTGAAAGTCGACTCACTTCCTCTCGGTCTCGGCCAAGGCACGTCCGTACGATCAATAGTTGGCTAATTAACAGGACGAACGGCACCCGGGGTGCCCGGCGTAAAATGACACTTGGTATCTCGGTAGGAGCAGACCGCGTCCTTAGTGATAATTCGCCCGCACGGACGTTATTGAGCCTTCGATAATCAGTATGTGCAGATCACGAAAACATTCTGGCCTCCTCGTTGATTGCCTTCAGACAAGTATTTCGTAGGGTCTAGCTCAACATAACTGCCCTTCTACATGTTTTGTCAACCACTTCCCTTACAATTTTTCCTGTTCAAACTCCAGTACTTTGAAGAAAATATGACAAGTCGGGACCGGCTCAGTGCTGGCGTTGCCTTCTTTGGACTGCTGTGGGCAGAATCTTATGCATTTCTGGTATTGCTTCACTTCGCTCCACAACATCCTCCAGTCTCCTCACCATTGGACACCTTAAAATTGTTGGAATTATTTGAAGCCATTTTGTCTTTTGCGTCTCTCCAAGATGATGAAACCCCATTGGCTGAAATGGGTAGGTACATTTTCAGGTTACAATTTATATATGACATTTTGTATGTTATATTTGTTTAGTTAACGTTATATTATACACTTTTTATTTTGCTCTAGATTTTTTTGCGCAAGGCTGAGTACATAACCCGATTTAAGGTCTGTAGTTATAGGAACACGAAACGTACAAGAATCGACCTGCTATTTAAGTCGCTTAACTAAATACTTCTTCACCAAAACATCATTTTCCACGAAAAACAATTGAATGGATCAGTACCTAACTAGCCAAAAGAAATCATTTAGCATAAAAAAAACGCAATTCGAGCGACCTTGGATGGGCTTTCTCACGCATGAAGAACTCAGTCGCGTGCACATTCCTTATTCCGGCTGATACAACAAAGGCTCACATCGAAACTTCAACTTGATTTTTATGCTTATAGACCATCGTACTTCAGTTGGATGTGAGCTATGATAAACAAATCACAGGTACAAACGCTGAACAAGGTTGGTTTAGTCTCAAGAGGGACGTGTTCTAGCATGGACAGTTGTACTTCGCCTTTTTACGGTCTACAGCACCGGAAAACATCTCCGTCGTTTTAGAAGCTGAATCTGCAGAACTGCGACTAATGCGCATAGTTTTTATAACGAAGCACTACCTTGAATGAGGTTAAAAATCTCCCAATGATGTGAGCAGTGAATGTCCAAGATTGCACACGCCGTCGTTGAAAGATTAAAAAAAAAATCTGTCCGGTACTGTTCTGTCCGGTACTGCTCTTGTCTCATTTGCTGAAAAGTTTCAATTACCTCATTTGCTGAAAAGTTGCAATTACCCCTATGCGTCCGACGTGAACTTAAGTCGGCGCGCGGGTTCTTCAATAATAATATATGACCAAAAGTGTCTGGTCTGATAGTACATACTGTGCTTCCCCTTATTTCCTACACCGTTTGCTACAAAGGCGATAGAAACTGGCTGGGTGTCGGCTGGACAACGACGAATTCAACGACATGGCTGGGTTTAAAGGGAAGTCCTCGCGTCGCATTCATTTATCTATTGAATCACCACTTCAATGGGCGGGAATAACTGAAAAACTTGGTCGAACTTGTCCGCCGACTCAGACTTTGCGCTTTTCTTGCTCTTTCCATACCCCTGATTTTTGGATCCCCAACTTCTAATGAGAAGTTGGGGATCCAAGCGTAGATCCTTCCCGGACATTGAACTACAGATCGACAATGGACGTTACTTTTTTGACCTGCTTGATAGGTAATGGCGAGCTTGAACTTGTTCGTGTAGACTCAGAGGTGACCAGGGATGAGCTGGTCTTTAGTGCTGTTTCATTAATCTCAGACGCATTTTGCGTCCTTGTATTCTGTACCGGTATTATTGGGTACCACAAGTGTATTGTGTAAAATTACCTTAACATAAAATGATACTAAACTGTATACTAAAAAGTAACCGCAAATGTATCCACCCATTTCAGCCAATGAGACGCAAAAACACAAAATGGGTACATGCGCTTCCAACACAGAGCATGAAAACGTCGAGCGATTGGAAGTTTTGCTTTTATTCCATTGAGAGATTTAATCAATCTTATGATACCAGAAAATATTGCATAAATTACCCAATATTATTTGTTTACAAGTGTAGGTACCCGTCGTACCGACGGGACAGGGCAAAGAAACCGTCTGTCCGTCTACAAAAC
The DNA here is from genome assembly GCA_026184515.1 of Peronosclerospora sorghi. Taxonomy (NCBI): domain Eukaryota; phylum Oomycota; class Peronosporomycetes; order Peronosporales; family Peronosporaceae; genus Peronosclerospora; species Peronosclerospora sorghi. The sequence goes on from CM047580.1 coordinate 15,575,675, forward strand.
TTGCCCCCATGTATTTCCACGGTTAGGGTAGCGAAAGCATATACTCTACATTATAATAATTTGCTCACAATCCTTGGGTCGCACGCCTTACTGCTTGCAGTAACGGCGTGCGACCACTATCATGTGTAGCCTCTAAATATTCCTTTGTAGCCGTCTTGAGCAATCGATGCACCTGCGCTAGGTCTTCATACAGCCTATGTACCTGTTTACCTGCCGCAAAAAAAGTGAGCAAATCCACGGAACATAAATCAAATAGTATAAGCTCACCATCAACAACTATCCGTGCTCCTTGTGGCAATTTCACCGCCTGCAAAATGTCGGTATGTAAATCTGCTTTTTCTAACCAATGATAAAGTCGAATAGTTTTTTACTTAACTGTAAAAGCGCTATTTGTAACCAATGAAAAGAAATCGATAGTACAGTTCGATTTCGCGTAGGTGCGGGAGCGCGCATGCATCGATGCGGACATGAATTTTGTTATTATATAGACTAGCATAGTACCCCGTTGTACCAACGTGGCGATTGCCTGAAACACATTAACTTAAATCCACTTAAAATGTCATTATGCTTAAAACGTGCAACATTATTCTGACTAACGTAACCGAATATAATGAGGTAGAGCATGTGTTACGGGTCCCATCCCCTAGGGGATGGGACCCGTCGTATCGACGGGGCAGGGCATAAAAACCGTCTGTCCGTCTACAAAAATTGCCCCCATGTATTTCCAGTGTTAGGGTAGCGAAAACATATACTATACATTATACTAATGTGGTCACAATACTTGGGTCGCACGCCGTTACTGCAAGCAGTAACGGCGTGCGACCACTTTTCCCCGTCGTACCGACGGGAAGGAGGGTATATACGGTAAAGTCATAGAAGCAACTATGTGACAGGGAACGTCCCAGGGAGGAAAACTTTTAAATAGATGTAAAAAGCGCCATTTCTAGACAATTATTGACGCTTTAATACTGATCTTCATGCCAATTGTACTACCACGGATTAGTGCGATTTTTGAAGCCAAAATTGTATTTATGTTTCTTATAATGGCATGTCATAGTGTCATGACGTGCGTACAGTTGAATTTCGTCTAGGTACGGGATCGCGTACTTAATTGAATTTTACACTTAGATCAAGTTATTCGCTTAGGTGAGGGAGCGCGCATGCATCGACGACATGAATTCTGTTATTATATAGTAGAGATGTTGAATAAAGTTCGTATGCATAGTTGCAGATGTAGACGAAAACTTGAGTCGTAAGTGCGTGAAAAAATAAACCAAATATAACGAAAAGTCAGTAAAGTCGATATCTCCACAGTCAATCACACGTTAACAGCGGAAAAGGTATCAGCAGACACTTCGTAATGCAGAAGAAAATATCTAAACCAGGGACTAAATCAACTGAATCTATACTGAGAAGTGTTTAGCTAGCCTAACACGAAAGTATACCAGATGTTGAAGATATAGTAAACTTCCATCTGTTGTGTGTTATACATTTCTTAAATGCAAAAATATGTTAATGCACTAATTATGCTACTAATAAGAGAGAAATACAAATTGCTACCTACCTAAAATAGTCCTACTTAGTCTTAATAAAAAACCAAAAATAGACAGACTATTTGAACGGTCTTTGGAGTTGAAGTTGAAGTGCGCAAGAGTAATGGTCAAACAGGAAATGTTGCTTACTCATTGTTATTCCTAACTGATCACAGTTTTAGTCCATTTTTATAAACCGTCAAAAGAATATATGCAACGTCATTTCTAGCGGATGGAGAGCTAGTGGCTTCCCTGAGCTAAGCTTTTAGGCGCTCGAAAGCTCAGTTGTGTGCCTTTGACAAGTCGTCCACCCACAAAGATGGAGACAATATTACGATCATCGCCAAGAAAGAGAAATTTCTGGAACAAGTGCAAAACATCGACATCCTCCGGTATCTTGTCGATTGGACTGTTGACGCTGTCCACATCCACTACGAGCGCATCAAAGTCTTTCCCAACCACAAAGTTGCCAATTTGGTCGCCGAGTCCAAGTGCTTCGGCGCTGCCCATGGTCGCAAGATGAAACGCTTCAGCATACGAAAGCGCTTGTTCTTCATGAACCTGTTCCCCCAAGCTTCCACTACCGATAGACACAAGTTTGGACGCAATAATGGCTTGACGCATGGCATCCAACATGGATGGAGAATAGCCACCAGACACATCAGTTCCTAATCCAACTTTCACACCTTCTCGATGCAGTCGACGGACGTTTAAGACGCCACTTGAGAGTGAAAAGTTGGAGTTTGGACAATGAATGACCGCCGTCTGGTTATCGCGAAGAAGGTCGCGCTCGCTCTTGCTGCACCAAATGCAGTGCGCCATATACGACCGTTCATGTAGCAATCCATGGTTATTGTATACTTCTGTATACGTGTCTGATTCAGGATGCAATTTCTTGACCCACTTGATTTCTTCCTGGTTTTCAGCCAGGTGCGATTGGATAGGTAGTTTCGGTGTATACATTCGCGAGATCTTTGCCAACTCTTGCATGAGTTCCGACGAACAGCTGGCTACAAATCGTGGTGTAATGACGGGCGTTAACATTTTATTTCCTTTACTGCGCACATACTGCACAAATTCATTAGTGTCCTCAATTGACTTTTGGGTATCTTCCAGCAAGGGGATTGGAGAATTGCGATCCATATTGACTTTGCCGATGTATCCACGTTGACCCGCTTCTTCTACGATGTCTACAAGTAGTTTAGACGCCTCGAGATGGATCGTAGCGAAATAGGAACATGTTGTCGTACCATTGGATAAATGACGACGAACGGCTTGATTGTATACAGTTCGTGCATACTCAAGATTCTGAAATTTCGATTCATGAGGAAATGTATACGTTTCTAGCCACTGCAACAATGGCAGATGCATTCCCACACCGATGAACGAAAATTGAGGGGCATGAGCGTGACCATCCACAAACCCAGGGACCAAGAGTTGGTCACCTAAATCCACAAGTTTGTCAAACGACTCGACAGGTGCATCTGATTGGATCAAGTCGACGACAAAAACGATTTTGCCATGTTCATCGACTCCTACTAGACCTGGCTGAAGCACCTGTAAATGCCCCAGCGCGACGGAATGCACGACGTTACCCTTGTACGCAACGATCCAAGTCATTCGTACTATGAAAGATCATTGTCACTAAAGTCACTAAAGCAAACACTTGAACATATATATTGTCCGTATGATTGAAGGCTTCCACCCAATCACCCAAGCGCTGCTTGGGACACTTTTGACATGGAGTTTGACTGCTTTAGTACGAAGGTCTCGTGGTCACATCGAGTGTTCTCATCTCTAATCGCTTTGTGTTGTTATAGGGGTCTGCTATGGTTTTTGTCTTGGATGTGAAGAACGAGCAAGTGAGTCAAAAAATACTGGACGCCATGTTAGGCTTTGCGGGTGGTGTTATGTTGGCCGCTTCCTATTGGTCATTATTAGCACCTGCGCTCGAAATTACCCAAGACTCGGACTTTTATGGCCCAAATGGTCGCTGGTCTGTCGTACCTGCCGCGGTGGGGTTTATTTCTGGTGCATTGACCTTATTGGGGACGGAAAAAGTCTTGCCTCTTCTTGAGAAACGAATGGGTGTATCGGACGAGGATTTGAAAAAGTCGAAAAAAGATGATGATTTTCGGACTGAAATTCATGGAAAACCCACCCTGCGTAGCCTCAGCAGCTCTCGCCGCGTGCTCCTACTAGTGATTGCAATTACGTTGCATAATTTACCAGAAGGAATGGCAGTTGGTGTGGGTTTTGGAAGTGTGGGTCACAGTCCACGTGCTACTTTTGCAAATGCAGTCCATTTGGCAATTGGTATCGGACTACAGAATTTTCCTGAAGGATTAGCTGTCTCCATGCCGTTACGAAGAGAAGGCGCATCCGCATGGAAAGCGTTTTTATATGGGCAAGCAAGTGGACTTGTGGAACCGATTGGAGGCGTCAGTTGTGTATCGATTTCCTTCTGAGAAAAAACTAATAGCTTACTGATTGTTTTTTTTTCGTGCTGAAATATAGTTGGTCGGGGCAGGAGCTGTGTTATATGTGCAGCCGATTTTACCTTATGCACTATCATTTGCAGCGGGGGCGATGATTTTCGTTGTAGTCGATGATCTTATACCGGAAACGACACAAAGTGGCAATCAGAAATTGGCAACTATGGGTACAATTATTGGTTTTGTCGTCATGATGGTCATGGACGTAGCACTTGGATAGAAAAAAAAATCGCCCATTTCAGTCTTTTGACGAAACAATCAGGTGAAAAACTGGATGACTCGCGTCATAAAAAAGTTGTTAGGCGATTCACTTTTTGTGTCACGCTAAGTTTTTGGGATAATCATCGTCCTGCATCAAGAAAAATCAAAACTCGTCATCAATGTTTCCAGCTTGCGTCGTTTGCCTTCAACTCGTCTGTTGTTGTTGTAGCTATCCAGATCGCATTCACATGATCAATTAACGCCAACAAATCTCTCCACCTGGATCCAGACTTAATTCCGTCTCAGGTTGCAGTGGTAAATCACTTTTCACTTTTGCATTTCCTACGCGATGGTTCTCCACATCATAACTAACATCGTTTCCTTCCAAAGCACTGGCTCCTACAACTCATTCCACAGAAACTATTGTGCCCACGTGCACTCCATCTCCAATTTGAGCAAAGTAGCTACTGGAACAAACGTGCCCGGAAGTAGAAACCAGAACTAACTCAGTAAGCCAAGATGAACAACACTTTTATTTTGACTCTGGGCTACGATCGTACACTGCACTTCCACGTACCTGTAAAGGGTTCGTCGACACGGTTTCTACCCCTGCCTTCGCTCTTTTCGAGTGTTAACATGTTCAACTCAAGTGGGTAAGAAAGTCTTTTTCAGAGTGACACTTAAGTGCAATTTTTCTTCGATCACGTCAACCCTTTGCACATTCCATTGATCTCCGTTGACGTATCTTCTTGTGCGTCTAGAATATTTCTGGTCGTAGCCGGACCTTTTTCGTGCGCGATAGTGGACCAGTGCATCCTGCAGAGACTCACAACCCGTGACAGCATTTTCGCAGTTTTCCGTTCCCATGGTTTTGTCTATCAGTTGCATTTATTCAATTCTTGCTTCAAGGGTGTCCATGATCTAGTACCGATCAACTTTAGGGTCCATCCTATAGCCCTTGCTTCGCTGTTTCATCGGACAATCCTCCTGCCCCTTACTGGATGATAAGAAAACTGCGCAAGGTATTGCGAAATTGGCCAAGTTTCTGCGTGAATTTGTCGCGATTGGCTGCTTCCAAGTTCGGACGCACGTCAGCAAACAATGCCGCAAACGCTTCTTCAATCTGTGCGCGTTTCTCGGGAGGCTGCGACGCGCTCAGTTGTTGCTGGTACTTGGTCAATGCCTCTTCACTGCATAGGGTCAAGCTCAAAATTGGTCTCGATAGAGCCCATTGCGAATTCACTTCGCCATACACTAAAATATCCAGTAACGCGGCCAATAGAGTCGACCACATGGTCGGGGATGCTTGGACATGAGCAAGCAGCGCATGCTTTACAGGTGTCTCCCGTTTCTTTTTCATTTCATGAAAATACAAAGAAGCTAAATGGTCCACTGCCGTCGCACATTGCGCGGCAATGGCCAAGTCATACGAGTTCATGCCTTCGTGTAAAGATTGCACCAATTGACGGAAGATACTGTCCTCCAAGGCAACCACCGACGCCAGTTGATTTCGGAATAAAATCTCCAAGAAGAAGAAGTACGAACTCTTGACTTTTGGATAGTGCATCAAATCTTCATGTGGAATCGAGAGCACAAGTTGCAACGAGATTTCCAGGGCATTCTCGAGCGACTTGTCATTATACAACTGGAACACGCCAAAATTCACATAATTGCCACCCAACGTACGGTACAGAATCCCGAGACATAAGGACACACCTTTATACTTATCACCATACGGATTCTTGCCCGGGGGCATGGGTTGTATTCGCCGTCCGTACGCTACAATCACGCTGCTCAGCTCCCGAAACAACAAGATTCCACTCGCTGAGCTCTGATCAAAGGTGACACGCTGCGACTTGTTGTACGCGAGCTCCTCCATGAACTTGAGCAACGCAGTCGTGACCGCGGGATGATCATACAATTCATCTGCGGCACGCACAAAGACGGAGAAATACGCCGGATACAGCAAATCAAAGATACAGCTATACGTGCGACGATTCTGAGTCTGCTGCACAATGCCTCGCAAGTCCCGACACACGCCAATGATTGCTTCTCGAACTTCTGGTACACGATAATTCGGCGTCTGAACCAGCTGATTCAATACATTCTCGATAGGTTCCATAAAGCGTTCAAATCGTTCCGATGATTCGTCAAAGGCTGTCGTGAAAATCAGCCGCGCAATGGTCGAGTGGAACGTCGAACGATGTCGCGTATTTGCTGGAATTGCTAAAAATGGAAACTCTTCCGCTGTATGGTTCCCAATAAGGTACTGTACGGTTTCGAGCCCCAACAACAGCTTCCCAGACGAATAGCCCGACGCCACTTCAAAGAAAAACGCGAGCGTCTTGCTTATAATCACTTCTGTTTCGCCCCAGAATTTCAGATTATTCCCAACTTTCGTCACCATCATGTTGACAACCACCGTATGGTCGCCCAGTCCAAGTCGCTCAAACATGCGTAAATACGCTTTGTGTTTCGAAGACAGGGTACTTTCAGTCGGCGCCATGATCGGAGACGAGACCAATACAACTGAGGCTGGCTGCATGATTACTGAGGGCGTCGGAGCGGACGGCATTCCATGTTGCTCGCCTATGTAACTCTTTCGGAAGCTGCTAAAGTAGTATAGAACCGATAATTCAAAGTGAACGCTCGGTTTCTTCTGTCCACCGGACGCAATGATCCGATGTTCTGTCAACTGCATTGCACGGAATACGCGCTGGGACAAATCAGCATCCACTAGCTCGTCGCCATCGGTAAACGTCGACGAGTACGTCTGGCCGCCAATGATCGCACCAATGAAAAACACGAGCCAAGCCAGTTGATTTTCCATACTTAACAATTGTTGCTGTTGAGGAAGAGGAATTCCGGCGCCCGTGGCTTGATCCACAATGCTACAAGCTTCAGCGTATTGCTTCAAGATTGGATCCAAGACGGAGACAAGATACTCTCCCGTCTGACGATAATTAAAGTGGCACAGTATCGGCAACTTTTCTAGCTGTTCCTGCACTCCACCTTCATCATCCAGTGGATCCTCCAAAGAATCATCCAAAGCACACTGTTTCGCCGACTCGAGACGGGACGTTACGTACGCTTGGATCACTTGCGGCACGCGCGTATCCAAGAAATTAATACTACCGGAATTCGGAGACCCAGGCACGGCTTCGGCACGGCAATACGGCAATGCTGCAATCATTCGAGCCCATAATCCGAGCAAATAGTGCGTCGAATTTGCCGACCATTGCCATTGTCGGAAGGATTTAATCGTAAAATCCGGGGTGAGATCCATCCACTCTTGAAACGACTCGGTGCGGATTAATTCCGACAATTGATAATTCACCTTGGTTCGACCAATCAAGCGACAAAACTCGTGATAATTCTGCTGATCCGATAGTCCTTCCTGTGTGCGTAAGATCCCACAAATACCTTTTAACAAATTGGCAAGATAGACACTCCGTTCTTTATCGGGCGAGAAAATATTGCGACGGACAGAGGCAAAGAGCACCAGTGCTTCGAGACATTTCGATGTCGTTGGAGGTTCCGTGCTCTTGTAAAAGTCAAACAGTAGCAATAACGTATCGGGATCTTGAATGATCGAGCGCCAGGAGGTTGGAATTTGCAACGAACCTGCTTCTTCCGACGATTCATCCGGATTTGTACCAATGAAATCGAACGAGAGACACTTAATCAAGAGCGTAAGCGCCTGATCGCCCATGCGCGCTTCTTGCTGAGGTGTTGCGCCTCGAAGATTGTGCATCTGAAGCTGTTTAATGGACGTGAGGGCGACTTGAAAGATCCGAAGGAGCGAATCTTCACGAAACGAGACGGCAATTTTCCGATGAAAGGTCATATTGCGACCAGGGATAGGTAAATTCATCTCGGTGACCAATTCACTTAATATCTGGAGCCCAATTACACAGTGATCAATCGTCGCTTGCAAGAATTTCGTCACTTCCGCGACAATCTCGCGATGTTGCTCGCCATCAAACCATCCGTACTTAGTTAACCGACAGACCATCTGAATAAGGGATGTCGTGACCCATTTTTCCAAGCTCGGACCTTTTTGGGCTAAGTACCCAAGCACATAGTTACCTAGAAGGCGCAACAAGGCAATAATTGAGTCGATTAATCAGTAGCAATAGCATAAGAAGAAGCAAGTGGAGGAATATGGTGATAAAAACGCACGGATATCCACACGCTCGGATGGAGTAAAATTGTTCCAATGCAAGGTAATGAGTTTCGTGAGACTCGTACTTGCGACTAGCAGCGCATAGGGCGACGACGAATTATCGAGCACGTATTGACACTGTGGAATGTATTCGGCCGAGCTCTGTAGGATAAGCACAGCCTGTTGCGCGTGTGCACGCTCTGACTCATTGGCACTTTCGTATAAGACGTGACAGAGTGTCTCCAGCTCGCGCAGCTGGTTGGCGTCCATAGATAGCACCGGGAGTAGCTATTGGCTCGAAGGGGGGATTGTTGTGAATCTGTCAGGATCGAACCTAAGTTAGGCTCTAAGGACATAGAAACAGGTTTCTAAATTAAGGGAAAAGGATTGATGCGAATATCGCCGAGAACTTCTAAATAAATGCATGGCCAGCGTAGCAACAATAGTCACTTTCTTTTACTGAATGAATGGACCTTCTCTATCGAGCCTCGACGATGCAGTTTCTTCAAGTAGATTTAAGAGCGTTCGTGGTAGGAGCATTTTCTCAGCTTCCCATCCAGCGATAGGATGGTAAGTGATTGCCTTCCTCATCCACCTGACAGTCTCGATTTAGACACACCCAGATAAGGGCCAGGGTCGATTGTTTAACACCATCCTGCGAGCGGATAAACACTGCCCCATTGTGGCCACAAGCCGGGCACGTCACGTCAAAGTCGCGCTGGAGCGTCGGGTCATCGATCACGTCGCCCGGAAGCACGTCCAGTTGTACACTAGGGTGGCGTAAATGAAGCAGCTTGAATACGTTAGAGAGCGACTGACTCGAACAGGATCCACATGAGGCACAAAACGCACCGCGTGTCTTTCACCAGCTCATTGACATAAATGCAATTTTCCTCCACGTCTTCAGCTTGTCCACAATTCCGGCAGCGGAACACCAGGCGCCGAATCTCACGGTCTTGGCTCGGGTACAACATATTGTTGCTATTTCCACAGAGAAGTGATGAAAACATAGTGAGCCATGGAAACGACAAAACGAGCCACTCATTGAGCATCCTTATGGAAACTGTACAGTCAACAGGATGGCGCACTCACCACTCGCGGCAAAAGCGCATTCCAGCGGCGGCCATTGCGACACTTTTTTCAAGTGCTACACTGGGAATTTTTGTAAGTACGAATTTGACACATTACTATGCATAAATTGTACATATGAAACATAAACAGCCACCGAACTTAACGGTTTACAGTATAAGTTTCTGCGAGTTTGGTAATGTCCAAAACGGGACATTCTAAGATGGAGCGACAAGTCGACGATTCCTAAATATGGCGCCGCGGGACGTGCAGCGATCGTCGTGTTAAAATGCAGCGTTGTATGAAGACATCAAGGCATTTAAAGTTGAACACTTCGCACAAGACCAAAAAATAGGTATACTCAATTTTTGTGTATTTGTGTCAGACTATAATTTACTTATAGTCAAACATATTACTTTTGCATTTTCTTTCTCTTTGCGACAAGGCGCTTTTCTTACCGTTGTTTCTTGGCATCGCATTCTCGCGCATACAGTGTGAAACTTACCCGATTACCTAATATCGCATTTGGATACAAGACTGTGGTTGTGACGACTGCTAAATAGATTATCGATTATATTGACCTTTTCACGTGGAAGAACGATTGACTAAGTGCAAGTTTACGTTTGGAGTGAAACGACGTTTAACTAAGTGGAAGTTTACGTATCAAGTGGTAAACTATCGTTATTGGTATGGTAAAGCACCCTAGCGCTCAACACGTCGGATGTCTTTTCAGACAACAGTATGGGAGCGCAAACAAAGTATCACTACGATTGATTCCCTCCTGGAACCCAGATAGAGCAATCTTTCAGTAAGCCCAACAGATTTCCCTAGCGTGGAAACATATAGTTGGACAAACTAAGAGAGAGTGACGTATCAAGCACACACCAGAACCATGCTTTTTCGACCACGCTTACTGTAACGGGGTTACATTCGAGCTACATATAATGTTGGTGTACATGAGTACACCACGGTTGCGGTCAGTGTTGACCGGTTTGAAAGGTTTTGAACCTTTGGTTATTTTAACAAATCAGGGCAGGGGCCCTTGGTGTGGTGGTGTGTCAGCCATCCACGTGTCAGTACACAGGTGTGTACGCTACATTTTAGCTAGGTACGAATTAGGAATATTCTACTTAGTATTACATATAGTTTATATTAGTTAAAATTAATTTAGGCTAATTACATATTAAATATTTTCAGTTTACATTTCACTCTATTTTGCGGACGTGCGACCTCGACCGGTCGCGCGCGCAGTGAGTGTCGTAGGTAAGAGGTAGCCCTCCCTTTACTTACATCCCGTAAAGGGAATACAGCCGTTAAGGCTACGTTGTAAACCAACCCGGGAATCTTGGCCCCGAGTAGGAGAACTCTCCTACTAAGCCCTTTACAAGGGCGTATCGGCTAAGTAGCGGTAGCTACCGCTTTAAGGGAGAGTCTTCCTCTGTGCGCTAGTCGCACCGTGCGTATACGCACCGGCTACACTTACAGAGGAGCGCATGCTCCTACTTGGGGCCACCGCAGCAGCGATATTGATAACGATTCGTTTACTCACTGCAATGAATGTACATTACAATTCAAAGACATGCAGTGAAACGTAAGAAATGTCTTAATACATACTTGTTTAATTTTTTCATTTCACAACAGTTGAAAGGCTTTACACTTTGGTAACAATCCTTATAAAATATTAATTATTATTTCTCTACACATTCCACATTGGGCGAAAATCTTTTGTAGTGTAGGTACTTCGGATAGAACCCGGAAAACATGGTTGGATTAGAAGAATTGGTTGTTATGCTTACGAGCGGTACATAACAATGTAGTGACATTGAAAAAATGCGAAACACCAGCTGAAGAAAACTTGAGCTTTTGGTTGAAATGTACCATTGCCAATCCTTGCGTAGATTGAAGAAATATGAGTCGTAGATGTCGTTTAATGCCTTCAATATCCTCAATTGGTCTTTTGTTAATTTTATCACAACCAATATTACGTTAACGATGATAACAATACCCAAGACAGTTCGTAGGCAGTATGTGAACCAATTCAGGGACTTAATCAATCGAATGTGTATTGAGAGTTATTATCTATCCTAACATGAAATATGCAAGTAGAGTTGAAGCCTACATCTATCGCGTATTTACCCGTACCTAATAATAGGTACTAAGATCTTTTATTACGCTCTCATATCCCTTTAAAGTACGAAATTATCAATTATATAAATGAAAATGCACATATACCTGGTTTTTGGTACAAACCGTAATATCGAATATTTTCATTAACCCTCCCATAGTGAATTTCGCAATCACAATTGTTGCATGTCGATCGCGCTTTGCAGCTCTTCGAATCTCGGTACAGCCAGTGCCTTGGTATGTCCATCAGCTAGCGTTTGTTCAAACGTCGACAGGCTCGAATGTCTCTTCTTGTAACTTGGAAATAATAAACTTCTGTCGAATATCCACATGCTTCGTTTTTGAATTGCCTTCGAGTACTTTAAAAATCTTTATTGCAGCTTGGTTACTTAGCCGGTGCGTATACGCACGGTGCGGCTAGCGCACAGAGGAAGACTCTTCCTTAAAGCGGTATCTACCGCTACTTAGCCGATACGCCCTTATAAAGGGCTTAGTAGGAGAGCTCTCCTACTCGGGGCCAAGATTCCCGGGTTGGTTTACTACTTAGCCTTAACGGCTGTGTCCCCTTTACGGGGTGTAAGTAAAGGGAGGGCTCCTTCTTACCTACAACACTCACTGCACGCGCGACCAGTCGAGGCCGCGCGTCTGCACTTTAGAGTGAAATGTAAACTGAATATATTTAATATGTAATTAGCCTAAATTAATTTAAACTAATGTAAACTATATGTAATACTAAGTAGAATATACCCAATTCGTACCTAGCTAAAATGTAATGTACACACCTGTGTACCGACACGTGGATGGCTGACACACCACCACCCAAGGGCTCATGCCCTCATTGGTTAAAATAACAATGGTTCGAAACATTTCAAGGTAAATACTGACCTCAACCGTAGTGTACTCATGTACACCAACACTAGATGTAACTCAAATGTAACACCGTTACATCCTCCCCCATCAAGACTATTGCTTACGCAATAAACAAAATTTTGTTGGAGAACTCCAACGCCAGTTCTTCTGGCCCTCCATATGTACACCTTCAGTGGTGCTATGGCGTCTCCTCTAGAAGAGATAGACTACTCCTAGAACTCGGAGGTGGATGCCCTTGGGGATACCTCTCCAACGGTTAACCGCTCCGACAGCGCCGAACGGCGTTGTCGGCAGCCTAATCCGTTCCCCACACGTGGGGAAAATGCACTAACCAGTGCGCCACCCCTGCCCATATCGGATGATACATCCGAATCGCCAAAGGCGATCGTCACTAATGAGCTGGACGCAACTCAAGACACCCAACTTTCCGCACAGGAACTAAGGGCTGCTTTACGCGCCCCCAAACGCCTGCCAAGGGCGGCCTCTTGACCTTCCAAGGTGGGCCAGGCGTTTGGTAAGGACTGGTTTAGCGTCCTATACCCCTGGCCCCGCGGCTGAACAGCCGTATCAACGCTAACGCTGGGAGAAACTCCGGCAACAACTGCTTACACAAAAGCAGTTCACTAGCGTCTCATACCGAGAGCGCTTAGACAGGAAGGCAAAGGGTGCCCCTGTTGAGAACCTCCGCGAGGTTCCTTTCGTTCTTTATCCGGGAGAAAGTGCTGATGATGCAGAGAAGAAGTTCCGCGCTTGGGAGGAAGGGGAGAAGCTTCTCCCCAGCTTCAATGAGCTGCGCGACAGCTATTCCCGTCGAGACATTTGGGTGGAGAGGGCGTTAAGCCTGGCATTTGCCAGAGCCAAAGCGATGGAGCTATTACGTGCTCCATATCGCACGCGCTACGCCAGCGTCCCTGTCTCCACCATAGTGCCAGAGGACAGTGTGAGCGTCACATCTGCCTCCGGCGAACTCCCACTTACTGGGAGTGAAGGGGCTTCTCATGCCCCTCTGGTCGTTGACCTACAGCGGGATTCTCCCGTTCGAAAGCGTCAACGACGTCGCGGCAATCCTGCCGTAGGGTAGTCTGGAACTCCCACGAACTCTGTGAGTGTGGATAACCTTTCCACTTCACCAGATACCGGGTTTGACCCCGATGATGGCGTCGCGCCATCAGCCGCTCCACATAAAAGTGTGGAGTACCCTCCGCATCAAGCATTGGAGGAGGAGGTTGCGCAATTGCGACGTGAGATTCGCGAGCGCTGTGATCGACACAGCCATCGCATCCATGATCTCCAAAGGGTCTCCGCGATGAGTGGGATGCCTCTGATCAATTCGAGAGGTGGCTTGCCTCTCTCGAGACGACCGTTGCGGAGCTTCGTGGTCGCATTTTAGCCCTTTCGGGCTTCCTTCGCCCTGCCGTGCCTTACGGCTCTTACGGCTATCCGCCTTTCCACCACCCCCCTCCAGGAGGGGGCCCGCCTCCGGGTCCTGGTATGGCTTAAGCATACCGACATAGAAGGTTGGATGCGTACGCATCACCTTCGGGATGTCCAAGGTATACGATAAGCCCTTTCGGGCTAGTACCTTAAAGGTCCCCACAAACCTGGGGCGCAGTTTATTGCGCAACACGTTGGAAACTGCATGTGTAGGAAGATTTTTAGCGTTTAATAAAACACTTTCTCCTACTTTGTACGCCCTTTTGTTACGCCGGCCCTTGCGGTCGCCCTGTTCCTTTTGCTTGTCTTGTCTTTCCGCCATGGCATCGCAGACGTGTCGTAAGACACTAAGGCGCGTCGATAAAAACTTATCGATGTGCTTTCGCACAGATACAGGGCTGACATCGGGGAATCCTCCCCCCTCAAGCCCTGGGCCACACACACGTGGCGTCAACGGAGCCCTCGTATTCACTAATCCGTTCACGTGAAACGGGTTAAGCCCCGTAGATGCATGTACCGAATTGTTGATAGCAAATTCAACCATCCGAAGCATCTCACTCCAACTCTTTGGAGAATCCGGACATAAACTCCGGAGAATATCCTCCACAAAGCGATTAACGCGTTCCGTCTGACCGTCCGTCTGCGGATGGTCCGCTTTGGACATGAGGAGCTTGGTGCCTAGCACCTTAAACAACGCTCCCCAGAATTGTCCCGTAAAACGGGGATCCCGATCCGACACAACGGAATAGGGTAGACCATGCTGTCGAAAGACACGGTCTAGGAACACTTTCGATGTTCCTTGTCCATCTATGGACTCTGACACCGCCGCCAGGTGAGCCATCTTGCTCAATCGGTCTACAAATACCAATATCCCGGTGTTCCCGGCCTTATCCTTCGGAAAACCGAAGATAAAATCCATGCTAATGTATTTCCAACACTCCGTTGGAAACGATAAGCTCTCCAAAGGCGCAGCTCAACTTGCAGAGGGTTTAACCCTCTGACACGTCTCACAGGTGCGTATATACGCACCGACCCACTTATACATGTTGGGCCACCAATACAAAGCGCTTAAAGCGCTGTAGGTCTTATCCCGACCTAAATGACCCCCGGTAGGGGCGTCATCTGCCTCAAAGAGGACTCTATACTTCAGTTCCTCATCATGAGGAACTACCACCCGCGGAGTGTCCCCCGCGCTCGTGCTATAATATAGCAGACCGTCACAGTACCTGTAACGGTGTAAACGAGCTTTAGCTCGACTTGACAGGGTTGGCTCAGACGATCGAAGACACTTTTCACCTAACGCGCTGATTAGCGCCGTACACTGTGGGTCTTTCTCATACGCCTGGCGTATGAGATCCACCACAGACGAGGTGACCAATGTCGCGTGAGCGGGCTCGTAATCGGGACGGCGCGACAACGCGTCTGCAAGCACGTTCTGCTTGCCAGGTTTATACTTAACCTCAAAATTGTACTCCGCAAAGAAGGAGAGCCAACGGGCCATCCGTTAAGAGAGATGAAGCGACTTTGTTGCTGTCCGTAAGGACGCGTGGTCAGTATAAACCACGAACGGCTTCGATCCGAGTAGGTGAACCCTAAATTTGACAAGAGCATACTTCATTGCAAGTATCTCCTTGTCATGAACGGGATAATTCCGTTCCGCAGCTTTAAGCTGCCTCGACTCAAACGCAATTACGCGTTCCCTTCCTGCATCGTCTGCTTGTAACAAAGCACATCCGATTGCAAAATCGGAGGCGTCGCAGACACTAAATGGTTTCCCAGAATCTGGGAGAGCAAGAACGGGAGCTTTTAACAAGCTCCCCTCAACCGCTTCAAAAGCGTTTTGGTGTTCGGTTTTCCAACACCAATTAACATCCTTCTTAAGAAGTTCGTCAATGGCTTCGCCATTTCAGCGTAGTTATCAATGTACTTGTGGAGATAGTTGACTAATCCAAGACACTTCCGTAAATCTCTAAGATTTACAGGCGAAGGTCACTCCACAATGGCTTTCACCTTCGCGGGATCCGCCCGCACTCCATCCTTACCGATGAAGCATCCGAGGAAAGGAATTTCCTCAGCACCAAAGATACATTTGGATGCGTTTGCATACAACTTATGCTCTCGTATACATTCGAGCACCGCTCGAAGGTGTATCAGATGCGTCTGAACATCAGACGAGTCGACTTCCGCACGACTATTAACGAATATATCGTCGAAGTACGTCTGAGCGTACTTCATATGAGGGCGGAAGAGTTGAGTCACCAAGCGATTGAAAGTCGCTGGTGCATTTGAAAGCCCTTGTGTCATAACAAGCCACTCCCACAAATGCCGCTAGGCGTGCTGACCGCTCTAGGCGGAATATCGGACGCTCGCATGAGCACCTGATAATACCCGTCCACCAGATCTAAGGCACTGTATACAATACAGCCCGCCATATTGTTCTGGAGGACATCCTTCCGAGGAATCGGAGTCTGCATGGGTACAGTAGCTGCATTCAGCTTGTTGTACGCATGCACAATGCGCACTTTCCGTTCGGTTTACGAACACAAAAATTGGGAGATGAGTGGGGAGACTTTCTCTCCCGCACTATCCCTGCCTCTTCTTTCCCCTTGAAGAATGTGTAGATGACGTCGCATTGCTCCTTGGAGAGAGGACACTGCCTAGTGACGCAGTATTTGGTTCCAGGAACCAAATCAATTTCATGTCGGACTCCCCGATCCGGTGGTAACCCCATCGGTGGGTTGTCACTAATGACATCTCCGAATTCCTTTAATAAGTAATGGTAAGGGTCCTCAGGATCCGCGAGGATCTTGAGGCCGCTTCGGGCATTCAATGCCTGTTTGGTTTGCACCAAAACTGACTCGTCCATCGTGGATGAGGAGCTCAACTCCTCTTCCGGACGTAATACGACAACCTCGTCGATTTCATCTGCTTTCAAAGCAGTTTCAAATTCGTTGAAGGACATCTCCTCCAACGACAACAGTTCGCCTACCCCAGGCAACCGTTCCAGGCTTACGCCTTCTGTGACAACACCTGTCACACTATTCAGCATCCGATAGTACTGCTGACTACTGGCCTCGGGACTCATCCCTAGACCCAGATGGGGGGAGTCAATTGCCCCATCTAATGGAAGCGCCACGCGCCTATCCACAGAGGTCTCTACCTCTATTACCGGTGACTCGCCGGTCTCACCTATATCGACGTAGTCGGAATCATTTCCGACGTGCGAAAGAGATAAACTTCGGGTCTCTTCGCTTGGAAGCGCCTCGCGCTTAACCAAAGGGGTCTCTACCCCTACCACTGGAGTCGTCTCAGAGGAATCCACCTCTGTCAATGGCGACTTGCCAGTCTCGCCTATAACGGCGTGGTCGTAATCATTTCCGACGTGCAAAGGAGACGAACTACGGGTCTCTTTGATTGGAAGCGCCTCGCGCTTAACCACAGGGGTCTCTACCCCTACCACTGGAGTTACCTCAGAGGAATCCACCTCTACCACTGGCAACTCACCAGTCTCGCCCTTAACGGCGTGGGGATTAACCGCCGAATCCCCCTCGTTAATGAACTCTTCCTTAACGCCATTGGTAATGATCATTTCAGACATCCCAATCTCTGGCATCTCACGCCAGAATCGCTTTTGCGATCGAGCAAAGGTGGGTTCATGACTCGCCAATGCTTCACCCGACCGCGGGTGCGTTGAGCCAATGGACTTAGCCTTCCAGTCTATCCATGGCTCGTGGCGTTCCAGCCACTTCATGCCCAGAATGAGGTCATACCTCGAGTCCAAATCCAGGACTAGGCAACGTTCTAAGCTGTCGAAGTCTGCAAGCTTCAGGTTAAGGTCAATCGAGACCTTGGGTACAGAAACCTGTACATCCGTCGCAAGACGGACTGTGACAACGTCACGATAACGTGCCTCTAGGGCCTCGACATACAGACGACTCTTCTCCACAGAAGCTCGTCTGACATAATTGTCAGACGCTCCATAGTCTATCAAGACTCTCCAAGGCTTATCAAAACCTTTCACGTCCGCAAGGACTACCAACAAACCGGGCTGGTACACCAACTCGGTACTAGAAAGCACCGTTTCCCTGGGGGATTTGTGCTGTCGTCCCCTACTCTGGGGCTTAACAGCACTGAGGGATCTCCCAGTAGGGATCCCCGCACCTACTGGGAGCCGTCGTTTCCCGACTGCTTGGGCCAGGGCTTCTTCCCAACCCTTGGCCCTTTTAAGCGAGTATCTCGCTGGGGGTTCCGCAGACATTTGTTCCGCAGATGATCCGTGCTCCCACACTAGAAGCATCTCAGCTGTCCATGCCGCTACAACATTGCAAGGAGCTCTGCTCCGAAGCCCTGCGGAAAGGAGTCAGAGTGACTCTTAGCGGGAGGTTTCTCCTCCGCTTCTACCTGACTCAGGTCCATGGGTTCAGGACCCACCTTAGAGGAACGAAAGTTCCTCTTGGCTGTTGAACGCCATCTTGAACGCCTCCCCCAGGGATTGGGGACGGCATCGGAAGAGCTCCGAACGTGCTGGTCCTTCTCTCAGACTTACCATGAAGACGGGGATGGACACATTGTCCGAATACGCTTTCGCGTACATCCCTGCCAACTGGGTCTTAAGTTCTTGGATATATGTTTCGAGTCCCTAGTGCCCTGACGGCACCTCAGAAACACAAGCTGATTCTGAAAAACCAGATCAGGCGTTGCGTACATGTCCATAAGCTTCTGCTTAAAGACTTACCAGGTTGGCAACACGTCCGTGACTGACTCCGAACATGTGAACGCCCATGAACGGGCTTTACCCGTAAGATGGGTCAGCGCAAGTCCCACTTGCAAGTGATCACTGATCACATTCGCTGTGGCTAAGGCCGTTTCGACCTCTCGTAACCACACATAAAGGTTATCACCTTTTTCCCCAGAGAATTCCTTTATCTTAAAGGACAACGGGGGACGCACCCCCGTGGAACGATCTCCACCTAAACTCGTTTCATGAGCGATGAGGGCATTTACCCTTGCCTTTACGGCCTCAGGGCCCTGCTCCACTAGGAGCTGCATACCCTCGTCACCCAGTAAGGGTAACAGTCTTTTAAAGGCTTCCTGCTGGACGAGGGTCAAACTATCCCAATCGTCCTGACTCATCCCTTGCAGAGGATGCCTTAGTCTACCAACACAGTTGTTGGATTGACTACAAGTGCTATCAGATGTAGCCGGTGCGTATACGCAAGGTGCGGCTAGCGCACAGAGGAAGACTCTTCCTTAAAGCGGTATCTACCGCTACTTAGCCGATACGCCCTTATAAAGGGCTTAGTAGGAGAGCTCTCCTACTCGGGGCCAAAATTCTCGGGTTTGTTTACTACTTAGCCTTAACGGCTGTGTCCCCTTTACGCGGTGTAAGTAAAGGGAAGTCTCCCTCTTACCTACGACACTCACTGCACGCGCGACCGGTCGAGGCCGCGCGTCTGCACTTTAGAGTGAAATGTAAACTGAAAATATTTAATATGTAATTAGCCTAAATTAATTTAAACTATGTAAACTATATGTACAACTAAGCAGAATATACCCAATTCTTACCTAGCTAAAATGTAATGTACACACCTGTGTACCGACACGTGGATGGCTGACACACCACCACCCAAGGGCTCATGCCCTCATTGGTTAAAATAACCAATGGTTCGAAACCTTTCAAACCGGTCAATACTGACCGCAACCGTAGTGTACTCATGTACACCAACACTAAATGTAACTCAAATGTAACCCCGTTACAGGTTATCTGTGAAAGTTTGCATGGTTATCTTCGTCTTGACTTGCATAACTTCGAGTGATTCCTTCAAATCAAGTAAATGACTACAGTGGTCTAAGATGCATAATATTACGCCTCGATCGTCGGAATCGAAACACTTCCTTGCTTCTTTCAAATCCAGCTCATCAACTTGACTTCCACGAAACTCAAGCCACCTATACTTGATTTGCGTTTTTCTTTAGCTCCACCGTAGTCCGCATCACTGTAAGCCTTGATCTTCAAGCCATCACATAAGTCTTCAGATTTACTCTTACTGAGCTTGAGTGATTTGGTACCATTTAATGTACCACGCAGTCTTTTTCACCAAATTCCAATACGTGACAGTGGACGCATGAGTTCATCTTGTTGCCTTGTGCACGGCGAACGATATACCTGGCTTTGTGCATCTTGCCATAGAAAACTGCCGACGAGAGATTGAAAGTCCTTAATTGTATTTTTTCCAAACTTGTTACTTGATCACTTGGTTGAAAGGATAAGTCTTCGAATTCTTGACCAATTGACGACCTGACTGCATTCGCATCTTGTAACGGAAACCCTTAATGATTGCATCAATCGCGACTACTTTATAGAGCTTGTAGCCAAATTTACTGGCAAAAATAGCACGCATTCCCATAAATTTGGATGACATTCCCAAATTTTTGAGTTACAAAAAATTAAGTTCCTCGAAAAAAATCGTTACGATCTCCTCCTTGTGCCAGTCACAAGCAGGTCATCAGCGTAAATTCCAACGATGATTGTTTGCCCTTGAATTTGCTTCAGATAAAGACATAAATCGGTGATACACTGTGAAAATTGCAAATCCAGCAATTTTCCGTATATCAACCGGTTCCACAGTCGCCCTGCCTGGTTGAGGCCGTAAAGAGTCTTCTTAATCTTGAGTACTTTTTTTCTTGGTCTTCCGTTTTGTCTTAAATGTTTACATCTTGCATTCCTTGCGGAATGTGCAAGTAGATGTCGTGTTCATCTTCCGTAGCTTTTACATAAGCATTCGGAATATTTACATGCCTCGCAGAAACATTCCACTTGACCGCCAAACAAAGATCAGCTTCACGGTTCCAATATCAATAAATCAGCAAAAGTTTAAGTATAATACACTCCAAAGCGCTGTTCATTTCCTCAAGCTACGAGTTTTTCCTCGTATCTTTCGATATTTCCATCCTGATCCGACTTGGTCTTGAGCACCCATTATAGGTGAAGCGGTATACAATCCTTGGGGTTTTCGACAAGATTCCACACTTCCTTGATCTCCAGAGCATCCAGCTCCTCCTGCATTACAATTTTCGATTTTTCCTTGTTGGAACTCTTCTTCGTCTGACCGAAATATTTTGGGTCCATTTCCGTTACAAAGTTGACAGACCCAATTTCTTCAACTCTTAAACATCTTGAGATCCAGAAGCAGTGTCATAAATATTTGTTTGATATGCTTCATTTTTCTTGGGTTGACACCGCGTCACATGTCTCTCGCGTTGCCATTTGGTTTTCTTCTTGATTTTTTCTTGGACTCTTGTAATTCAGAAAGTCCCTCCTGATTGTCGATTTTCGAGCAGACGTTGTCGCAGCCTGTAGTTCTGATCTTGTTCCAACGTTTCAATGTTATTCATTTGTTGAGTGACAATAACCTTGCGTTCTGACTTCAGGTATACCTTAAAACCGTTGACCTCTTCACTTTTTCCACTAACGATCGCGACTTGAGCTTTTTTTTCACCAAGTTCTTGCCAGGATTCCGAAAAACTTTATACGGAGCTCTAACGCAACAATTTAGCCAAGATCTGGATTTTTCTTCTTCATCAATCTTAAAGGCGATAGACGTTTCAAATTTCCATTAATTGGATTGGGTTCAATATGAAAGCAGCTTATTGAACCGCACCGCCCCAAAACGAAAGACTTAATCCACTTGCTAACAACATCCATCTTGCCATATTCATGACTGTGCGATGCATGCTTTCGGCTTTTCCATTGCTGGTTGATTATTAGCCTCGCTAATTTGTCGTTCGTACAAACCCTTTGGCAGAATCCATCGAGTTTTTTTTATATTCGTACCCACCATCGGTACGTAATATCTGTACCTTTCATTTAAACTGCCGCTCAAAGAACGCCAAAAAATATTCAATTTTTTGGCGGCGACATCTTTAGTCTTTGACAAAAATGCGTGAACATACTTTGATTTATGATCAATAAAATTTATCATGTATCTTTTGCCCAATCAATCTTTTGGTGTAACTGGTCTCTTTAAATCGGAACAAATTACGCCGCCAACCCGATCAATTAGCACATTTAAACCACTGCCATTTACTGATCGTGGATTTTAGTTTGCTCGCACTGGGCAAAGGTAAAAAAATCATCCTTTCACGATCAGTCAGTTGGATCCCACTTGAGGGATCTTTCGCCAAACGTTCCACGGCATCGAAATTTAGATTACCGAGTCTTGCACCAAAATGCATTAGCGACCTTTTTTGAACATCCATTTGTCGACTCAAATCCGAATCATTTTCTTCCATGTCATTGAAAATGCTTTTGATTTCTGGTTTATCATCTATGCTAACGTTTACCGTAAGCTTCAGCACCTTGTTTCTCTTTAGGGATCGAAAATTGGTCTTCGGGTGGCCGTATGAAACATAATTCTGTTGCCCTTGATATACGCCATTTTTAATCATTTCCCCCGAAAAGAACGTAAGATAAGCTGTTTTAGACCGATTACTTACGTAAAAAACGTTATCAACATGTATCGTGTTGAGTTTCCATTCGCAAACACTTTAATCTTGATCCATACTTTCTTCAAAATATTTAAAACCTTTCCATCCGCCTGAAAACACGTGCCATTAACATCTTTATGGTCACGCAGGTATTTGCAGTCGTTGACAAGGTGAATGCTAGCACCACTGTCCAAAAACCAACAGCTACCATCAATCCCGGCCAGGTTATCGCTTATTGTCAGAGATAAATCAACCTTTTTTTGGCCTTTTTGGGACATTTTGAATGGATGTCGTCAACGTTTCCATATCCGTATCACTTGACCGGGTTTTCTTTTTCCTCGATAAAATTTACAGCATCAGAACCGAAAGTCTTCCTACTTTGTGCTTCGCCCTCCACCGCTTGTGCAAATTCGCACAATTCCTCAGCATGGCGCAGATAGTTCGACCTCGTATGGTCAAATTTTGCCTTCAAAATTGTTTCTAAATCCGGCGATGCATAATGAACCACATTGTCGAACGGAAGCGGCTCATTGCCGCTTAAGGCTTCCTAAAATACAACTAAGTAAAGATAGTGCTCATTCCAGGATATCCTTGTATTTTCCGGCTTTTGAAAAGTTTCATAGCCTGGGCAGAGCTGATGGAAGTGTGAAATCCATTAAGCATTTTATAAATCACGCGGACCAGCGTGGGAACTCGGTCCACCACGTGTCGCCTTTTCTTTTGTAATATCTTTCAGCGGTTACGCTAATATAATGCCCCAGGAGGTCGACCTATATTTCTTCGCTCCAAAATAATCCACATGACGATTCGGAAATCCAAATTTTTCGATAAAGTTTGTCCACCATTCCTTAAAACCATCTTCCAGCCCCCGGTACACATCGGTACCGTTAAACACCCTTATATATAGCTTACAGTCTTTTACCGTCAAACAACCTTATAGATAGCCTACAATTTTTGCAGATGATGTTCTGAACCCGGGTTGTCTATTTTCCATTGGTGAACCACTCCGAAATTTTGGTTATTATAACCCAGGGGTTTTGTTTCGGCGTGCTCTCAAGCGACGCCAACCGCATCCTGGTGCCAAGTCTCATCGAATTATTGAAGACATATATTTGTTCACGTCTTCAATGCCCTTGAATTCTCCTGTTTGTCAAGTCGTCCGCAAACCTGTTAGAGCATTTCCAATATTTTCATTCCTTCGGCTCCAAATCCTGCCGTTTTTTCTTCCTCAAGGTCCTCATCTAGCGACACATCATGACCCGTTGGGATTGTAACCTCTGGAAATATCTCGTAGCTCATACTTGCGTAGATTTAAAGAAACTGGTGTGGAGAAGCGGACTCAAGAATTTTGGTCGCTTTGTGCCAGCAGCACACCGATCGGCTTATCGGCGATCGGATTGGTGGAAATCAAGGATGCTTTTAAGACTATCGTGTGCGAGGGGTGTCAAGAACACGGATTTTTTGTAAGTCACATGATATTGCGTATACTTACATATTTTCATGTTTGTACATATTGGGGACCATAGGGAGATAGGATTGGTTAGTTTAGGTTTTGCCGAGTTTTGGGTTTTGCTTGGTTTTGGTTTTTGCCGTCTTTGGCCTTTAACTCAACAAGAAGTCGTTTCGTTAAGTACGCTAGTCGTCGCTGCACGTCGCAGAGTGTTTGGGAGCAGAGGGTCGAGTAATCCCCTCCAGCTCGTTATACCCGGCCGGGACGCGTTACAGGCGCACTTGGCCCGCCGGAAGTCCCTCGACGGGAGTACACATTGGTCGGCTTCACAAGTTCAAGTTTCACACGTTCGGAACGTGTAATCAAGTATTGGATTGTTACGTGGAGATATCGTTCGTGGAGTTTATCACGTTCTCATTGGATATCTATATTAGAGTATTGGACTTTTATTCTCGTATTGGTTGGGCTCTACGATCGGTTAAGCGATCTGCCCTTTGAAGTATATTTACTTGGAGTATAACTGGTCTGCCCATACCCAGGGTGAAGAGTTCCGCTCAGGGTACACTACCCAGCACGGTCTCACATTTAAGACCTACATCAATTCACGGCGACGATCCACCAAGTGTGTAACCAGCCCATTCCATCGGGTACACAAGGTGAGATGGAGACGCAGAAATCGGACCAGGCGTCCTATGCTGATGATCGCTCGTCTGCTAGAAGCGAACGATCAGATCGGATCGTAGGCGAAGGTTCGCGGGGTACCCCCCCCGTCAGTTGGAAGACTGATCACGATGGTGGTAAGGTTCTGGACACTACGGTGTTCGATTTTGAACTTGACTCCACCACAATGGTGCGCGTGCCCGGATCACTTGGTGATCGTGGATATCACCGAGATGATATCTGGCGAAGAATCGATTATAACGAGTTAAATGTGGAATCGTTCTGGGAGAGGACATAAGGAACGGTTATCGCCTTATATTCTCGTTGTCGATAAGGATGGCGATGTCCGATCTGGCCGGGTGGAGGACCAGATCGGGATTAATAAGTTTTTTACTCCCCATAAGGCTCCCACCGGAGCCGATCGGGACTATAGCAAGTATTGCTATAGTTCCGGAAAGGATTAGGACTTTTTTCCTGATCCTATGCATTTAAATGAACGTTTTTAAGAAAAGATAAAAAAATAAAAACGACTTGGAGGCTGATCGGAACGATCCGATCCATTTTCCCAAGGTCCCCAAGCAGAGGCTCAGAATGCCATCCGATGAAGACGACTTGGAAGAAAAGTCGCAGGTAGGGGATGGGGTTATCAAGGAAGAAGACCTGACCAGGATGTATTACATCCACGAGTTAACGCGATTTACTCGTGAAGACCAGGTCATGCGGATCTTAAACCTCCAGATCCCCAATCGACTTCTCGGACCCACCACCGAGCCGATACAAAGGGATCGGCCGTTGCTATTGGTGAAGAACCTGCTGGCGATGTTGGCTGAGTTCGGCATAAAAGTGCAAAACCTCTCCAACGTGCAGAAACTGTTCGATCTGGACACTTGGAAGCTGGAGATGTCGATGTCGACCCTCCATGATCATTTGGTGCCGTTGGTGGGGGCGGTTCGCCGCCCAGCTCCCACCGTGGCATTGAAGGCCGCTGAGGCCACGGCAGCATACGATGATGTGTGCTCAGATGATAAGTCGCTGTATCAGTCTCCACCTGCCTCTAATAGCTCATCGGAGTTGGAGGTCGGTGTTGAGCGGATGACCATGAGAGCGGATCATACCCCCATTGGAGCATAAAAAGGACGTGCGGCAGCAAGGAGCTGCATGCCGGTCGGGGCCCCAGGAGCCCCCACAGGTTTCAGTACCTCCGAAGGAGGATACCAACACGCTGCCCATGACCCAAGCTAACGTCCAAGCCATGTTTGAGGCAATGATGGAGCGTTTCATGGGAGACCGATGCCGATCGCCTCCGCGCCCGCATGCCCAGGACCGATCTGCCCGGCAAAATGTCAATATTTGCCGGGATGTTGATATGGAGTCAGTGGCATCAACGGATAAGGCTACCCTAGGTGGCAAACCAGTTGGCAGAGGAAGACGCAAGCCGCAGACAGCCCGACCGCGCCGATCAAGCAAAAACAGCGATTTCGACATGGAGTCGATCGGCGATCTGGATGACCACTATGGGTCAGACGGTGCAGGTGCGGGCAGAACACGCAGGGCTAACCTAGCCTCTACGACCGCCTTTGATTTCGGATCTACTGCGATCCCACGCATTCGCATGGCTGCGACCACGGATCTCAAGGATTTCACTGGAAAGGACGCCGACGAGGAGAAAGCCAGATCGTGGTTTGGTCGGTTCAAGTCTGCTTTCTTACGGGACCAGACACCACAAAAGGAATGGTGTCTGATTTTCAGGGATCTGCTGAAAGGACCGGCT
This sequence comes from Peronosclerospora sorghi, assembly GCA_026184515.1. Lineage (NCBI taxonomy): Eukaryota > Oomycota > Peronosporomycetes > Peronosporales > Peronosporaceae > Peronosclerospora > Peronosclerospora sorghi. The sequence goes on from CM047580.1 coordinate 15,601,932, forward strand.
GCGAACTGGATCCAGCAGTTGGGTCGGGATGTCCGATCTGACTGGGATATGCTATGTTCAGAATTTGAGGGGCAGTACTGCAACTCCGGATTCTCTACCGCCCGCAAATACCATCATATGCAGAAGCGGGGCGACGAGACACCGATTGAGTACTTGAAACTCTTGAACCTGGCTGCAATTCGCGCCGGGATAGTGATCAAGGAAGGCAACCCGCCGACCGGTGCCGCTATGGAGCACGTGGGTCACTACATCAGTACCCTTGATGACCAAGAGCTGGCAGATCAGCTCACTCTTCTGCGCCTCAAAGATGTGGGGGAAGTGGAGCAGACGTTGCGGACGCTGCAACAATCACGCAGCATGAGGGCGAAGGTCGCCGTTGGATCGGGTCGCTACAGATCGAAGGCCCAGACCGACCCGGTGAAGAGGCCCCTGACCAGATCGTCCCGTGCTGTTAAGGCGATCGTGACTGAAGACAGCACTGGATCGGAAGAGGAAAGTAACGGCCAGTCCATTCGGGAGTCAGACGAGGACCAGTATCGCCACGTTTTCGGCACGGAACCTGCCCCAAGGACCAGATCGACGCCTAACCAGGCAGATCGGAAGGGCAGGAGTGGGAACAAGTCCGATCTGGACCGACCTCGCAAGAAGTGTTCTCACTGCGGGTCAAGCAAGCATGATGGTGGGGACTGCTGGAAGAAGTTGATATGCAAGAAGTGCGAAAGACGCGGCGACCCCACCGATCACTTCCTCTTCGTGTGCAAGTCATGTGGAGAGATCCACGAGGACGGCCAGTGCAAGATCGAAGAGTTCTTCAATCTGATGCGCAAGTGGTATGTGCCGGGTAAGCACGCGGGGATGCTTCCACCTGACGTGGAGAAGATGTTAAGCTAGAACGCTCGCCAGGTTGGGATCTGGATCGAGCCGAGCGATCTACGTTTGGCATCTATGCATATGTCGGCAAGGAGAATATTTCGTCGATCGGGATCGTCCGGTCTACAATATCTTGACCGATGAATATTCCCGATCGAAGGTAGTCATGAAGTTGGATCTCTTCCTGGGAAGTATCGCGGATAATGGAAGTATCATGCGTCCGACAAAAATGGTTTAAGCAGGCGAAAGCCTGTGGAAAGATAAACAACCAGAAGGCAACGATGTTTTTCGACTCTGGGGCCGAAGTCTCGATTATCGACTCCGGCCTTTGCTCGTAAGGTCGGATGTCGTATAGAAGACACCCAGAGACAAGAATGCGTCGGAATCGGTGAAAGCTCTTACATGACCGAAGGAAGGACGCGCGTGAAGATCAACCTATCGGGTTCGTTGGTCTACTTCTTCATCGCTTGGGTTGGCAAGATGGCCGGTCAAGATGCCATGTTAGGCATGGATTTCATGGTGCCGGCAGGTATTCGCCTTGATCTGTCTCATGGAGTGCTTACACTCCCGGATGAGGTCCAGATCCAGTTAGCTGGTCGGCGGCCCCTATACGGATCGCACACCGATTTGGTCAGGTGGGACCAAGATGTCACCATTTCAGTCGGCCAATCCGCTGATACCCCGGTAGAAAAAGGTTTTCGATCAAGGAGGTTATGGGTGACCAGGTGCAATCGGTGGGTGTCAACCTTTGTGAAGAGCGCCGACCGATATGATTTTTTCCGACTAATATCGGTGGCAAGCCGCTTACGCTCGACCACAATACTATTGTTGGCATATGGATGGCGGAAGGGAAGGTGCCAAGAAAGATGGGGTTCGTATCGATCGGATCGAGACGGTATATTGAGTGGCAGAAGTTGGCTTACCAAGCGACCACCAATCCGATCAGCGATGATGGACCGGTGAAAGAAGATACCTAACCTATGGTGGAACGACCCAGCTATGTAACCCCAAAGAAGATATTAGTTCGAAAAAAGGCACCGCTGTCACCGGACACGGTGGACCATCAAGTAGATGAGCCAAGGTTCGTCAACGTGGTGGAGTCACAAGAACAGGCGACAGCGGGACCGGGAATAGAAAAAGGGGAGCATGGCATTGATGGCGCGGACCACGATGGCGCACCTAAGCAGATCGATGTCGTTGAAGAGCAGCCCGCCGATCGGGAACAGCAGTGTGCAACCGATTAGGACGGTTTGGGTGATATTGCCCCGGAAGACGATCAAGTTTGTATCCATGAGGGCGGGGATCAATATATTCAGGAGCGGGAAAGTCAGATGGCAGTCCTCCTTGAAGTGTCTGCTGATCCGCCCGAAGTCGCCTTGGACGATCTGCAAGTGGGTGATCGGGGTGTCAACAGTCCCGATCAGATCGATCAGCTAAAGAAGATCATATGGAAAAAGAAACATCTGCTGATCGGGAAAGGCAACACCTTACCCCCTGCTGCTCGCGGAGCGATCTGTGACATCGACGTGGGTGATGCCAAGCCGATCGACCAGCGATGCCGACGTGTGGCGACACAGTACCGAGCAAAATTGTCCGATCTTATTAAAGGACTGTTGGCCATCAAGATCATTAAGCCGTCGACCTCGCCGTCAAGGTCGCCTATTTGGGTCATATGGTGTCAATCAGTGGGCTGGAGGCTAATCCTAAGGATCTGGAGTCACTGAGCAACCTACCGTTTCCCAGATCACTGAAGGCAATGCAGCCCTTCTTAAGGAGCTTAAATTACTACAATCACTTCGTTGAAGACTTCACGATTTACGCGGCCGTGCTGTACGAGCTCCGGGAAGTCGACTACCATATGTTGTGCCAAGGAGATCGGGCAACTTACGGGAGGGCTGCGACTCTGATCTGCCCGCAGATTTTCCGCAGGTGGAGGAAGAGGATCACATGAAGCGTGCAAAGGTTGCTTTCGGTATGCTTAAGGCCAAGATGGCGACGGCACCGATTCTCAGACACTTCTATCCGGAAAAAGTGCCGATCGTCATTGTGTACGCTAGTAAGTGGGACATTTCTGCCACTCTAGTGCAAGAACATGATGGTGTGTACCATCCAGTCACTTTTACGAGCCGACGTTGAAGCCGAACGAAGTTAAATATGGAATCGTCGAAAAGGAAGTTCTGGCTTTACTACGGATTTTGGATGTGTGCTACAACCTGCTGGTCGGCCGATCTGTAAAGGTTCTTTCGAGAAAGTCGACATTGGCCTGGATATTATCAGCCAATGGAATGGACGGTCGGCTCGGCAGATGGTCAGCGATAGTGTCACAGTGGTCCCTCGATGTCGTCAAGTGCACCAAGGGAGAGGAGGAGATATTGGGAACATTGGCTGCCAGTATCACCACTCGGTTTGAAGTGGATGAATCTCTGATGGCGATTGCCCCAAGGAAGCAACCTGGACAGTCAATCTCGCTGCCGCCACCGATCGTCGATCGGGATGAGGAACTCCTGGTCTTGAGTTTCGACGGATCGGCTAGCGTGAAGAAGAAGGTCGGTTCCTATAGTGCCATACTGTGGAAGTTACCACAATGGTCTATAGTATCAGCCGCCGCCGATTTCACGCCTGACATAACGGTCAACGAGGCGGAATATCGGGGACTCCATCTATGTCTTGATCTCCTGTCGTCACAAAAGAAAGGGCGGATCATAATATGTGGTGACTCCAACCTAGTGATAAGGCAGATAACCGGGGAGATCGACTGTAAGGCGCCACGGCTGAAGTTGCTGAATGATCGGGTGATGAAGGCACTGAAAGACTATCCCAACTACGACTATTGCACGTGAAACGGGATTGGAACAGAATCGCCTATCACCTCGCGACCCAAGCTATGCGGGACCAGATCGGGGCGACGATCACCGAGGAGGCCGTTCTACATGAACTTATGGACATAAACAGACTCCCGGAGTTGATCAAGCCCAAGGACAGCCCTGATCCGGTGCATGTGATGGCGGCAACTAGATCGCGAGCTCGGAAGTCTCGCCGATCGTTCCCAAAGGAAAGGCTGAGTGAGTATGTTGTACAACAGCTAAGGGCGGAACGTATCCTCAAGGCGCAGGACGAAGAAGAGTGGATCGTCAACTTGAAGGCCTATCTGCGCGGTGAACAGTCCAAGTTAACGAATGAGAAGGATAAAGAGTGTACCAAGATCGCGGACAGTTACGATGTGGAGACAATGGATTGCTGTATTACTGCCGTGACGTTGATAAAGACAGTGCTGATCGAGATCGACTAGCGAAATTGGTGATCCCTGAGTTTCTACAGCCGGATGTCCTTAATCACTACCATGTGAGTCTATAAGGGGGACATCAAGGCATAGGCAGGACGTACCACAAGATCAGGGCCCACTTTTACTGAAGAGGACTTTTTCGGAGCGTGCAGAAATATGTGGGCTGTTGCACAAATTGCGGGACCGGAAAGGGCAGACCGATAATCAAGGGCCGATCGCCAAGAAATATCGAGGCTACTTACCCTTTCCAGGTGATAGCAATGGATCACATACCGTCGCTGCCCAGATCGACGCGCGGCAACACTGAGCTGCTGATCTGGATCGACCTATTCACTGGTCTGGTGATTGCAAAGGCTAGTGCATCCCGATCTGCGGAGCAGATCGCCCAGAGTTACGAGGAATGCGTTTTCAGAATGTTCGGCGCCAGCGAAGTTATTAGACACGATCGGGAACCCCGTTTTATGGCTGAGGTGTTCCGATCGTTAAATAACATGCTAGGCCAGAAGCAGAACGCTACGATGGCATATCGTCCGCAAGCGAACGGATCGGCTGAACGCATGGTGCAGACAATAACAAGGGCGATTAAGATGTATGTGTCCGATCCGGACCAACATGACTGGGATAAGTATGCAGAGAGACTGGTATTTGCACTCAACTCTTCAACCGATCGTGTCCGAGGAGAAACTCCTTTCTATCTGGCGTATGGATGGGACCCTCGATCGACACTTGAAGCGGCGATACCGATAGGCTGCACTCGGACGCGCGATCGCGATGCCAGTCGTTGGCGTATGCAGATCCAGAAGCATTATCAGCATGCGAAAGAAGTCGTCAACGAATAGTTGCGTCAGGCCACGCAATATCGAGCAGATCGGAATAACTATCAGGTCCGCCCTCATGGTATTGAACCAGGGGAGAGGGTATGGTTATACCTGGATTGGGTCAAGGAAGTCTATGCAAAGAAGTTGGCTCATATGTGGCGCGGTCCTTTCCGTGTAGCAGAGCTGTTCGGTAAGCATGCTTCCCGTCTGATCCCGATCGGCACAGGTTACAAAGTTTTTCCGATCGTGCACGTGTCCAAACTGAAGCTGGTCAGAGAGTTCCCCGATCGTCCTAAAATGCCCTGTCTGGTGGACGAAGCGGAGAGATTCGATTTTGATGAAGCTCTGCTGCCGGAAGACAGTTGGGAAAGGCAATTGGAAGAGGAAGAATTCGAGGTGGAAAAGGTGCTAGATGTCCGATCGGTCAAGAAGACACGTTTCTGTCGCACCCACCGAGAATATCTGGTCCTCTGGAAGGATCATGACGAAGCAACTTGGATAGACGAACTCGATCTAAATTGTTGAGCACTGCTACGAGAGTTCGAGCGAGAACGAGTCAGTAAGAATCGCTTCGCAGTGATGCAGACTCATGATGATGAAGATCAAGACACACAGTAGCACCGATCAGTATATCGATCGGTGTTAATATGTGTAATGTCTGAATTATTGTGAATTAGTGTGATGAACTGTGATGAACTGGAGTAGTGGAGTGACGAACGTGGTGATAATTTTCGCGATGTGGATGGAAACAGTGTGTGATAACGTGTTGGTACAAGTTTGGAGAAAGTGATGAGATTTGGTCAAGTGATCAGGTGATCAGGAATTTTGAAAGAATGATGACATGTATTATGGATTATCTGATCCGTTAACTGCCGCATCAAGAATCTCAATCACCCCACAGACGGCCGATAGTCAACGCCGGATGGTCTTCGATCTGGTTCTGGTGCTGATTGCGCCAGGGCTCCTTCCGATCGATCTGTATCAAAGCGTCCTTCAGGTCTGCGATCTGCTCGTCACAATGAAGACCGGGATACCAGACGCCGTCGTCAGCTAATACCCCGGCTTTCTCAACCCGACGCTTTGCAATATGTAGAACCATAGGATATAAAAAGTTGTCGATGTCGCACTCGCGGGCCAGCATCCCTCCCAGAACGAACTGGCATAGGGTCTGCCAGGCCTCGACCGCCCGACTCCGGCGCTTCTCCGGTTTTTCTGGAATGATAACAGGCCTTGATCATGTTGCGCTCGATCAGGAGGAAGCACTAGATAGTGTGTAGACTCCCAGATCGCTTGGATGTAGGCTTCATTGAAGGCCTTCACTCGACCTAAGAACGAGTCGATCCACGCAGCCGACGCAAACATGGACCCCAGCTTGGGGCGGACGAACACTTTCCATGGCTCATCTGCATACAGACGGGCGATTTGTGGTGCTGTGACCAGGTCCGCCCGTCATGCAGAAGCGGCAGGAGCCATTGAAGCTGGAGGAAAAGCCAGGAGTCTGTACGAAATAGAGACCGGGCTAGTATCTGCTTGGTCAGGGCTGATCGGTACAAGCTACCGATCTGCACGATGACCATGGAAAATGGGAATCTAAAGTCAGCGATGGGAGAGGTCGATCTCCGATCGACACCCCTTTAAATTGGGCGTGACGGTGCAGCCCAGATGTGCCGGGCTGGAACGAAGGCACCGATCCGGTTGACTCGCGCGTCCGTGCAGCACCATCACCCTGGGAGCTGATCACCTTATCAGCCCCCGATGCAGTCTTCGCAGGAACAAGATATCGGCGTTGATCGGATCGGAACTTGGATAAAGCAGTGATCAAGAACTCAGAATCTCCCGATCCGTCCCCCGAGTCCTCTCCGGAGGAAATATCCGTATGCTTGGTGTGAGCAGCGCGGGGGCGTAAGGGCGCATGCGATTTGATGATGATAGACGTGTCACCTACGTCGGATCTTGGGATTGGTAGATGCGCCAGCGTCTTGGCTTTCTTCTGAGGCACCGCTTGCTTCTCCTCGAGTTCGGAGTCACGCTCTATGCCTCGCGCCCTTGAGCCCTTCGACGCGTCCTTACGCTTCTTAGAAACTTTCGGAATTTTGTAGTGCTTACTTTTAGCCAATGAGTGACGTCGCGTCCGATCTTGGTGAAGATTGATCAGAGCGGCCGATGCAGATCGGTCAACGCTAGAGCTTGCATCCTGACGCCGGTGCAACAAGTCGGTTAACTGTTGGTAGAACCGATTTACGGCCGCCCAGAGACGGACTGACTCATGGGTCCAGGCGTCTGATTGGCTCTGGAAGGACTCGACGTTCCCGATCTGCTCCCTGACCACGACCTGCAACTCGCCGATCTGCCTCTTCAGGTCACCATGTTGGGTCGGAGTAAAGGATCAGTCCGATCGGACTGATCCTCCAACCTCTGCCGGTTGACCACCGCGAGCTGTTCCAGGAGGTGTGACCTGTAGGCCTCCAAACGATACAGATCATGCCGTGCGCCGATCAGCCCGTTCAAGATCGGTCGGAGCTGATCACAGTGGTCATGCGACTGACGATCAGCCGCGAATAAAGCGTCGAACGTTTTGGCGATGTCGGTGGGCAACCGATGTGCACGCAAAGGAATATTAGAGCAGATCCAAGATGAAAACAGGCCAATCGGCTTACCTCGCGTTGTTTGTTGGGCGATCAGGGACGGAGATGCGCGTTTTCAGCGATCACCTCCTGCAACTTCGTGGACATGGGGATCAAAGTGTCCACCTCCTTCCGCAGTTACAGGAGTGAAGAATTGTTGACGTCCAGCTCCGACTGAAGCTTCCGGACCGTTTTCCGGAGCTGATCGACCCCTATCTGATGCCCCTTCGGCGTGTCGGAATCTGGATTGTCGCGAGGGCTGTCAGATCGGACCGATATGGTAGGCGAATTGATATGGGGAGATTGGGAATACAGGTCAACTGCAGCAACGAACGTCAAGAGAGTTTACAAGATGACCAGGTGTACAAGGCAAGTACCTGTCGAAGGTGGACTCGAAGATCTGTCCATCGGTGAAGTCCGCTTCTGCGAAGATCTAGGATGTGGTGAGATCGGTCGTTACCGTTTCGCGGCTACGACCATACTCAGTGGCGGTTGTGGCGAAGCGGACTCAAGAATTTTGGTCGCTTTGTGCCAGCAGCACACCGATCGGCTTATCGGCGATCGGATTGGTAGAAATCAAGGAGGCTTTTACGCCTATCGTGTGCGAGGGGTGTCAAGAACACGGTTTTTTGGTAAGTCACATGATATTGCGTGTACTTACATATTTTCATGTTTGTACATATTGGGGACCATAGGGAGATAGGATTGGTTAGTTTAGGTTTTGCCGAGTTTTGGGTTTTGCTTGGTTTTGTTTTTTGCCGTCTTTGGCCTTTAACTCAACAAGACGTCGTTTCTTTAAGTACGCTAGTCGCCTCTGCACGCCGCAGAGTGTTTGGGAGCAAAGGGTCGAGTAATCCCCTCCAGCTCGTTGTACCCGGCCGGGACGCGTTACAGGCGCACTTGGCCCGCCGGAAGTCCCTCGACGGGAGTACACATTGGTCGGCTTCACAAGTTCAAGTTACACACGTTTGGAACGTGTAATCAAGTATTGGATTGTTACGTGGAGATATCGTTCGTGGAGTTTATCACGTCTCATTGGATCTCTATATTGGAGTATTGGACTTTTATTCTCGTATTGGTTGGGCTCTACGATCGGTTAAGCGATCTGCCCTTTGAAGTATATTTACTTGGAGTATAACTGGTCTGCCCGTACCCAGGGTGAAAAGTTCCGCCCAGGGTACACTACCCAGCACGGTCTCACGTTTTTAGACCTCACATCAATTCCCAGCACCGATCCACCAAGTGTGTAACCAGCCCATTCCATCGGGTACACAAGGTGAGATGACGAACGAATCGGACCAGGCGTCCTATGCTGATGATCGGTCGTCTGCTAGCAGCGGACGATGAGATCGGATCGTAGGCGAAGGTTAGCGGGGTACCCCCTCCCGTCAGTTGGAAGGCTGGGCACGATGGTGGTCAGGTTCTGGACACTAAGGTGTTCGATTTTGAACTTGACTCCACCACACTGGAGTTGTAGATGTCGTTTTTTACGTTCAATATCCTCAATTCGTCTTTTGTTAAATTTATCGCAACCAATATTCCGTTAACGATGAAAACAACACCCAAGATAGTCGCAGACAATATGAGAGGATAAACAAGTTAGCTACTTAATCAATCGAATGTGTATTGAGAAGTGATTATCTATCTGAACATGAATTATGCATACGAGTTGAAGTTTTAGCGAATTTGTATCTGTTGTGTCTCCTACACTACTTATACGAACCTAACAATAGGTATTAAGATTCCTATGTGCGCTACCTTATCTCTTAAAAGTACCAAATTATCAATGCTATAAATGAAAATATACATACACCCGGTTTTTGTACAAACCGTAATAATGAATATTTTCAACAGTATAGTATAGGTTGTGTATCACAGATACATATACGATTTTCACCACTATGCTATAAATCTTTATCTTCAGTTGAATTTTGATTCATGCATTTCAAGCTCGATGCTTAGAGAGGTGTTACTCGGTTTTTAATTACAAAAGTCAAGTGATGATCAGTAAGCACATACATTTCAAGAAAATCGAGCAGATTCTTATACGCCTACGGAACAGCGCTATTGCTTCGAGGGAGGGACTCAGAAACTTTGTCGAGCGATCCGTAGAGCGATGGGGTCATACTCGTATATGAAGATGATTATCTTTCTAGACATAAAACACGCATTTGCTCTTTTTGTGACGTATGAGAATAGCAATCACCAATACTAGGTAAGTAATTTTTCAAATTTAAATTTGAAATTTGATCAAACAAATTCAGTTTAATTAAATTAGGGGATGGTACCCATCGTTCCGGCGAACTGTTTCATTTAAATTTAATTGAAAATACGGTATGTCTAATCTTACTTTGAAACATAAAGAAAATACTTTATTTTTGCTGTAAACGACTGCGTGTGCATCTCGGACATTGACCGCTCCAATCATCGCGAGATTTTGCATTCTAATTCAACGTAGTGCTTCGTCATAAACGACGTTGCGCATTACTCGTAGTTCTGCAGAATCAGCTTCCAAAAGGACGAAGATGTTCTCCGATGCTGTCAACCGTGAAAAGGCGACGTGCAACTAGCCATGCATGAACACGTCCCTTGTGAGACATATGCCAACCTTGTGCAGCGTCTGTACCTTTGACTTGTTTATCGTCATTTCATACAGGAAATCGCTTCCGACAAACCATGTACAGCCGGCCTGATTGCTTAGTTGCTAATTCAATGAGCGGGATAAAGCAAATGTACCCTGTGCTTGCACAGGTATCCTTGCGCAGTAGATGCCGCCTCGTCTGACGTATCAGTTCAGGAGTTGTACGTGTACTGGGTCTCGCAGTAGAGCCGCCGCTAGAAGTGCTTTGTAGTCTTGTGACTTAGTTAAAAAAAATCGAAAAGTGAAAAATATATTATATAATTAAAAGAATTTTATCCTATAATATCTGCTTAAGCACACTAACCGTTATAAGCTTGAAATCTTCCAACAAAATGTATCCAGTCACTTACAGACAATCCGTTTCCACCATGAGTTTTTACGTGAAAGCCAAATATGGCTACATCAAAAAAAATCAACACCTTGCATGATCACCCGTTAAGAATTCAGTCTCAATCACACGTTCGGAACACCGACGGACAATGATGCGCGTGCCGTTGAAAAGCCCGTTGGATATATCCGGATTCGCGGAAGCATGATTGGTAGGCCAACCTTCAGTGCCAGTCGATGCGGTGGTCATCCATTCACGTCGAGCCGGTTCAAGATCTCCGTCGGGATTGCGTTTGCACCCTCCTCATTGTCAAAATTTTCGGCGTTGGCAACAGCGAGCCAATTCGGTGGTACAGGGCACCTAGGAGTACACCCCTCCCTGCATAAGCCGTTCATTCGACTTTTCACCCAGGGTCGTGAACGACAGCGCGCTGTTGTACACCCTGATCTTGATGCGGAACGCCCGAGCAAAAGGCGTTTCATCTCACAGCAGACTCCGTAACGGATCTTGTGGCTGTGCACGTTGGCCACCTTACCACGGTCGCAGAACATGGTGAAAAGTGGGCGTGCAATGGTTGATCCAGGACCCTCCACACGCTACTCAATACAATGGACCGCCCCACACTTGTGGATGCAAGCGGAATTTGCGGGGATCTCCTGACGTGCAAGGAGGAATTCCAGTTCAGCGGCGCGCACGCGGTCTTCCAGAAGCTGCTGTGCACACTGAGCATGTCTTGCTTCTGCCTGAGCTTGGCGTCGTTGTTCTTGTTGCTGTTGCGTCGTCCTCAATAATGCGTTGTTGAGCACGCCGCTCCCTATCCAATCGGATTCGTTGTTCTTGTGCTTCTTGCGTCTCAACAGCACGTTGTCGAGCATGCTGCTCCCGAACCAGTCGGTTTCTCCATAATTGTTTTTCTGGCGTATCAAGAATACGTTGTCGAGCACGCCGCTCCCGAGCCAGTCGGTTTCGCCGCGAACGTGGACTCTCTGGTTGCGGTGGTTTTTTTAGGGGGGTCGGGGGATTAATGCGGGTGGGCTATATTGCTATAAGGGCTGTAAGACCATACTTACAGATGATCATTCTATAAGCGCCATTTGTAATAACCAATGATAAAGTCCAATTCATTTAGGTCCGATATATAGTATAGTTTAAATTCGATTAGGTACGGGTTCGCGACCATCATTCTATTACATGCATAGGTCGATATATTCGATTAGGTAGGGGATCATCGATGACGACATGAATTCTGTCATTATATAGATACTAGTAAGGGTTCACCCGTGGTTTCACGGTGGCTGTGTGTGTAGTTAAAACGAATTCCTGCGTGACTTTGACGTCCATCCGATGGTGTCCCCTATACCTGCAATCTCTTTCCAGTGCTCTCATTGGCCAGTGAAGAGGGTCGCGGCATTTGATTGTCTGAGAGGGTGAGAGGGCACCCAAAGGGGCTACGCTTTTAATTATATAGATAGATAGAGAAACTCAATAAGGTACGGGATAGCGACATCAATTCTATCTGTTTCAATTCTTTCTTAATATATATATAGATTGAAATACTCGATTAGGTAGGGGATAGCGACATCAATTCTATCTGTTTCAATTCTTTCTTAATATACAAGTGTAGGTACCCGTCGTACCGACAGGGCAGGGCATAAAAACCGTCTGTCCGTCTACAAAACTTGTCCCCATGTATTTCTAGGGTTAGGGTAGAGAAAGCATATACTCTACATTATACTAATGTGGTCACAATCCTTGGGTCGCATGCCGTTACTGCAAGCAGTAACGGCGTGCGACCACTATCATCTGTAGCCTCTAAATCTACTTCGCTTAGGTACGGGGTCACGTACTTAATCGATAATCGATTCATACTTAGATCAAGATAATTCTCTTAGGTAACGGAATCGCGTACTTATTCAAATTCATACATAGATTAAGATAATTCGCTTAGGTACGGGATCATCGACGACATGGTATTCTTTTATATATATATAGACTAGGGGATGGGACCCGTCGTATCGACGGGGCAGGGCATAAAAACCGTCTGTCCGTCTACAAAACTTGCCCCCATGTATTTCCAGGGTTAGGGTAGCGAAAACATATACTATACATTATTCTAATGTGGTGAGCATCCTTGGGTCGCACGCCGTTACTGCTTGCAGTAACGGCGAGCGACCACTGTACCCCGTCGTACCGACGGGGAGGAGGGTATATAAGGTAAAGTCATAGAAGCAACTACGTGACCGGGAACGTCACAGGGAGGAAAACTCTTTAATAGATGTAAAAAGCGCCATTTCTAAACAATTATTTACGCTTTAATACTGATCTTCATGTCAATTGTACTACCACGGATTAGTGCGATTTTTGAAGCCAAAATTGTATCTATGTTTGTTGTCCTATAAACTGTAAAAGCGCTATTTATAAAGTCGAATTAAATTAGGTTCGATTTATAGTACAGTTGGAATTCGATTAGGTACGGCCTCAGCAGACGGACAGACAGACGGTCTTACATTATAGAAGTAGAGCATATTTGTAAATATTTTTGCGTCAGATGGACAGAAAAAATGGTTTTATATTATATTAATAGAAAGATATAGATGGTGACTTTCCCTTCAAAAATCAATTTTTACCTATCAGATGCACTAAGGCTTCTTTACGTTACTACCAAATTGCATATTGAATCTCACTTTTCGAATGGTATCCTTGATGTCCAAGCTTAGCGTAAAGAACGTGGACGTGAAGGGCAGACGTGTGCTCCTTCGCGTAGATTTTAACGTGACCTTTGCTAGTGACGGATAGATCTCAAACACTCAACGTATTGATGCCGCTCTGCCCACTATTCAGTATGTGTTAGACCACGGGGCCAAAGCCGTCGTCCTTATGTCGCATTTGGGCCGTACGGAAGGTAGACCAACGCCCAAGGACTCCCTCGATCCCGTCGCTTCCGTTCTTGAGCAGAAGATCGGCCGCAAGGTCACTTTTCTCAAGGACTGCGTTGGTGCAGAATTCGAAGACGCCTGTTCTAATCCTGCTGACGGTAGTGTAATCCTGCTCGAGAATTTACGCTTCCACGCGGAGGAGGAAGGTAAAGGCAAGGATGCTGAAGGTAAGAAGGTAAAATCCTCTCCCCAATCCATCGAAACCTTCCGCGCTTCGCTCGTCAAGCTGGGAGACGTCTACGTCCACGACGCATTCGGTACGGCCCACGCGCGCACAGCTCCATGGTGTTCGTCGATCTTCCTGTAAAGTCTGCTGGTTTCTTACTGGAAAAGGAGCTGGTTTACTTCGCCAGGTCTCTAGATGCAGCTTCTTTTCATCCACGGCCTTGTTCGGTGGGATAGGTAACCCAACGATGCCTGCCTGTCTATTTTGGCGCATAAGGATACCATTCTATGCGGAGTACATCTCTTTACTTGTCTCCATCTAAGCCGCGATCATGCACCCTGTGCATCAGCATCCTCTGCCAAGCCGGGACTTCTTTGAGTCACGCTTCAGTACATGGGATCTCGAACTTAATCGAATTCATACTTAGATCAAGACTATTTTCGCTTAGGTAACGGGATCGCATACTTATTCAAATTCATACATAGATCAAGATATATTCGCTTAGGTACGGGATCATGACGACATGAATTCTGTTATTATAGACTAGCATAGTACCCCGTTGTACCAACGTGGCGATTGCCTGAAACACATTAACTTAACTCCACTTAAAATGTCATTATTCTTAAAACGTGCCACGTTATTCTGACTAACGAAACCGAATAGTGAAGTACAGTAGCACGAAGGCCACTAAGACGAATATAATGAGGTAGAGCATGTGTTACGGGTCCCATCCCCTAGGGGATGGGACCCGTCGATCGACGGGGCAGGGCATAAAAACCGTCTGTCCGTCTACAAAACTTGCCCCCATGTATTTCCAGGGTTAGGGTAGCGAAAACATATACTATACACGTCGTACCGACGAACTGTTTCATTGGAATTTCATAAAAACTACTGTATATATATCTAGATTAACCTTTAAAAAAAGTAAGATTTTTTTTTGGTGTTAACGATTGCGTGCAATGTCGAATATTGGTAGTGAGTGGGCAGGTATTGCTCAATTATTATACTCGCTATAAGGCCGTACGAACAGACGATTATTTCTACAAGCGCTATTTGTAATATTTGTAATAACCAATGATAAAGTCGAATTCAATTATCTGTATTAAAGTTAGTTACCACATGACTTACTACAATATATGAGACACCGGTTTTTATTAAAGTTAGTTACCACATTACTTACTATATATGAGACACGTCAGTCATATAGGGTTAGGGTTTAGGGATTAGGGTCAGGGATTAGGGTTAGGGTTTTTCTGTGTTAAGGCTATTTCTCCTTTTTGGTTAATTTTAAATGGGGTGTCGTTTTACCAACTATCATTCTTTTTTATATATAGATGGCTAAGTGTACTACATGAATATTAGACATAATTTTTAGAAACCCATCTACTACTTCACGAATGCATTGTTTGCGTCATTGCTTCATTCGGCATCAAGCATCAGCTTTGACGTTTCGAAGAAACTCATCCCACACTCTAAATTCTACCAGATTTGTCTCCACTGTACGCGTCCGCTACGCTCCAAGTCTCACTGGGTACCTGCATCTCGGTGGGCTACGCACTGCATTATTTAATTTTCTATTTGCCAAAAGCTTCAATGGACAATATATTTTGCGTATTGAATACACTGATAAAGTACATGAAGCTGATACAGTAATTAATTACTTTGGCAGTTATTTACTCAATTACTTTACTATAAAAGTCACGTCAGGTAAACGGCTCTGTCGAGGCGCTTCTGGACAGTTTAAAGTGGTGCGGAATTCGGGAAGATGAAGGTAAGCTTCTGATGCCCTCGATGTTGCACTGATTTTATGATAGTGACCATTTTCTCGGTCAAGTGCAGGTCCTAATGTTGGAGGAGCATACGGTCCCTATATACAATCGCAGAGACTTGCAATCTATCAAGAAGCAGCCGAAAAGCTAGTTAAGGTATAAATAAGTTCAAGTTACCTCTTAGGATAGAATTGACTGTTGGTTGGAGCTAGAGTGGCCACGCTTATCGTTGCTTCTGCACGAATGAGCGGTTGCAAAAGTTGCGTAATTCGCAACTTCGTCCCGGTGAAGCGACGATGTACGATCGTGCGTGTCTAGGTCTGGATGAAAAAGAAGTGAAAGAGCAACTGGCTCGTGGTGAGTCCCACACAACACGGATACTTACGTCTTGAATGTGTTTGGTCGTATTTATGTCAAGCAACAACAAAGATTTGTTGAATTCTTCGTTTTCAAGAATACACATCCACTCATCCAACACGTCAAGCATATAATGCCTTTTACCATCATCAACGGTCAGCTGAATTTTTCCGAAATGTTGTACCATTTTCTTTTCCCACTCCCT
Source organism: Peronosclerospora sorghi (assembly GCA_026184515.1). Taxonomy (NCBI): domain Eukaryota; phylum Oomycota; class Peronosporomycetes; order Peronosporales; family Peronosporaceae; genus Peronosclerospora; species Peronosclerospora sorghi. The sequence continues at coordinate 15,617,929 of CM047580.1, forward strand.
GAGAAACATGAATCATCACAATGAAATCAGTACAACAGTGCAAAAGTAGCGTTTTCTAAGGAATTAATCGGAAAAAAGTCATCACCTCACAGCAGAATCGGGCTATACCATTAATAAATAAAGATGTGTGTATTTGTGTGTGTGTGTGTGTGTGTCAGCACAATCGCGCAGGCTTTCCAAACTTGTATTAGTATGCACATCCGAGAATTGTGAAGAAGTCCACTGAATATACAAAAAAAAGAGCTGTCAGTAAGCACCACGCATCATAATTTTTCCAAGCGTCTCTCACTTTTGACAACACTCTTATGATACGAAAGTTCGAAAGCAGTCGCCTTTGAGTTAAAATCTCATACAGCGTGAGTGCGAGAATCTCTGATGAAGCACCCATGGACGTTTCTTCTAGCTGGCGCTCACCGACCCTGTGGTGCAGTGGTTTAGGCCCCACCACGGGACCGGGAGGTCACGGGTTCGAGTCCCGCAGTGGACACGAATCCAAGGTTGGGTAGAGTCGGGGTCCAAGTGTAATGAAGAGGCCCTTACAGCACGCTCTTGACATGGCTTACACCTGTCCGATTAAATGGGGAGGTTCTAAAATATCTCTAGCTGGCGCTGAATTCTGTGAGCATCCATCCCTTGTAAGTTGATAAAGAATAACTTAATAGAATCAGGAGTAAATTCAAATTATTCGAGCTCGATATGGACGATTTCCATCGACGCATGGTAGATATCCACGCTAACGAAGTAATACACAACAATTGCGTATAAGTACAATGCATCATCCTATACAAATTATTGTAATATGCGTAACATTTACGGCACGTTCGGAGCTGTTGTATCATCCTTTTATAGAAGACGCATACGCTTTCAGTCGTTGGATATAGCTCCAGTACGCGCATCATGAAAACCATTAGCGTCGAGTAGCCACACCACCAATGACGCATGTCCAGGCTGACCATTAGAAATTGTCACACACGACTGTACAGTCGCTGCTTCAACAGTGCTGTGTGCTTCGTTTATTCCTGTTCGCATAGTTGTCGCACCTCTTCTTCGAGAGCAAACGCTTGTTTTTCCATTGCCATTATTAATTGACCACACACACACACACACACACGCACACACACACGCACACACACACGCACACACACACACACACACATACACACACACGATTGGTCTCTCCCGTGAGTTCTTTAAGTCACGCTTCAGTACATGGGATCGCGTACTTAATCGAATTAATACTTAGATCAAGACTATTTTCGCTTAGGTAACGGGATCGCATACTTATTCAAATTCATACATAGATCAAGATAATTCGATTAGGTACGGGATCATTGACGACATGAATTCTGTTATTATATAGACTAGGGGATGCTACCCGTCGTACCGACGAACTGTCATTGAAAATTCGCTGAAACTACAGTATATGTACATTTATTTACCTTTAAGCAAAAATATTTTTTTTGCTGTTATAGGCATACGTTGCTTTGTAGTCTTTCCGGTACTTTTTCAACAGCGTTGCCTGTTATCTAGATAATGTTATAATGTTATATGTCATGTCAGATATTGAGTGAGGACTTCTACTGAAAAGACTGTGTGCGAAGAAGCCGTATATATTATA
>CM047580.1:15619946-15636325 GCA_026184515.1 Peronosclerospora sorghi
TATTATATTATATTATATTATATTATATTATATTATATTATATTATAGATCCAGCACCAGATCATCATCCTCATTCACCCTTCACTTTTCTGCAGCCGTCTCTTTCATCGAACTTGTCGATTTCTCAGGACTTGTCAATTTCTCGGCCTGCTCGGATTTTCCTTTATTACTTTGACTCATCTTATCCTGGGCTACATACTTTGTCTCGCTAGCTTTTTCTTCCGCCTTCTTTTTGCCTCGCTGGCTTCGCTTTTAACGATGTCCTTCACCTGTCCAGCCTCGTCCTTCACCTACCCAGCCTTGTCCTTCGCCTGCCCAGCCTTGTCCTTCGCCTGCCCAGCCTTGTCTTTCGCCGACACCGATGATGTCACGCGATCGCCGTCGTTTTATAAAGAACAATACAGTCTTTTAACCAATTAAAAGAAATCGATAGTACAGTTCGACTTCACTTAGGTTCGGGATCGCGTACTTAATTGAATTCTATACTTAGATCAAGATATTCGATTAGGTGCGGGAGCGTGCAGGCACGACATGAATTATGTTATTTGGGGGGGTCAGACATAAGAAAAAAAGTGTTTATTTGGTGAAACAAAAACTCGCGATATGAACGTTTATTTCACATGATATACACACTTTGAAAATGAGCAGCTCTCGAGCTGCTCATATCCGAAATAAACGTTTATTTCGTTTCGAAAAATAACCCCTTTGGTGAACGGGCCGCATGAACGGACCCTATTTTTCCAAGTGCCAAAATGGTGCGCATGTGATCATCTGGAATACGGTGATGTTCTAACAAGTGACATTTTCAATTTTTCATTCCTTATCAGGGTAACATCTCCCGCTCACAGCAATCGCCACGCGAAGCTGATGGTTGTCAAAGGAGGCGAACGCAGTGAACAACTTCCCGTTGGTATACGTTCGTGCTACATCATCGGACGCAATGAAGAGTTAAGTGATATCTGGTTCCAGCATCCGTCCATCTCTCGTCAACATGCACTTTTGCACATAATGAGCATAAAAAATTGTCTCATAGACTTGAACTCGGCACAAGAAACATTTGTGAATAATACAGAGCTTGTACTAAACGAACCTTTCCAGCTGCAGAGCGGAGATTTGATCGAATTTGGAGCAAGTAGTAAGAAATTTACATTCCAGAATATGTTGACAGATGGAAAAGAAGGCATCGATAAAAAAGCTCCCAAACAGTCCCGCGCAGTGAGGAAAAGCCCAGTACTTCAAGAAATGATGCGTGAAATGCAGAGCTTGTGCAACAAACCGAATCAGAATCAATATGACAAGAAAAAGATGACGACGGATGATGTCAAAAAAGCAGAGGAACGGAAAACAGTGAGCGTTGTTGTCTGTTGTAGCCAGATTCGTTTCGACTAACTATCAGATGTCGATTCTATTGAATGTTAGAGACAAGCTGAGATTGCCGCAATGACCGCGCAGATGATTGCAACATCTGCGCAGATTCCCAAGAGTGTGGCTGGACAAGAAGCGAAAAGAAGCGATGAGGGTGTTGATACAGGAAGCACCGCAGGTTTTGAAAATTCCGATGAGGACGATGATGGTGCCCAGGACGATGTTTCTCTTCGATGTGGCTTGCCCAAGTCTCATCAAGTAGCTCTAAAATGTCACGTGAAAAGTCTAGCTTGCATTTCTGTAGATGCGCCTGGTGCGCGCGTGGCCACGGGGTCTACAGACTACGGTGTAAAGTTGTGGGATTTCGCGGGTATGGCACGACATGTCCGTCCATTCCTTGAGATTGAGGTCGAAGAAGGTTACCCGCTTGTAGCTGTGAGCTACAGTCCATCAGGGAACCGATTGCTTGCGGTCACCGCGTCTTCGCTACCAAAGGTGCTGACGCGTGAGGGCGTCGAGAAGATGCAGTTTGCAAAGGTAGATATGTATGTCGTTGACATGGCGAACACCAACGGACATACTCACACAGCAACTGGAGGACAATGGCATCCAAAAGCACGTGAGCAAATGATCACGAGCTCCCTGGATGGTACGGTGCGATTATGGAAGACAATGTTGATACCGTTCAGGAATATTGATATCTAGATGGAAGACGGCCTTTTCGTACGGAGACCCATCCGGACCCAAAATTTCTATACACGACGCAACATAGAAGCCTAATTCAATGGCGATCAACAATGTAAGAAAACTGACGAAAATGACATACGAGCTTCGAGGTGGTAAATTTTGTCGTCTTTGGGCCAGTAGCGATCTCTTAGGCAGAATCATGCCCCTTAGAAAACACGCCCAATCAGCATTTGGCCCTCGCATCAACACTTACTTCCAATCACAGTGCTTTGCGTATTTGAAGTGAAATAAACACTTTTTTTGAAGTGAATAAACGGGTCACTCAGATCTGGCAGGGGTGTATATCAGTTTGATATAAACCTGATATTTGATTGATATAAACGTTTATTTCGTTTGGGATAAACTTTAAGTTTGACCCCCCCATTATATAGACTAGCATAGTGGCCCGTTGTACCAACGGGTGAGGGGAGGAAAAAACAAAAAAAATCTTATAATGGCAATAAAAGAAATTATTGATGAGACCGTTAAACGGGATCGAGAGCGAACGGATTCATTTTATTGATCTTCGTATACATAGAAAGAAACTTCGTCACCTTCTCGTATCAACGTGTCTTTCCCGGCACGAAAGCGTTGCGATGTGTCACCGCTTTCAGCCTCTTGACCATCAGATTGTTTTGACTCAAGTACTTCATGAAAGGGAAAGTAAATGTCAATTGGACGGTCGCAACACTTGATGAACCCAACTCCATTTTTAACACGATTGACCACACTGTTCTCACGCGTCATGGTCGCGAGCTTGGCTTCAATCTCTTTCTCTATCTTCTCTCGTGCTGATAATGTTCTTGACAAATCTGTCGCACGCTTAACGCCTGTTTTTACGATGTTTTGCAACCCTAAATCGCACTTCATCCCCAAGTTGCGGAAACAGCTTTGTACTACTTCGATCGCTGTTGTGTGTTTTCTCCTCTCGTGTCTCTACTTCCTTATTTGCCATACTGTCGAATGCAAAACGAATTACATCGCATCGAAAGTGCGAATTGTTCTCGACCTTGTCCTGCTCTGTTAGTTCCACTGTTTCCTCTCTTTTTTCACTTCAATGAGTCCATATTCTTCACGATATACATACCGTTCATCCTGAAAACTTCCTCGACCAGCATGGCTTCCACGTGGTAAGCTGTTCGTCACGATACCGTCAAGTATTTGGTCTGTGACTACTTCTATTTGAATTGTTCCTTTTGGTAATACAGTCAACCCTCTCTATAAGAGCCACTGTTATAAGAGCCATCCACTATGAGAGCCATTGCCAGGACCATACGGATCTCCGCCAGCAAAAATCATCTCTCTATAAGAGCATTCCATTTATAAGAGCAAGATCCGTGCAAGAATATACGTTTTATACATAGTGACCCTCGCTATAAGAGGCACTAAATTTGTAGTATTTTAGAATTGGTTACCAGAATGCCATGGAAAGCCTCAAAATGCTTCTGAACTGTTGTTTTACTGTATAGATTTACCAAAACAATCAGATATATAAAAGGGGAGCTCATATCCCACCCATCAGCCATCACTCAGCCCACACAGGTGTACCACAGTCCTGTATTTTGTCACCGCATCACATCAGGTACATTTTTCCTAGCACCAAGATGCCACCGAAAACAAGGCAGGCCATCCCTTTAGAAACAAAGAAGGCAATTTTCGACTACCATGAGAGCCATCCTTCTCTTACCCATGAACAGCTTACGGAAAAATTCAACCTCGCCAGCCGTAAAACTATTACAGGTATCATCCGCTAGAGGGAGAAAATTTTACAAGCTGACATCAAGGCTACAGCAGGCAATGCCGATCCTGAACGCAAAAAACTACGCGTGTGTGATTTCCCTGAGGTGGGTGCCTTCTTTAGTGCTCTCCTCATCACGCACCTTAATGATCTTGCTAACTTTACCACGCGTCAGCAGTTGGACAAGGCTGTCAAGATCTGGTTTGTCCAGATGAGGTCCAATAATGTGGTGCTCACTGACGCTCTCGTAATTTCCAAGGCACTTTTCTTTGCCGAGTCCCTTCGAATTAATAACCCCATGCAGAAGGAGTTCTCTGCGTCCGACGGGTGGCTTCAGCGATTCAAGTCACGCCACAACATAAAGTCCTACCGTCTACACGGAGAGGCTGAGAGTGCCCCTATTCAAGATCTGACTGCATTCCGCCTTGAAATCCAAGATATTACTGGAAACTATGCCCTTAATGATGTTTTCAATTGTGATGAAACTGGGCTGTTTTTCCGTATGTCCCCCAACAAGACACTTGCCCAGTCTGTTGAGAAAGGGTTTAAGAAGTACAAGGCCAGAATTACAATTCTGCTGGCGTGTAATGCCTCTGGTTAGTGGTTCTGTGACCTTGGTGTATGTTTTTTTATTCATTTTCTCTTAAAATGTTGCCCAGGATCAGAAAAACTCAAACCATTAGTCATCGGGAAAGCGTCCAAACCCCGTTGCTACCGGAACGTGGACATGACAAATCTAGCGCATGTCAAGTACTACAATAATAATAAAGCATGGATGAGAAGCGATATTCTTAAGTCATGGATCCTTGAAATGAACCGAAAATTCCGACGCGAAGATCGTAAGATCTTGCTTCTTGTTGATACTGCCAGTCCCCACACGGTCGAGGAATATGAAGGTCAACTCACCAACATAAAGGTGAGCTCGTGGTGGCGATCAGAGTCTGACAGAATTTTCACATGCTAAATGAGTCCTTTTTAGGTTCACTATCTGCCGCCAAACACAACCTCTCACCTTCAACCAGCGGATGCTGGTATTATTTCTAATTTGAAGGAAAAGTACAAGGCGAGGTACATAGAGTAATTACTGGACAGGTTTGATACCACAGGCGAGCATCCATTTACTGGTAAAACGAAGTTTAACCTGCGCCCAGCCATCAACATGCTTGTTGAGGCGTGGAATGACGTCCAGCCCACAACAATTGCCAATTGCTGGAAAAAAACTGAGATTTTAGGATCCCGTTATCGTCACATGGAAATCAATTCCTTGCTTAATGAGGAAGAAATTGATCCGGTTCTCCAGGTCTCTCAACTCCTTGACAGGATCCCTCATGATGACATTTACAAGCCGATGGAAGCACAAGCCTACCTGGAGGCTGAAATGTCCCTGCCGGTCATCGAAAGCCTTACTGATTAAGAGATTCTGGCTGAAGTCTTTCCTCAAAGCGAGCAAAACGCGGTGGGGGGCGAAGATGAGGACAGCGGTGAGGAGGAGGCCCCGATGCCGGTGACCTGGGGCCAAATGCAGGAGGCTGTGGACATCCTCCTTAGTGGCCTCGAAGGAAGAGCATCTGGGTATGAAAGGGCAGAGGGGATGGATCTGCAGCTGCGTCAATTCCGCCGTTTTGTCCTCTCTAGCAAGGTCTCGACCTTGAAGCAGACAACCTTGATTGACTTTTTCAGGCGCAACAAAGTCAAAGGGCGTGCTGAGGATTGAAAAGGTCGCTCCAGTTCAGCAGGGTAGTTAAATTAGTATTGTAGCTGGCAGAATGCTTACACCACTAGCCCTGAAAAAACCTTCCGTTTGAAAATTCGCCTATAACATCCAATACAGTTAATAAAATCTGAGGATCTTTTTATATGTGAGTAAGATCCACTCGCTATAAAAGGCAGAAATGTGGTATATAATCGGGGATGTTATAGAAAGGGTTGACTGTATTGGTACCATGGTAGATAAATGCGAGTCTGTTACATTCATACAGCTGGAACATTACACGTAGCGTTAGTAACATTACACATAGCGTTAGTAACATGGTCTTTTTGCATCGCGAAGAAGAAACTTAAAGAAACAATTGATTACGTCTCGGCTCGCGCTGTAATCCGGACATGGTGTGGTCCGCCCTTGTATTGGTACCATGGTAGAGAAATGCGAGTCTGTTACATTCATACAGTTGGAACATTACTCGTAGAGTTAGTAACATTACACATAGCGTTAGTAACATGGTCCTTTGGCATCGCGAATAAGAAACTTCAAGAAACAATTGCTTACGTATCGGCGCGACGCACAAACAAAATCGTCCAGTGAACAACGCACGTGATGGCATAGGCCCAATACAAAATAAGCCAAATGTAGAAAAGCAGCCACGACATGTTCGAAAAGAGAGGACGATATTGAGTTTAATCCCATCACATAATAAAATCAGATCTCGAAATTGATAACGTACTGAAAGTTTAGATTCCACAGGTTACCCGTTTCACTTGCAACGGAGTTACCGCGATCCTCGCTTTGACGCAATTTGCTTCTGCTTGCTGTCCAGCAGTACCCAAATTATGAATCGCCTGCAAAGCCCGGAATTGAAACCAGAAGAATAGATGTAAGGAGACCTGGGTAAACATTGTGTGAGATTAATTTTTTTGTCATCGCTCGTTCAGACATAGTTTTACGGGACGGGATTTATACTCAAACTTCGTCCACCTTCATCCTTGTATATTATTAATAAGTGACTGTATCATTGATCGATATCTGCGTTACAACAAAAAGCAAGCGTAATAATCGTCTACAAAATCAGCAACAAACATACGTTAGCTCATTTGAATCCAATGGCGCGTGCTGATCGCGCATTCGCGCTCGCATACCGGAGTACAAACCTCGTCCAACCTTCCTTTTGGTATATTTTAATAAGTGACTGGATTATTGATCAATATCTGCGTTACAACAAAAAGTAAGCGTAAGAATCCTCTATAAAATCAGCAACCTCCGCCTACTGATCCGCCAGTGCCACCACTTGCACCACCAGCGGCTTCACCACCATACCGGCACCAATTACTCCATGAGCTCCGTCGGCAGCACCGCCACCTATAGAGCCGCCAACCCCACCGCTTGCACCACCAGAGAGGCCACCCGCAGCTCCAACCGCAGCTACACCTGCAGCTCCACCACCGATACCGCCACCAATTACTCCATGAGCACATGGCACATTTCTAGGTAGAAAAACACACTATTTACCCTCAGATAATCCCTCGCGGACGCATTGATAGCCACACCAACCACACCCACGATATGCACTGCGATACCGATGATGCCACGCGTTCGCCGTTGCTTTATAAAAACAAATACAGTCTTTTAACCAATTAAAAGAAATCGATAGTACAGTTCGACTTCGCTTAGGTTCGGGATCGCGTACTTAATTGAATTTTTATACTTAGATCAAGTTATTTGCTTAAGTGCGGGATCGCGACATCAGTTCTGTTATTATATAGAATAGGGGATGGTACCCGTCGTTCCGACGAACTGTCATTGAAATTTCACTGAAACTACAGTATATCTATATTTACTTGTTAATTATTAGTTAACATTTTTTTCAATCTCATGTGATATATAACTGAATTTATTGTGTAATTCGTTCAGTAAAGCCCAGGTCATCACGACTTATTTAAAATTATCTCTCTTGACCCTGTTACCGTGGGTACATTATGTATATGTAAATAGGAGACCTACTCTCACCCTGTTCTAAAACTAATTCTAGAATATGAGAGTGTGGTTGGCTCCTTAAATCTAAATATGATATTGTGTCACAAAGCGTACACCCAGGCGGCGAGTACCGGGTACACGAATCTGCTCACGCATTTGCGCATCAAACATAGGGATTGGGAGAATCAGATTAAATCCGAGGTCCCGGTGACGCCGTCAGGGGGGAAGGGGTGACGGAACTTCCGACGCCCATGCCGTTGACGTCGTCCGCAACGGTAAGGGACGACACCGGGGGCGTCCCCAAGATGAAACGCCTCGCGGGTCGGAAACGTGGGCTCGTGTATGAGCACTTTGAGGACATTCCAAATATAAAACGATGCGGTGTCGCTATTGTCACGGCGAGACGCCGCAGTTAAGTGGACGCATGAAATTTCACCTCCGCGCGAAATGTCCCCGCGTGTCGGACGACGTCAAGGCGAACTTTGCCACCGCGGGGCCGAAGTTGTTCATCAAGGTGGAAATTGTCGCGAAAATGGACGTGGCGACGACGGATGTGGTGACGACGGGGACGCTCCCACCCTCGACTGCTGTCAAGCCCTTTGAGGTCACACCGGTAGACTCGTCGGAAGTTGTGGAAACGTCGTCACCACGCTCGAAGTTGCAGTCGAGGAAGCAGCAGGACGTGTGGGACTTGCTCTTGTTCGAGGAAAAGCTCACGGCAGCACTGGTCATTGCCCATGCTCCCTGGGCACTTTTAGACACTCCATACTTTAGGGCCGCCATGGAACTCGTGCATCCGGCCTCGGATCCTCCTCCTGCCCCCTTGACGGCCACGCGTGCTCGTACGCACGAGATGAGTCGTTTAGCGCTCAAGTACGATCGCGAGTGTACCGACGTCTTGGCACGGTCGACCGCCGTGACGCTCATGGTGACGAATGTCGAGGATAGTGGCACGAAAGGGACCAAGGCGGCAATGTACGTGGCGGTCACTGAGTCCCGACGTGCGTTTGTGATGGCACAGAGTAGAAGAAAGAAGAGTTGTATTGGGGCGTATGAATACGACAGGATGGCTAATCTTCCCATGTCAATGTTGCAACATTAGCTTTGTGTCCTTCTGTGCTCATCGCATGATCTAGAAAAAATATATATACGACGAAAGCCACCACCTATGCCGCCCACGTCTTGGACTTTTATAAACCCAACGTCACGACCGAGTAGTCATTTAGGCTTAGGCCCGACATATAGTACAGTTCGACTTCGATTAGGTACGGGATCACGTACTTAATTGAATTCATACTTAGATCAAGATGATTCGATTAGGTACGGATCACGTACTTATTTGAATTCATACTTAGATCAAGATATTCGCTTAGGTACGGGATGACGACGACATGAATTCTGTTATTATATAGACTAGGATGGTGCCCGTCGTACCGACGAACTGTTTCATTGGAATTTCACTGAAACTACAGTATATGTACATTTACTTTGAAGGAAAAAGAAAGATAGGTTTTTGCGGGTGATTTTCTACCGTAGTAGGGGATGATACCCGTCGTACCGAAAAACTGTCATTGAAATTTCATTGAAACTACAGTATATCTACATTTACTTTGAAACTACAAAGAAAGACAGTTTTTTGCGGGTGTGTTTTTACCATAGTCGTATAAGTAGTGGTGTGCGAGACATGATCGATAGATAAACCGTGGCATGTACATATAATGATCTAAATCACTCCAAGTACAAATAATGGTCTAATTCCTCCAAGTACAAATAATGGTCTAATTCACAAATATTCATCCGGCTGCTGCCTGCGCAAATAATTGTACTGTTTTGCTATGGGTCCAAAGAATGTTCTAAGATTAAGTTGTCTAGTGTAGTATTTAATCCAATCGAGACGCGCTCGTTTCGTCCTTATCTATTCCGCCGATGTCATCCATCTCGTCACTACCACTGCTACAATCACGTACCCACGATTCGTACGTATGTTCAACATCTTCAAGTGCTCTTCTCCTATCGGACGCAAGTACGCGTATTTTCGAACGACACCCACGCCAAGAATTTTTTCTGGGATAAAGTCACCACAGGCCGAGTAGTTCTGCATTAGTAATCTCGTGCATGTCTTCCCATTGTTTTCTGCAACACGCGCACGGCATCGGCAAACTCGATCGGGTCGACGCGAATATCATCTACTGCAACAATGTGTTATCCGGGTGGATCGCAACCCAGTCGATATCCTCACCAACGACAATACCAATACGTTTGAGCACAATCAACGGTTGATCCACAAACTCAAACTCTAAAACGATCTCCACCTCCACTACACGCTCATACAAAAACAGCTCGTACTGGAAAATTTCGCCTACCGAAGGTTGTACTACAGCGTTGCAACCACTGGCTACTACCTCTATAGACATCGTATTGATATCTCATTTCACGTACACGAAGCGAGCTATACTTGCAGGCGGGATGCCCTTCGTACTAATTGTCAGTTGGCCATGTCCACCTGCCAGAACGTAATGATATCATCCCGTCTTGATCTCTTGCGATCCTTCTTCATAAATAAGCATTTGTACGTAATTTTTCACGGAATGTGTCTCCGGCACGTCATATTCCACTACATTAGGTAGAAACAAAACGCACATTCGTGACTTTCCTTAGACGCTTAAGATATAATCAAGTGAAAATTCCATACACGTCACAAAAGACCCCTTTTCAACCTGTCCATCCATATCCAACTAAACAATTCCGCTAGGTCTGAAGGCCAATAGTTTCATAGCGGAATTACTTTTGGACGTAATTTGATCGAGTGAGTCTTTTTTTTTAATTTTGAGCTTGAGCCACCCATTCTGACTTGTGCCCTCTTCGCAATAGATCCTGCGGTAGCAATACTCTCTCTCATTGGTAGTGCTCCGGCATCAATCAACATCCTTATGGCCATTTCGTTCTGTACGAAGCACGCATGGTGGAGCGCTGTCCATCCATTCTCGTCTTGGTGATCCACATTTACTTGACGTAGCAATAGCTGATGCAGTATCTCTGCCTTTCTTGACATAAGAACCGATCCCGCGTCATCTGTCACCTCGTTTACAGTATACTCGGCCACACTACCGCTTCTTTATGCCTTTTCATTGACCACAAACTTCAGCTCTTCTTCCTGTTCTTTCCGTTCCGGGGTTACGATCGCTTCTACCTCGTCACTACTTTCGAATTCGTATGATGCATTGCTCTCTCGCTGCTTCTGCACACACACACACACACACGATTGGTCTCTCCCGTGAGTTCTTTGAGTCACGCTTCAGTACATGGGATCGCGTACTTAATCGAATTCATATTTAGATCAAGACTATATTCGCTTAGGTAACGGGATCGCATACTTATTCAAATTCATACATAGATCAAGATAATTCGCTTAGTTACGGGATCATTGACGACATGAATTCTGTTATATATATAGATATAGATTGAGATACTCGATTAGGTACGGGATCGCGGCATTAATTATTGGGAAAAACTAAACAGTACCGTGTCCAAATAGGCTTATTTAGAACTCGATTTTACTCGATTTTTATTGGCTGTTTTCAGCCTGCATTGTCTGGGGTCCCGCTCATTTTTGGCGCCAGCAGTTCATTTGGACGTTGACGCGTCCATGGGCGTCGACTTCACCGATCTGAACGTGGCTTCGTCGTCTGCCGCCAGCCATTCCGTTACTGATGCTTCTTCAGATTCTTCATCCTCTTCGGCGTTTCCGCTTTCGCCGTACGTAGGTATGAACCTGACAGATGTCTTGGGTATCACGTCCGTGGAGGACATCCACAAGTTCTACGAAGCCTTTGCAAAAGCTCACGGTTTTGCCATACGAAAGGGAAACGTAAACGTGAGCTCAAAGTCAATGAAGATCATAAGAGCCCAGTACCATTGCACAAGGGCAGGTAAGTATACCTCGACTGCCACCATCCGGAAGGCTTCGTCGCGTTGCGCCAATTGTCCTGCGAGGCTATCCGTGACTCGATTGAAAAACGACCACTGGACGGTTGCCCACTTTGAGGAAAGTCACAATCAGCCCCTCCTCAATGGTGAAGAGGTACGTATGATTCCTGCATACCGAAAATTGGACGACGAAGTAAAGGCGAAGATATCTTTTTGGCGAGCGAGCCGCCTGGACAACACGTCCATATTAAAAAATGTTGCGCCAAAGTGATATATACATTATCCGTGTGGACTTGCAGAACTTTCTGGCGAAAGAGCGTGCCATCAAGCTCAAGACAGATGCGCCTCTAATGGTCGCCCACTTTTTCCGCAGTGTCCGAGAGCCCAGGTTATGTCTTTGAATTCAAAACAGATAAGGATGGGAGGCTCACAAACGCGTTATGGATATCTCCTGATGCTGTTTTACTTTACAAGAGCTTCGGAGATGTGGTAGGCTTTGACACCACATATGCGCTCAACCATTTTAAGCTTCCTTTCGCCCCTTTCGTAGGCGTTGACAACAACGGTTTGACGATTCAATTTGGTTGTGGGCTTTTGCAGCACGAAACTGCGGAATCATTTCGTTGGCTATTCACTTGTTTTCTACGGGCGGTGGAAGGGAAGGCGCAACGAACCATTTTGACCGATCAAGATGCGGCAATGGCCAACGCCATTGCCTCAGTTCTTCCTGAAACAAAACACGCACTATGTATGTGGCATTTGGCTCGGAAATTCGCTGAAAAATTGGGATACAAGCTGGGAGACCAGTTTCATTATTTCTTGAAGGACTTCTATAAGGCACGACGCACATCGTGTCCCAGGCAAATGGAGGCGAAGTGGAGCATGTTGCTGCGGACAAACAATTTGGAAGACAATATGCACATGCACTCTCTTTACAACATCAAAGGTAAGTGGATGGTATGTTTCTTGCGATCGCATTTATTTGCCGGGATGACTACAACACAGCTTTCCGAGTCCTTTAATGCATTGTGCAACGGCCGTCTTGGTTCGAGCACTTTGCTGATGGAGTTCGTTATGGAGTTCGACCGGATTGTGAAATCGCGAAGGGAGGCGCGGGTGAAGGCCAATTATGAGAGGAAGATGAGGACGATCGAAAACCATCCGTACCCGTTGATGGCCCATGGATACAATTGCTTTTCGACGTACGCGTTTCGCAAGTTCGAAAAAGAAGTGACCGAATCGTTAGCCTATGTCATTGTCGAGGTAACTAACATCGATTTCGAGAATTTGATCACAACGTCGCGGGTTCGCCTCCACAATCAAGACGGTAGTGTTGACAATGGGCGCGTGGTGACGTATCAAGCACCGGAACAAGTCGTAAGTTGTGACTGCAACGAATTTTCCTTCAGCGGCATTCTTTGCAGGCACACCCTACGCGTTCTTCTCCGACACAACGTTACTGCCATTCCGGAGCGGTACATTTTGAAGCGGTGGAGATGGGACACGCTGCTATTTGACAATGAGGGGAGCACCGAGGTAGGTCCCGCGGTAAGTGCCGAGGTAAGTGTCGCGGTAAGAGACCAGGTAAGTGATAAAAGATCGGGAAAATATGTAACTTGAAGGATAAAATAATTTTATGTCTCAGGATAAAAAAGGTAGAGCGCGGCCGATATCTCCGCACTTAAGTATTTGTAAACCACAAATCAGTTCTGTTTTATCAATTGGCCACAGATTAAGCGGAATTGGCCTATTTTTTGTACTAGCTACGTTTTGCTGGTGGTTTACTATGTGGGTGTTTAGCAGGTTTGAACCGTGCTACTTAGAATATTTTGATAATTGTTGCGGAAGTTTCAGGGGTTGTGAGCGAGGGTGCGCAAGTTGCTGCGATAGCGGTGAGTATTACGGTTGCCGAGGAAGATGCGACTCCGGCACCAGCAGCGGCATTTGCAGATTTCCAACACCATGTCCAACATCTGCTTCCGTTCCACCAGTTGTGAGGAACCCAGCAGCGGTGCGAACAAAGGGACGGCCAAGGAATGCGTCCCGAATTCCATCTGGCGTCGAGGCCTCCATGGCCGCCCGCCAGACAAAGAGACGGCAATGCGGACGTTGCCGGGAATATGGACATGATGGGCGAAATCACGATCGTATTATGATGGAACGGTCAGCAACCGTCGTAGAAGAGGTGAATAGAGCTGGTGCGGATAAAGGCTAAGTACAATAATCGTTATTTGACGTTGTAGATACGCGAGCCATGTACATATTCGACTGCAATTGGTAACGGTCAACCTCTAAATTTACGTAGGAATTCTTCAATACCATTGGGAGTGCCTTTCCTAACCTTACTGTAATGCTCGTGTACGGGTTCTCCTTCTGCCAAAAAGTACGCGCTCTTCTGTGAGCTCGGTTTCGTTGTGTATGATAGATGTGGTGTGTGTCTGGCTTTTCCCGTCTGCCACGTCGCGCCCTGGTCCATCTCCATTGGGACGGCTGTGATAGTGGTAGGAGCCTCTGCAGCACCCACGGGCAGCATGTCACCATCCCTGCCGGGTGTGCAGTCATCATCATGGGGACAGGGCCCGGGAAAAGTCAGCGGCTCGCTGCCGGGATGCTGCGAAGAGGCATACCCGGCTCGGTCGGGCTGCGTGCGTGCCATCCCACCGAGCCGGTCGTCAAATGTCTGAAAAAATTGGTCATACACAGATGCTGCAGTGGACACGGCCTGGTGAGGGGCGTCGTACATGCCCATAGGATGGACCGCGGCCACAGCAGCGTATCCAGCTCGGGCAGGCAGCGTCGTCGTCCAACGAGGAGGCTTGAAAGCCCTCGCCGTCGCTGTTGAGGACGTCCTCTGGGTCTCTGGGGCCGTGGAAGGCACCCAGTGCGCGAGCTGTGGCAGCTACGAGCGCGGACCGGATCTGCACCCAGTAGGCCAGCCTACCGGCCGCCCTGCCGGGTAAGCCAAACAAACGGATAGGAGCTTCCCATGCGGCGGCGGCCGGGTGGGCAACAGTCGAGTGCGTGGGGGAATCCAAAGGGCGCGCTTGGGGGCTTGGGCCCTCGAGAATAGCCGAAAGAGAGGGATCTTGGCTGGTGGGGTCTTCTTGAGGGGCGTCGTCGTCGTGTATGTCGATATTTTTTGACGGACCTATACTCAGACCAAGTATAGAGCCAGACCCATCTTCAAGACCAACTGTGGGGCGATTTTTTTGTGTAAAATTAGGGGCCCGACCCCCGAAACGACGCGAAAACTCGGTCGGGGGGCGGGCCTGCGCTCCAGAGCTAGAAGGCTCTGGGCGTTCCACCAATTCATGCGCAATAGGAGCTGCGGGTGCTAGACCCGTGCCCGAAGTTACGGTTCCGAAATCGCCCGCGGTGCCGAGATATGACACCGCGAGTTGGGGCCCAAAATCGTCATTTTCCGCCCCCAACGAGTTCGAAACGGGAGCCAAAATGTAATTTCTGATTCCGGAATCAGAATCGGAATTTTGGCCATTCTCGTCCGCGGTCACGCTATAAAAAGACGCGTCGCTAGCGAGACTTGATTCGTCGTAGAGAAAATCAAAATCGAGTTCTAAATAAGCCTATTTGGACACGGTACTGTTTAGTGGATCCCTTAATTATTTCTGTTGTATAAATAGATGTAGATATTCGATCAGGTACGGGGCCGGCGGCCCAGTAACTCCAGCAGTAACATGAAATGATGGGCAGCACGGTGAGAAACTGCTTCACAGGTAGGCTTGGAACAATTTTACTCATTTTGGCTGATGATTAAGAGGAGATTGCTCTCCTGCTGAACTGTACTCGGTGACTGTCTTTTAAATAATGTAGAGGTTTGGACCCAGTTATTCCAATGGGAGGAACGATAAAATCTTTTTTTTTTGAGATAACGTCTAATATGTCCCTGTTTTGGCCCAAAACATCTAAAATGCCCCTCTTCTTAAAAAATCCTAAAATGCCCTTGTTTTAGCGGTTCCCGCCAATCGCTAAATTTAAGGCGACTATTTAATGAAACATTAGCTTGCCAATCATCTCTAAGTTTGAATGTCGGTATTACAGGGGCATATTAGACGTTATATCATGTTAAAAAATATATAAGAAGTGCTACATGCACTAGAATGTAATTTACTTGCGACGAGTGAGAATAGGTAAATGAACCTTAATTGCACTAACAGCTCTAAATGCTCATTTGGTAGCATCAAACCAGAGGAAGTCCCGTTGAATAAAAAAAATTAGTTCCTTTGCAAGCATTAGATCTTCGTTCAACGACCCATATCATTACGTTAGTCATTTTGTTGTAGCATCCTTAGCATCAAAACGTACCATCAAAACCGTTCGTCCAATTAAAAGGGCTACAGGAACAGCACCAAAATGTCTCGAGTCTACATAGCACGTTGCATTGTCACCTTCTACCCACACATGACCCTTCGGAACGGTGATTGTCCGCCTTCGCTCCTGATCAAAACGCGGTTGCAGTTCCACCACGTCTCCTTCCTGAAGCATTGCGTAATCATCAGATAGCAAGAACATAACCTTACATAATTAAAATAAACCAACCAGAGCCAGAATTTGCTTAGCGATTGTCTCACCCTGGCATCGAGTGGGCGATCGCAGGTGAACGAGTTCACCACGCTCCCATCTCCGCCAATATCGCTATAGTCGCTCCACAAAGATTGTGGTGAAGTGTACCACAAATTTGGTCACTTTTGGTCAAGGTAGTTGGTCGAGTTTCCGATTGGTCTAAACAAGGGGGGCTTTTTTAGCCTATCAGATTCAAGGAGTATCAAGAACGCAGGTCTTGGGTGAGTCACCTGACATTGGGTATTTTACATAATTTTGTGTGGGTACATTAGGGACCATAGGGAGGTAGTATTATTGGCTAGTTGCGGATTTTCCAAGTAAGAGTCTTTTGGTTGCGGATTTTCCATGTAAGAG
>CM047580.1:15636335-15690808 GCA_026184515.1 Peronosclerospora sorghi
GAAGATGTTTGATCCATGGGGAAGAAGTGTGAGTGACCAAGGTCCAGTTGGTCGAGTGATGGGTGAGTCAGACCGTTATCGTTGTGCGACACGGTCGGACTCAGGGGCGGCTGTGGTGAAGTGCACCACAAATTTGGTCATTTTTGGTCAAGGTAGTTGGTCGAGTTTCCGATTGGTCTAAACAAGGGGGGCTTTTTTAGCTTATCAGATTCAAGGAGTATCAAGAACGCAGGTCTTGGGTGAGTCACCTGACATTGGGTATTTTACTTAATTTTGTGTGGGTACATTAGGGACCATAGGGAGGTAGTATTATTGGTTAGTTGCAGATTTTCCAAGTAAGAGTCTTTTGGTTGCGGATTTTCCATGTAAGAGTCTTTTGGTTGCGGATTTTCCAAGTAAGAGTCTTTTGGTTGCGGATTTTCCAAGTAAAGGTCTTTTGGTCTAGGAATAAGTGGCAAAAACCTCTTCTGGTATTGGTCTACACCGCAGCAAGGGGTCGCCGTTATTCTTTTCACGTACACTAGTCGCCTCCGCCCGCCGCGGAGTGTTTGGGGGCAGAGGGTTGAATTATCCCCTCTACTCTATTATAACCGTTCTGGACGCGCCGCACGCGCACTTTGGCCACCGGAAGTCCCTCGACGGGAGTACTATTTGGCGATATCGACACTTTGACTCAAGTACGTTTGGAACTTGCTATTCACTGGATTGGTCTTTACGTGGAGATATCGTTTGTGGGGTTTCACGGGCATATTGGGTCTTCACGTGGACATATTGGCTCATTGTAACATTGGTTGGAGTCTAGACCGGTTTTGGTATTCTCTCATATTGGTCAGGGGCTAGACCGGTTGATTGGTCTACCCTCTATTATTTCGTATTGGTCAGGTCTAGATCGTTTGGACGATCGACCTATTGGAATTTATCTTTTGGAAGTGTTTCTGGTCTGTACGTACCTGGGGTGAAGAGTTCCGCCCCAGATACACCTAGCCAGCACGGTCTCATATTCAAGACCGAATCAGATCGATCTGCAATCCCGATCCACCGAGTGTGTAACTAGCCCATTCCATCGGGTACACAAGGTGAGATGAACTTAAGTGAATCGGACCAAGTGTCTTTGGATGATGACTGGTCGTCTGCCAGCAGCGGACGATCGGACCAGATTTCGAGTGGAGGTCCGCGGGGTACCCCCCCCGTAAGTTGGAAGGCTGGGAACGATGGTGGTGGTCAGGTTGTCGATACAAATGTATTCGATTTCGAACTTGACTCCACCACAAGATGATAGAGCCGTCAGGAATCGTAGGAACCATTGAATAGCCAATACCATAATTAATATCAAAAAATTATTTTTTGTCATAGCCGCCCAGCTTACAATCAGCACACCGTTGCGCACTAGCTTTAGCATCGTCAAAATTTTGCGATATTTTTATCACTGCAATTTTACCTCACTAAAATAATATTGTCTACTATATGGCAATTATTTCATTAAATAGTCGCCTTAAATTTAGCGATTGGAGGGCACCGCTAAAACAGCGGCATTTTCGATTTTTTTAAGAAGAGGGGCATTTTAGATTTTTTGGGCCAAAACAGGGGCATATTAGACGTTATCTCTTTTTTTTGATTCAAGTGTGCCTCAGACGGACAGAAACAGACGGTCTTATATTATAGAAGTAGATATAGAAGATCTGTAGCACCACGCAGTGTGGACCACAAAAGGTGCCTGCCTTTGACAATATATTTGCCAATAGAAATGACCGACACTTCTTCCGACGTCAGTCCTGCTGTGCCCGATACTTGGCGAGTTTCTCAGATCCCGTCTCAAATCGATAAAGTAGTGGTTGTCACGGGTGCTAACTCTGGTCTTGGGTATGAAACTGCGTTGCAATTAGCGCTCCGTGGGGCTCACGTGGTGCTAGCGTGTCGAAATGAAAAAAAAGGTCTCGAGGCCGAGTCGAAACTGAGAGAAACCTTAAACCACGAGTCGGGAAGTGGATCGGTTGAATTTTTACCATTAGATTTAAGTGACCTAAAAAGTGTGGGACATTTCGTGACATTATTTAAGCGACGTCATAATCGGCTAGACATCCTCGTCAACAATGCTGGCGTCATGGGCGGATCGTACACTCTAACTGTGGACGGATACGAACGCATGTTTGCAACTAATCACTTGGGTCACTTTGCACTAACGGCTCAATTGTTTGATCTGATCAAGAAAAGTGACCATTCACGTGTAGTGAATGTCAGTAGTGGGTTACATAAGAAGTGGGCGGCAAGTTTTAACGAAAAGAAGATCATGGTTTCGAGTGAAGAGAGGTTTGGACAAGTGCAGACATATGGCGAGACCAAATTGTGCAACCTTTTGTTCACACTCGAGATGGACAGCCGACTCAGGACTGCTGGACTTGACCATGTGACGGTAGTCGCCTGTCATCCTGGCTATGTCAAGACGAATTTAGGGTCAAATATGGCGGCTGCCAACACGAATTGGATTTACTGGCTTTTGATTAAACTCGTCACGTTGTTACCTGGTGGTAAAAGTCCCGAGGTTGGCGCCATGCCAATCTTGTATGCTGCGACGGGAGATGAAGTAGTCGGAGGGGACTATATCGGACCCAAAGATCGACATTCAGGCGCCCCCGCTCGTCATGAACCGGCCATCCAATGCACCTCCGAGTCGGCCCGATCCAACTTATGGGCCTATAGAGAAAAGCTGGCAAACGTGACCTTCACTCTTGAAAAAACGAGCGACTGAGTCTGGGCTCCAAAATAGTGTCTACTACATTAAAACACACCTAATACGATTTCTTAAACGCAAGGACCTGATAGAGCCCCGCGATGGCCCATTCCGCGTCCGAGATGGAGCCCCGGATATTGGTAACATGCATCTTCTCCAAGAGCGCATGATTCCGGTCCTGATTCTTTCGTTGGTGAATGAACCGATGAAAGTTTTGCTTCAATAAGAGCTCGAGTCCATGTTCGCGTAACAAGTGCGCGAGTAAATCGTCGGGCACGAGGTATTCCGGCAGGTCCACAGCGTCACTCGCGCCTCCACTGGCCTCATCGTCCACACGATCTCGTAGCGTAAAGTTATAGCGTAGACCAAACGAACCTTCCGATGCGGCAGTCGGTCCGGATAATTGCGTCCGCGTATCGGCATCAAAGCGAATGCAACAGACTTCACGCTTTTTCTCATCGACAATACGCACGTCTGGTTGCTTGCCCACTTGGTCGGGGCGTGCCGTCTCCTGTGGTCGTAACGCTTGGTAATACTTGAGTAGGAGCATATTTGGATCCACGGTCGTGGCAATCAAGACACCCCCATCGGTCAGGAGCTCGTGCACCGTCGAGAAGAAGCGATGTGCGCGCTTGGCGTCGCCAAACATGTAGTGAAACGAAAATTGAACCGACACGAGATTAAAAGTACCGGCTGCTGTGGTCGGTAGTGGCACAGCATCATGCCATCCTTCGTGCTCATTCCAGCAGTGCAGTTCATCATGCAGTAAATCTGCGACGCCGAGATCCGCTTGAATAAATTGCACCTCGGTCTTTTTTCGATCGCCCCCGCCGCCGCGTCCACCATGCGAAAAGGACGTGTACCGCTCCACGGCATCTTCCAATGATTTCTGCGCAATGTCGACGCCCACATACAGTGACAAGTTGCGTTTCGTCCACTTCATAAGATCTCCACCTTTGCCACAGGCTAAATCCAACACGCGATCGCCCTCGTGTCGCGAGTATTCGTTAATCAAGATGGATTTCACCCAATTGTTTAGCGCACGCATGTGAAAGAGCAAACTGTCTGCTCGGTCACTCTGATCGCGTCGTTGCAGCTGATTATAAAACGCCGCGGCAGCATCGTGGTCTTTCGCCCGCGCATTCTCGTGGTCACCGTCGTTCGACATGAGCTCATACGACCGCTTGGCACCTATGCCTCTGTCTTTCGTCAGCGACGATCGATCCGGAGACGATACTAAGTTTGAAATGCGCATTGTCGTGGACATGTTTTGTGCCATCGGAGCTCTCGGAGACGTGGTATCTGCAATAAAAACCATTTAATTTTTCTTCCCACCAATCTTGCTACCATCCACTCTACCTTGTGTTTGATCCTCGGCGCCAAGCGCAGGAGGTCCAGGACTCAATAAATCCACCAACGAATTCGATTTCTTCCTCTTTCGTTGGGGTGAGTCACCTGTCGGCGCTTTCGGCGACGCGGGATCCTCGTACGATGGTGCAGGTACAGGAATCGGTTCAGGAGACGTCACGTTTGGATGATCCAAAGGAACTTCTGGAGCTACCACCCGAGCGCTGCGCACCACGGGCTTGTCGTACGAGATGGTGCCATTCTTGTCTCGAATGTGAAAGTAAAAGCGCCGACCGTCACGATCAAACTGGTGAGACCAGCCACGTGGCAACTCATCATCGACCCAATACACTTTCTTTGTCTGCACATTGTAGTAGTACGGCATGTTCTTGGACCGAGACATGGCCACTTCCCACTCGGGTGGCAAAGGTGCCTCCGAGACCTCGAACGTTCCCATCGCGAATGAGGCTGGTATTTGATGTTTTTACATGGGAAATTTTGCTTTTTCCGTCCGATTATTTCGGATAATTTTTTTTGGGAATTGCTATTGCCACCCCTGTTTTTGCTATTGCCACCCCAACTGCCACCCCACCGCCACCACAACTGCAACCCCAACGGCCACCCTCACTGCCACGCCAACCGCTACCCCAACCACCACCATCACTGCTACCACACCTCAAGTGCCGGTCAACGCATATATATGCGCAAGATATACGTGCAAAGGGCGCATAAGGAACTTACATCTTACGAATCGTTCGGGATTGCAATAAAACTTGTGTTGTTTATTATGCGAGGGTACCCACTTGTAATATATATAATCTTCAATTTCCCATACACAGAGTGTCTTCTGTCCATCAGTCTCGACTACAACACAAACGTCGAACTGGATAGTCGATGACTTGCAGGCTTGTTTTAATGACTCTGGAACCTAGTTGGGGTGGCAGTTGGGGTGGCAGTTGGGGTGGCAATAGCAAAAACTGGGGTGGCAATAGCAATTCCCTTTTTTTGCTTAGAAACATCGACGTAAAAACTAGACACATCCGCACGTCTACATCGCTGCACTGCAGTCCAGCCCCACTTTGTTGTAGATGAAATCCACAGGAGACAGGCGAGTGTTCACGCTTATAAGCTGTATGCAGCCACGGTACCGGCGCAAATGCTGATACCACGTAAATTGGCAGGAGCGAGAGCTCCTTCCTCAGTACTATAGATTTGACGGATCGGTTTTACCAAACCCTCATGCGTGAGAAGGAGAATGTTCCTCTCACGTCAGTAAGCAACCCATATGGCATGCTTTGGGAGTGGCTTGTAATGACACAGGGACAAAAGAACGCCCTCATCGTTCAATAAATGTGTTTGGTCCGCGGGAATTGTCACTGAGCTAATTCGACGAGGAGCTCATCCACGTAAGGGCGAAAACGTGAAGAGCGATGTAGATGTTTCCTAAAAACATCTGCGTCGAGTGTTAGAGGCATATGGCCTATAAAATTAAATGAAAATGCACCTTCGGTGTGTCATGAATCGATTTCCAGATTAAGGTCGTTTGTCCTTGGAGCCCAAGTATTCAGTGGAACGAACGAACAACTATCAGAGTGAATACTCCGTTCATCTTCACCCTTCTCTAGATCAGACTGATTGGAATGATCGATCAAATCTTCACGATATTCACCTAGACCGCGATGTATTACATGATCGGCTTCTTCAAATTTCACCTAGAGTACTTATTGATTCTGGTGGTTACACCACTTAATTACACGAGGTGGAATCGATGCAAATTTATCGCGGCCATCAGTCGAATCTATACGTGATCAGGACTAATGTTTACCTTCTTCCGGGGACGGCTTATAACTTTAATATCGAAAATGACACCGATCTACACCTTTGCCCGTCCAAAATGAAAAGTTTTGCAGCCAAAGTGAAATAGGTAGCGAAGTAATATATATATATATTTTTTTAACAACTTTTGCAACCTAAATGAAATAGGTAGCGAATTAAAATATATATATTTAACAACTTTTGCAACCAAAGTGAAAATCCTTGCAACCAATGTGAAATGGAACAATAGGGGGGGCAGACATAAGAAAAAAAGTGTTTATTTCGTGAAATAAACACTCGCGATATGAACGTTTATTTCACACGATATACACACTTTGAAATGAGCAGCTCTCGAGCTGCTCATATCCGAAATAAACGTTTATTTTGGGTCACTCAGATAGGCAGGGGTGCATATCAAATTTGATCTAAACCTGATATTTGATTGATATAAACGTTTATTTCGATTGGGCTAAACTTTAAGTTTGACCCCCCTAATTTAATAAAAACAAAGAAGAGAAATAAGCCTGTTTTTGTATTGCAGAAAGCATCGCGTACCTCACTCAGCAAAGCATACAAAAATTGTATGAAGAGCAGCAATGACAACATGCGCGAGGATTAACGCCATACTAATACCAACCATGACGCCAGCCACTCCCATTGTTCCATACATGCTCCCACGATATCCCCAATCACTAAACCATTCCATCGGTGCCATGCGAACCATTTGAAGTCCCACAGAGCAAGTCACGACCCTAATCCCCAGAGATCCAAAAGAGAGTGCGCTGGACGTCAAATCATCATTAATTACTGCTGTCCAGCCGCGAGTCTTGAACAAATCCATGACTGCCTTGCCACTCGTGCGGAAGGGGTAGCCGTATACACCGACGTATACATCTGCCCATTGATTCACGTATTCCATAATATTCGCCAAGAAGCTCAGAATACATTCGGCCATATACGCGAGACACGCTAACCCTCTATTGTTCTCTTCACTTGCACGGCGCTTGGCGGCATCTGCCATCGTTTTAAATGCCTGCAGGACTGCCACAATCAATGAGACGAAGCAAATGGTTTCAAAACTTGTCGTCAGCGAGCGATACAGCGCTACCACGGTGGCTTTCTGAGCATTTGGCTGAGACCACAACGTTACAATGACACCCGCTGTCGTGCAAGTCAAGATATTTTTCAATACTTGCTGCCCCAATACACACTCACCAACATGTAAAAGAAAGCAGCGTAGGCTGGCAGTCCCACACACAGTCCTCCCGTGCTTCGTCCACGACTAGCAAGCTCAAGTTCTCGGTCGCACGCTGGATCTGCCTCGACAAAAATCCTGTGCATGCCTAGACAAGCAAGTCCCCATAGTAAGATTCAGGCAAGCTGGTGCAGCACCAGCACAAACGCAAGCGCAAAACACCCGAGGAGTGTTTCGCTCCGCATCCATAAGGACGTCACGAGTTGATGCTTTTACCTGAGATGGGATTTTATGAACCCTTTATTCACATATAATGAATGATGACAGTAAGGGTTTTTTCTCTTCTTTGTTTTATTTAGTTGTTCCATTTTACATTGGTTGCAAAAGTTGTTAAATATTTGTTTTAATTCGCTACCTATTTCACTTTGGTTGCAAAACTTTTCAGTTTGGACGGGCAAACGTGTAGATGCTTTGATCGACAAAGGGAGAGATAATCCAAACAGGTACAGAGAAACGTAAAACCCAATACAGTAGAACCTTTCTAAATTGATAATGTCTAAACAAGTAACCTCCGTAAACAAATATATATTGCCGGTCCCAAGTACCTCCCCATACATAATTTATTAAGGTATTGCCCTGTCTAAATCAATAACCTCTGTAAACTAATACTAAACAGGCAGTCCCAGCGATATTAGTTTAGAAAGGTTCTACTGTAATAGCCACGATCTTCCAGATAAAAGCCACTTAATAGGTGTATTCGACATGGGGCAAAAGTCGTGGTTGTGGCTGTAGTAAAATTCGGAATCAACTCGAGGTCCGAATGCGTGGTAAAAATTTACCCCTCCTCCGAAGGTGGGAAAAATTAAACACTTGTCAAGCCGCAAGCACGTCTGATATCATACGTGGCAAGCCGCATTTTCTGATATCATACGTAGCATGCCGCAAGCACGCTCGCATTTTCTGATATCATACGTAGCAAGCCGCAAGCACGCTCGCATTTTCTGAGCGACTTGTGTAATCCATTCCCCAGCACTCCCAAAATCCCGCACACGCTCAACGTTCAAATCCTCTACTTTCCGACGCGCTGGCCACACAGGCAGAAAATGGTGGACCAAAGCGGGGGAAGAAGACGTCGGAGGCGCAGTTTAGGGCGATGCTGGACGATCATGGAAGTCGAAGAGAACTTCGCTGTTGTGGAGGGCTTGCGAAGTGGCGCGCTGAATAGCCCGCAAACAGTCGGAAAGGCGCTAAAGAAGACGGCCGATTGGACGCGGATGGCAAGTTTTGTCAACGAGCGTGTTGATGGGAGAAACTGGACGAGTAGTCAGACGAAGGATCGATTCATTGCTTACAAGAAGAAGTATAGGGCAGCAACCGCAGAATAACTTCGCACTGGAATGGGGATAACAGACGCTGACAGGCGTCGCGGTATTCACTCAGTGCCGGCGAAGTTAGACTCCATGTGCCTTTTTTTTGCGCGTATGGACGCACTGTATGGACTACGGGAGAATGTTCGTCCAACCATTGTGGTAGAAACCGGTGATGGTATGTTGCACGGGTTGTTGAATGCAGAAACTTGTGTGCTTATTATACTGTTTGTAGGTGTGCTGCACACCTCAGTTCATGCTGGCGATGCTGCTTCTGATGGCAATAGGAGGAATGAGCCCGATCCAGATCGCCGGGAAAATCCCCCGATCCGCATCACAGTGAACGGTGAACCTAATTATAGCCATGATGGAATGGATGGGAACTCGGCTCGCTATTCTGACAGTGCGGCATTTTTATTTCTGTTCTAATCCGAGCTGCATTTTTGTTTTTTTTAAATCGCAGGTTCGTTTTCAGCAGAGCAATAATATTTCAGATGCAGAAAGTGAGCATAGCACCCAGAGTTTAATTCGCCGCAGCCGTGAGGAATTAGAACGAAGGGATGACCAAGTCAACATTTTTGACGAGGAGGAGCATGCAGACAGCCCACCTGTAGATTGTGCGCCTGAGGAAGGTAAGTATTCCTTTACAGTAAGCAGGCTGATGCGGGTCATTGTGCCGCTGTCACTTCCAACCGTTTTATATTTTTTCTTTTTTTTACATTTTTTCAGCACCGCGACATAACCTCAACATTAACCGAGCCACTGGACTCGGAGAAGGACATCATTCTAACGCAGGGACATCCAGACGATCTTATACTGCAACACATCCTCGTCACGATCATCGCGTTCCGGCACACCCAGGCCAAGAAAGCGTGAGCGCGAACTTGATGGACTTGTCGAGTTACTGGCGGAGGAGGAAGGAATTGCTCTAAGGCGACTTGCTTTGGACCGGGAGAGGCTGAAATGGGAGCAACAATTGGGACTCCAACAGTCAGAGCAAGCTGAAAAGGTAGCAACCAAACAGCTTGAGCTGGAAGAATGTAAGCTTGAATTGGAGCAGCAGCGAAGGGACAGGGAACTTGAGCTTGAGGAAAAGCGAGGAGAAAGGGAGAAACAAAATGATTAAATGATGATGATGATGGAACTGGTTAAACAGGGAAAAAGTGCGGAGGAGATCGCAGAATTTTGAAAGCTTCTGTCCATGTGATTATTGTAGCCGGTGCGTACACGCACGGTGCGGCTAGCGCACAGAGGAAAACTTTCCTAAAGCGGCGATGTGCCGCTACTTAGCCGATACGCCCTGATAAAAGGGCTTAGTAAGAGAGTACTCTCTTACTCGGGTCCAAGATTTCCCTTGGTTTACAAGTTAGCACAAGCTAACGACTTGATACAAGGCTCCCTTAATAAGGGGGTAGCTAAGGGAAGGACTTCCCTTACACTACAACACTCACTGCGCGCGCGACCGGTCGAGGTCGTGCGCCTAGCAGTCTTTAGAGTGAAATGTAAACTGAGTATATATTTAATATGTAATTAGCCTAAATTAATTTAAACTAATGTAAACTATATGTAATACTAAGTAGAACTTACTAAATTCGTACCTAGCCAAAATGTGATGTACACCACTTGTGTACTAACACGTGGCTGGCTGCCACGCCTCCACCAAGGGCTCCTGGCCTGATTGGTTAACATAACCAATGGTCCAAAACCTTTTCGGACCGGTCAATACTGACCCCAACCGTAGTGTACTCACGTACACCACATACTAAATGTAACCATAAGGTAACCCTGTTACATCCTCCCCCATCAAGACTATTGCTTACGCAATAAATCAAATTTAGTTGGAGAACTACAACTGCCAGAACCTCTGGCTAACCATGAGCACCATTAGTGATGCTGTGGAGTCTCCTCGAGAAGAGGAGGCAGACTATTCCGAGAACTCGGAGGTGGATGCCCTTGGGGATATCTCCCCAAAGGCTGACCGCTACGACAACGCCGAACGGTGATGTCGGCAGCCTAATCCGTTCCCCACACGTGGGGAAAATGCACTAACTAGTTCTCCACCCTTTCCAATGTCGGATGATACATCCGGATCTTCGAAGGCGATCATCACCAATGAGCTGGACGCAGCTCAAGAAACCCAACTTGCCGGACAGGCACGAAGGGTTGCGTTACGCGCCCCCAAACGCCCGCCACGGGCGGCATATAGTTTGGAAGGTCCTCGTGACCTTCCAAAGTGGGCTAGGCGTGTGGTAAGGAATGGTTTAGCATTGTATACCCCTGGACCTGCGGATGAACAGCCGTATCAAAGTGAACTCCGGGAGAAACTCCGGAAACAACTGCTCACGCAAAAGCAGTTCACTAGCGTCTCATACCGAGAGCGCCTCGACAGGCAGGCACAGGGTGTCCCTGTTGAGAACCTCCGCGAGTTTCCTCTCATTATCTCTCCGGGAGAAAATGCCGAAGATGCAGAAAAGAAATTCCGCGCTTGGGCGGAAGGGGAGAAGCTCCTCCCCACCTTTAATGAGCTGCACAACAGCTATTCCCGTCGTGACGCTTGTGTGGAGAGGGCGTTGCGCATGGGATTCGCCAGAGCCAAAGCGATGGAGCTATTACGTGCCACTTATCGCACGCGCTACGCCAGCGCCCCTGCCCCCACCGCGGTGCCAGAGGACAGTGTGAGCGCCACATCTGACTCCGGCAAACTCCCACTTACTGGGAGTGAAGGGGATTCTCGCGCCCCTTCGGTCGTTGACCCGCAGCGAGATTCTCCCGATCGAAAGCGTCAACGACGTCACGGCAATCCAGCCGTAGGGGAGTATCGGACTCCCACGAACTCTGTGAGTGTGGATAACCCTTCCACTTCACCAGATACTGGGTTTGACCCCGATGATGGCGTCGCGCCATCAGACGCTCCACATGATAATGTGGAGTACCCTCCGCATCGAGAATTGGAGGAAGAGGTCGCGCAATTGCGACGTGAGATTCGCGAGCGCTGTGATCGACACAGCCATCGCATTCATGATGTCCACGAGGGACTCCGCGATGAGTGGGATGCCACTGAATGCTTCGAGAAGCGGCTTGGCTCTCTCGAGTCTTCGTTGCGGAGCTTCGTGGTAGTATTTCGACCCTGACGGAGATGTTATTACTCCGCCCTGCCGTGTCTTACGGCTATGCGCCTTCCCAACCCCATCCAAGAGGGGACCCGCCTCTGGGTCAGGTATGGCTTAAGCATACCTACATAGAAGGTTGGATGCGTACGCATCGCCTTCGGAATTTCCAAGGTGTACGCCAAGCCCTTTCGGGCTAGCACCTTAAAATCCCCCACAAACCTGGGGCGCAGCTTGTTCCGCAACACGTTGGAAACTGAATGTGTAGGAAGATTCTTAGCGTTTAATAAAAAAAAACTTTCTCCTACTTTGTACGCCCTTTTGTTACGCCGCCCCTTGCGGTCGCCCTTTTCCTTTTGCTTGTCTTGGCTTTCCGCCATGGCATCGAAAACGTGTCGTAAGACACTAAGGCGCGTCGATAAAAACTTATCGACGTGCTTTCGCACAGATACAGGATGACAACGGGGAATCCTCCCCCCTCAATCCCTGGGCCACACACACGTGGCGTCAACGGAACACTCGGATTCACGATTCTGTTCACGTACAACGGGGTAAACCCCGTAGATGCATGGACCGAATTGTTGATAGCAAATTCAACCATCGGAAGCATCTCACTCCAACTCTTTGGAGAATCCGGACATAAACTACGGAGGATATCCTCTACAACGCGATTAACTCGTTCCGTTTGTCCGTCCGTCTGCGGGTGATCCGCAGTGGACATAGGGAGCTTGGAGTCTAGCACTTTAAACAGCGCGCCCCAAAACTTTCCCGTAAAACGAGGATCCCGATCCGGCACAACGGAATCGGGTAGACCATGCTGTCGAAAGACACGGTCTAGGAACACTTTTGCTGTTTCTTGTCCATCAATGGACTCTGGCACTGCCGCCAGGTGAGCCATCTTGCTCAAACGGTCTACAAAGACCAAAATGCCAGTGTTGCCAGCCTTATCTTTCAGAAAACCGAAGATAAAATCCATTTTGGTGAAGTGCAAGTGAAATTGTTGACCAGTTTGTACCAGTGTACCAGTTTTCAAGGCAGATCGGTCTGGTTGGCTGAAAGGACGGAGTATTTTGGGCCAATCGTTTACTTAGAGTGTCAAGAACACAGATTTTGGTAAAGACACATGATATTGCGTGTACTTACATATTTCATGTTTGTACATATTGGCGACCGTAGGGAGATAGGATTTGTTAGTTGTTATTTTTTGGCCTTTAAATCACAACAAGGAAGTCGTTAGCATCTTTGCTAAGTACGTTGGTCGCCTCTGCACGCCGCAGAGTGTTTGGGAGCAGAGGGTTGCGTAATCCCCTCTAGCTCATTATACCCGGCCGGTACGCGTTACAGACGCACTTGGCCCGCCGGAAGTCTCTCGACGGGAATACGAATTGGTCGGATTCGCAAGCCCAAGTCACACACGTTTGGAACGTGTAAGCAAGTTTTTGGATTGTTACGGGGAGATATTGTTCGTGGAGTTTGTTACGTTCTCGTTGGATCTCCATATTGGAATATTGGTCAGTTATTCTCGCATTGGTTGGGCTCTACGATCGGTTAAGCGATCTGCCCTTTAGAGTATACTTACTCTGAGTATAATTGGTCTTCCCGTACCCAGGGTGAAGAGTTCCGCCCAGGTTACACTACCCAGCACGGTCTCACATTTAAGACCTACATCAATTCACGGCGACGATCCACCAAGTGTGTAACCAGCCCATTCCATCGGGTACACAAGGTGAGATGGAGACGTAGAAATCGGACCAGGCTTCCTATGCTGATGATCGGTCGTCTGCTAGCAGCGAACGATCAGATCGGATCGTAGGCGAAGGTTCGCGGGTACCCACCCCCGTCAGTTGGAAGGCTGGGCACGATGGTGGTCAGGTTCTCGACACTACGGTGTTCAATTTTGAACTTGACTCCACCACAATGGTGCGCGTGCCCGGATCACTTGGTGATCGTGGATATCACCGAGATGATATCTCGTCAAAAATTGATTACAATGAATTAAATGTGGAATCGTTCTGGAGAGGACATAAGGAACGGCTATCGCCTTATGTTCTCGTTTTCTATAAGGATGGAGATGTCCGATCTGGACGGGTGGAGGGCCAGATCGGGATTAAAAAGTTTTTTCCTCACCATAAGGCTCCCACCGGAGCCGATCGGGACTATAGCAAGTCTTGCTATAGTTCCGGAAAGGACCAGGACTTTGTCCTGATCCTATGCATTTGAATGAACGTTTTAATGGAAAAATAAAAGATGAAAACGACTAGGAGGCTGATAGGAACGATCAGATCCACCCTCGCAAGGTTCCAAGCAGAGGCTCGGAATGCCACCAGATGAAGACGACTTGGAAGAAAAGTCGCAGGTCGGGGATGGGGTTATCAAGGAAGAAGACCTGACCAGGATGTATTACATCCACTAGTTAAAGCGATTTATTCGTGAAGACCAGTTCATGCAGATCTTAAACCCCCAGATCCTCGATCGCCTCCTCGGAACCCCCACCGAACCGATCCAAAGTGATCGGCCGTTGCTATTGGTGAAGAACCTGCTGGCGATGTTGGCTGAGTTCGGCATAAAAGTGCGAAACCTCGCCAAAGTGCATAAGCTGTTTGATCTGGATGCTTGGAAGCTGGAGAAGTCGATGTCGACCCTCCATGATCATTTGGTGCCGTTGGTGGTGGCGGTTCGCCGCCCAACTCCCACCGTGGCATTGAAGGTCGCTGAGGCCACTTCAGCACACGATGATGTGCGTTCCGATGATAAATTGCTGTATCAGTCTCCACCTGCCTCTAATAGCTCATCGGAGTTGGAGGTCGGTGTTGAGCGGATGACCATGGGGGTGGATCATACCCCCATTGGAGCATAAAAAGGACGTGCGGCAGCATGGGGCTGCATGCCGGTCGGGGCCCCAAGAGCCCCCACAGGTTTCAGTACCTCCAAAAAAGGATGCCAAAACGCTGCCCATGACCCAAGCTAACGTCCAAGCCATGTTTGAGGCAATGATGGAGCGTTTCATGGGAGACCGATGCCGATCGCCTCCGCGCCCGCATGCCCAGGACCGATCTGCCTGGCAAAATGCCAATACTTACCGGGATGTTGATATGGAGTCAGTGGCATCAACGGATAAGGCTACCCGAGGTAGCAGACCAGTTGGCAGAGGAAGGCGCAAGCCGCAGCCAGCCCGACCGCGCCGATCAAGCAAAAAACAGCAATTTTGACATGGAGTCGATCGGCGATCTGGGTGACCACTATGGGTCAGACGGTGCAGGGGCGGGCAGAACGCACAGGGCTAACCTAGCCTCTACGACCGCCTTTGATTTGAAATCTACTGCAATCCCACTCATTCGCATGGCTGCGACCACTGATCTCAAGGATTTCACTGGCAAGGACGCCGACGAGGAGCAAGCCAGGTCGTGGTTTGGTCGGGTCAAGTCTGCTTTTTTGCGGGATCAGACACCACAAAAGGAACGGTGTCTGATCTTCAGGGATCTGCTGAAAGGACCGGCTGCGAACTGTATCCAACAGTTGGGTCGGGATGTCCGATCTGACTGGGATCTGCTATGTTCAGAATTCGAGGGGCAGTACTGCAACTCCGGATTCTCTACCGCCCGCAAATACCATCATATGCAGAAGCGGAGCGACGAGACGCCAATTGATTACTTGCACATTTTGAACTTGGCTGCAATTCGCGCCGGGATAGTGATCAAGGAAAGCAACCCGCCGACCGGTGCCGCTATGGAGCACGTGAGTCACTGTATCAGTACCCTTGATGACCAAGAGCTGGCAGATCAGCTCACTCTGCTGCGCCTCAAAGATGTGGGGGAAGTGGAGCAGAAGTTGCGGACGTTGCAACACTCACGCAGCATGAGGGCGAAGGCGCCGTTGGATCGGGTCGCTACAGATCTAAGACCCAGACCGATCCGGTGAAGAGGCCCCTGACCAGATCGGCCCGTGCTGTTAAGGCGATCGCGACTGAAGACAGAACTGGATCGGAAGAAGAAAGTAGCGGCCAGTCCAGTCGGGAGTCAGACGAGGACCAATATCGCCACATTTCGTCACGGAACCTGCCCCAAGAACCAGATCGACGCCTAACCAGGCAGATCGGAAGGGGAGGAGTGGAAACAATTCCGATCTGGACCGACCTCTCAAGAAGTGCTCTCACTGCGGGTCAAGCAAGCACGAAGGTGGGGACTGCTGGAAGAAGCTGATATACAAGAAGTGCGAAAGACGCGGCCACCCCACCGATCACTGACTCTTCGTGTGCAAGTCATGTGGAGAGATACACGAGGCCGGCCAGTGCAAGATCGAAGAGTTCTTCAATCTGATGCGCAAATGGTATGTGCCGGGTAAGCACGCGGGGATGCTTCCACCTGACGTGGAGAAGATGTTAAACTAGAACGCTCGCCAGGTTGGAATCTGGATCGAGCCGAGCGATCTACGTTTGGCATCTATGCATATGTCGGCAAGGAGAATAAAACCGACAATACATGTTCTATTCTCAATTGCGTCGATCGGGATCATCCGGTCTACAATCTCACGACCGATGAATATTCCCGATCAAAGGTGGTCATGCAGCTGGATCTGCTGCCTGGGGAATCTCGCGGATACTGGAAGTATCATGCGCCCGACAAAAATGGTTTAAGCAGGCGAAAGCCTGTGGTAAGATAAACAACCAGAATGCAACGATGTTGTTCGACTCTGGGGACGAAGTCTCAATTATCGACTCCGCCTTTGCTCGTAAGGTCGGATGTCGTATAGACGATACCCAGAGACAAGAATGCGTCGGAATCGGTGAAAATTCTTACATGACCAAAGGAAGGACGCGTGTGAAGATCACCATATCGGGTTCGTTGGTCCACTTCTTCAGCGCTTGGGTTGGCAAGCTGGCCGGTCAGGTTGCCCTGTTAGGCGTGGATTTCATGGTGCCTGCGGGTATTTGCCTTGATCTGTCTCATGGAGTGCTTACACTCCCGGATGAGGTCCAGATCCAGTTAGTGGTCGGCGGCCCCTATACGGATCGCACACCGATCTGGTCAGGTGGGACCAAGATGTCACCATTCCAGTCGGCCAATCCGCTGATACCCCGGCCGACAAGGTTTTCGATCAAGGAAGTTATGGGTGACCAGGGGCGACCGGTGGGTGCCGACCTTTGTGAAGAGCGCTGGCCGGTTTGATTACGTTCGACTCACCAATATCGGTAACAAGCCGCTTACACTAGACAACAATACTATTTTTGGCATGTGGCTGGCGGAAGGGAAAGTGCCAAGAAAGATGGGGCTCGTCTCGATCGGATCGATACGGTATGTTGAGTGGCAGAACTTGGAATACCAATCGACCACCGATCTGATAAGCGATGATGGATCGGTAGAAGAAGATACCTCACTTATGGTGGAACGACCCAGCTATGTAACCCCAAAGAAGATGTTGGTTCAAAGAAAGGCACCGCAGTCGCCGGACACGGTGGACCATCAAGCAGATGATCCAAGGTTCGTCAACGTGGTGGCGTTACAAGAACAGGCGACATCGGAGCCGGGAATAGAAAAAGGGAAACATGGCATTGCTGGGACGGACCACAATGGCGCGCCTAAGCAGATCGATGTCGTTGAAAGTCAGCGCGCCGATCGAGAACAGCAGTGTTCAACCGATCAGGAAGGTTTGGGTGATATTGTCCCGGAAGACGACCAAGTTTGTATCCATGAGGGCAGGGATCAATATATTCAGGAGCTGGAGAGCCAGATGGCAGTCCTCCCTGAAGTGTCTGCTGATCCGCCCGAAGTCACCTTGGACGATCTGCAAGTGGGTGTTCGGGATGTCAACAGTCCCGATCAGATCGATCAGCTAAAGAAGATCATATGGAAAAAGAAACATCTGCTGATCGTGAAAGGCAACACCTTACCCCCTGCTGCTCGCGGAGCGATCTGTGACATCGACGTGGGTGATGCCAAGCCGATCGACCAGCGATGCCGACGTGTGGCGACACAGTACCGAGCAAAATTGTCCGATCTTATTAAAGGACTGTTGGCCACCAAGATCATTAAGCCGT
Source organism: Peronosclerospora sorghi (assembly GCA_026184515.1). NCBI lineage: Eukaryota > Oomycota > Peronosporomycetes > Peronosporales > Peronosporaceae > Peronosclerospora > Peronosclerospora sorghi. The sequence continues at coordinate 15,653,929 of CM047580.1, forward strand.
CGACCTCGCCGTCAAGGTCGCCTATTTGGGTCATATGGTGTCAATCAGTGGGCTGGAGGCTAATCCTAAGGATCTGGAGTCACTGAGCAACCCCCCGTTTCCCAGATCACGGAAGGCAATGCAGTCCTTCTTAGGGAGCTTAAATTACTACAGCCACCTCATTGAAGACTTCACGATTTACGCGGCCGTGCTGTACGAGCTCCGGGAAGTCGACTACCATACGTTGCGCCAAGGAGATCGGGCAACTTACGGGAGGGCTGCGACTCTGATCTGCCCGCAGATTTTCCGAAGGTGGAGGCAGAGGATCACATGAAGCGTGCAAAGGCTGCTTTCGGTATGCTGAAGGCCAAGATGGCGATGGCACCGATTCTCAGACACTTCGATCCGGAAAAAATGCCGATCTTCATTGTGTACGCTAGTAAGTGGGCCATTTTTGCCACTCTAGTGCAAGAACATGATGGTGTGTACAATCCAGTCACTTATACGAGCCGGACGTTGAAGCCGAACGAAGTTAACTATGGTATCGTCGAAAAGGAAGTTCTGGATTTACTACGGATTTTGGATGTGTGCTACAACCTGCTGGTCGGCCGATCTGTAGAGGTTCTTTCGAGAAAGTCGACATTTGCCTGGCTATTATCAGCCAATGGGATGGACGTTCGGCTCGGCAGATGGTCAGCGATCGTGTCACAGTGGTCCCTCGAGGTCGTCAAGTGTACCAAGGGAGAGGAGGAGATATTGGGCACTTTGGCTGCCAGTATCACCACTCGGTTTGAAGTGGATGAATCTCTGATGGCGATTGCCCCAAGGAAGTAACCTGGACAGTCAATCTCGCTGCCGCCACCGATCGTCGATCGGGATGAGGAACTCCTGGTCTTGAGTTTCGACGGATCGGCTAGCGTGAAGAAGAGGTCGGCCCTATAGTGCCATATTGTGGAAGTTACCACAATGGTCTATAGTAGCAGCCGCCGCCGATTTCACGCCTGACATAACGATCAACGAGGCGGAATATCGGGGACTCCATCTATGTCTTGATCTCCTGTCGTCACAAAAGAAAGGGCGGATCATAATATGTGGTGAATCCAACCTAGTGATAAGGCAGATTACCGGGGAGATCGACTGTAAGGCACCTCGGCTGAAGTTGCTGAATGATCGGGTGATGAAGGCACTGAAAGACTATCCCAACTACGACTATTGCACGTGAAATGGGATTGGAACAAAAGTGCCGATCACCTCGCGACCCAAGCTATGCGGGACCAGATCGGGGCGACAATCACCGAGGAGGCCGTTCTACATGAACTTATGAACATAAACAGTCCCCCGGAGTTGATCAAGCCCAAGGACAGCCCTGATCCGGTGCATGAGATGGCGACGACTAGATCGCGAACTCGGAAGTCTCGCCGATCGTTCCCAAAGGAAAGGCTTAGTGAGTACGTTGTACAACAGCTAAGGGCGGAACGAATCCTCAACGCGCAGGACGAAGAAGAGTGGATCGTCAACCTGAAGGCCTATCTGCGCGGTGAGCTGTCCAAGTTAACAAATTATCAGGCGAAAGAGTGTACCAAGATCGCGGACAGTTACGATATGGACGACAATGGATTGCTGTATTACTGCCGTGACATTGATCAAGACAGTGCCGATCGAGATCGAATAGCGGAACTGGTGATCCCTGAGTTGATACAGCAGGATGTCCTTCATAACTACCATGTGAGTCTAGAAGGGGGACATCAAGGCATAGGCAGGACATACCACAAGATCAGGACTCATTTTCACTGTACAGGACTTTTTTCGGAGCGTGCAGAAATATGTGGGCTTTTGCACAGATTGCGAGACCGGAAAGGGCAGACCGATAATCAAGGGCCGATTGCCCGGAAATATCGAGGCTACTTACCCTTTCCATGTGATAGCGATGGACCACATACCGTCGCTGCCCAGATCGACGCGCGGCAACACTGAGCTTCTGATCTGGATCGACCTATTCACTGGTATGGTGATCGCAAAGGCTAGTGCATCCCGATCTGTGGATCAGATCGCCCAGAGTTACGAGGAATGCGTGTTCAGAAGGTTCGGCGCCAGCGAAGTTATCAGACACGATCGGGAACCCGGTTTTATGGCTGAGGTGTCCCGATCGTTCAATAACATGCTAGGCCAGAAGCAGAGCGCGACGATGGCATATCGTCCGCAAACAAACGGATCGGCTGAACGCATGGTGCAGACAATAACAAGGGCGATTAAGATGTATGTGGCCGATCCAGACCAACGTGACTGAGATGATTATGCAGAGAGACTGGTATTCGCACTCAACTCTTCAACCGATCGGGTCCGACGAGAAACGCCTTTCTATATGGCGTATGGATGGGACCCTCGATCGAAACTTGAAGCGGCGATACCGATCGGCTGCACTCGGACCCACGATCGCGATGCCCGTCGTTGGCGTATCAGGTCCAGAAGCATTATCAGCATGCGAAAGAAGTCCTCAATGAAAAGTTGCGTCAGGCCACGAGAGATCGAGAAGATCGGAATAACTATCAGGTCCGCCCTCATGGTATTGAACCAGGGGCGAGGGTATGGTTATACCTCGATCGGGTCAAGGAAGGCTATGCAAAGAAGTTGGCTCATATGTGGCACGGTCCTTCCGTGTAGCAGAGCTGATCGGTAAGCATGCTGCCCGTCTGATCACGATCGTCACGGATTATAAAGTTTTTCCGATCGTGCATGTGTCCAAACTAAAGCTGGTCAGAGAGTTCCCCGATCGGCCTAAAATGCCCTGTCTGGTGGACGAAGCGGAGAGATTCGATTTTGACGAATCTCTGCTGCCGGAGGACAGTTGGGAAAGGCCAGTGGAAGAGGACGAATTCGAGGTGGAAAAGGTGCTAGATGTCCGATCGGTCAAGAAGACGCGTTTCGGTCGCACCCACCGAGAATATCTTGTCCGCTGGAAGGATCATGACGAAGCAACTTGGATCGACAAACTCGATCTAAATTGTGGAACACTGCTACGAGAGTTCGAGCGAGAACGAGTCAGTCGGAATGGCTTCGCAGTGATGCAGACTCATGAAGATGAAGATCAAGACACGCAGTAGCACCGATCAGTATATCGATCGGTGTGAGTATGTGTAAGGTCTGAATTATTGTGAACTAGTGTGGTGAACTGTGATGAACTGGAGTAGTGGAGTGACGAACGTGGTGATACTTTTCGCGATGTGGATGGAAACTGTGTGTGATAACGTGTTGGTGCAAGTTTGTAGAAAGTGATGAAATTTGATCAAGTGATCAGGTGATCAGGAATTTTGAAAGAAAGATGACATGTATTATGGATTATCTGGTCAGCTATCTGCCGCATCAAGATTCGCAATCACCCCACAGACGACCGATAGTTAATGCCGGATGGTCTTCGATCTGGTTCTGGTGCTGATTGCGCCAGGGCTCCTTCCGATCGATCTGGATCAAGGCATCTTTCAGGTCTGCGATCGGCTCGTCACAATGAAGACCGGGATACCAGACACCGTCGTCAGCTAATACCCCGGCTTTATCAACCCGACGCTTGGCCATATGAAGAACTACAGGATATAGAAAGATGTCGATGTCGCACTCGCGGGCCAGCAACCCTCACAGAACGAACTGACATAGGGTATGCCAGGCCTCTCCCGCCCGACTCCGGCGATTCTTCCGGATTTCTGGAATGATATCAGGCCTTGATCATGCTGCGCTCGATCAGGGGAAGAACTAGATAGTGTGTAGACTCCCAGATCTCTTGGCTGTGGGCTTCATTGAAGGCCTTCACTCGACCCAAGAACGAGTCGATCCACGCAGTCGATGAAAACATGGACCCCAGCTTGGGCGGATGAACACTTTCCATGGCTGATCTGCATACAGACGGGCGATTTGGGGTGATGTGACCAGGTCCTCCCGCCATGCAGAAGCGGCAGGAGCCTTTGAGGCTGGAGGAAAAGGCCAGGAATCTGGTCGGGACATGGACCGGGCTAGTATCTGATTGGTCAGGGCTGATCGGTGCAAGCTACCGATCTGCCCCGGTGACCATGGCAAAGTGGCATCTGAAGTCAGCGATGGAAGAGGTCGATCTCCGATCGACAATCCTTTCAATCGGGCGTGATGGCGCAGCCCAGATCTTCCGGGGTGGAACGAAGGCACCGATCCGGTTGACTCACGCGTCCGTGCAACACCATCACCCTGGAAGCTGATCACCTTATCAGCCCCCGATGCAGGCTTTGCTGGAACAGGACCTCGGCGTTGATCGGATCGGGACTTGGACAAAGCAGTGAACAAGAACTCAGAATCTACCGATTCGTTCCCCGAGTCCTCTCCGGAGGAGATCTCCATATGCTTGGTGTGATCATCGCGGGGGCGTAAGGGCGCATGCGATTTGACGGTGATGTACGTGTCACCTGCGTCCGATCTTGGGCTTGGAAGATGCGCCTGCGTCTTGTCCTTTGTTTTGAGGCACCGCTTGCTTCTCCTTGAGCTCGGAGTCGCGCGCTACGCCCCGCGACCTCGAGCCCTTCGACGCGTCCTTACGCTTCTTGGAAACTTTTGGGATTTTGGAATATTGACTTTTTGGCCAATGAACGGCGTCGCTTCCGATATTGGTGCAGATTTATCAGAGCGGCCGATGCAGATCGGTCAACGCTAGAGCCTTCAGCCGAACGCCGGTACAGCAAGTCAGTCCACTGTTGGTGGCACTGACCTACGGCCGCCCAACGACGGTTTGACTCCTGGGTCCAGGCGTCCGATCGTCTCTGGAAGGACTCGACCTTCTCGATCTGGTCCCTGACCACGATCTGAAACTCGGCGATCTGCCTCTCCAGGTCTCCATGTTGGGTGCGGAGTAAAGTCCGATCGGATTGATCCTCCAACATCTGACGGTTGACCAGCGCGAGCTGTTTCCGGAGGTGTGACCTGTACGCCTCCAAACGAGACAGATCATGCCGTGCGCCTATCAGCCTGTCCAAGATCAGTCGGAGCTGATCGCAGTGGTCATGCGACTGACGATCGGCCGCGAGTAAAGCGTCAAACGCTTTGGTGATGTTTGTGGGCAGCCTATCTGCACGCGAAGGAAGGTTAGAGCAGATCCAAGTCGAAAAACAGACCGATCAGCTTACCTCGCGTTGTTTGTTGGGAGATCTGGGCCCGGAGAAGCGCGTTTTTGGCGATCACCTCCTGCAACTTCGTGGAAATGGGGATTAAAGTATTTACCTCCTTCCGCAGTTGCAGGAGTGATGAATTCTTGACGTCCAGCTGCGACTGAAGCTCCCGGACTGTTTTCCATAGCTGATCGACCCCGATCTGATGCCCATCCGGTGTGTCGGAATCTGGAGTGTTGCGAGGGCTGTCAGATCGGGCCGATCTGGGAGGCGAATTGACATGGGGTGATTGGGGACACAGGGCACCTGCAGCAACACGTCAAGAGAGGCTACAAGATGATCAGGTGCACAAGAACAAATACCTGGCGAAGATCTGTCAATCGGTGAAGTCCGCTACGGCGAAGATCTGGGATGTGGTTAGATCGGGTCGCTACAGTTGCGCGGCTACGACCAGACTCAGGGGAGTCTGTGGTGAAGTGCAAGTGAAAATTGTTGACCGGTTTGTACCAGTGTACCAGTTTTCAAGGAAGACCGGTCTGGTTGGCTGAAAGGACGGAGTATTTTGGGCCAATCGTGTTCTTGGAGTGTAAAGAACACAGATTTTGGTAAGTCACATGATATTGCGTCCACTTACATATTTCATGTTTGTACATATTGGCGACCGTAGGGAGATAGGATTGGTTAGTTGTTATTTTTTGGCCCTGAAATCACAACAAGGAAGTCGTTAGCATTTTTGCTAAGTACGTTGGTCGCCTCTGCTCGCCGCGGAGTGTTTGGGAGCAGAGGGTTGAGTAATCCCCTCTAGGTCATTATACCCGGCCGGTACGCGTTACAGACGCACTTGGCCCGCCGGAAGTCTCTCGACGGGAATACGAATTGGTCGGCTTCGCAAGCCCAAGTCACACACGTTTGGAACGTGTAAGCAAGTTTTTGGATTGTTACGGGGAGATATCGTTCGTGGAGTTTGTTACGTTCTCGTTGGATCTCCATATTGGAATATTGGTCAGTTATTCTCTCATTGGTTGGGCTCTACGATCGGTTAAGCGATCTGCCCTTTAGAGTATACTTACTCTAAGTATATTGGTCTTCCCGTACCCAGGGTGAAGAGTTCCGCCCAGGGTACACTACCCAGCACGGTCTCACATTTAAGACCTACATCAATTCACGGCGACGATCCACCAAGTGTGTAACCAGCCAATTCCATCGGGTACACAAGGTGAGATGGAGACGCAGAAATCGGACCAGGCGTCCTTTGCTGATGATTGGTCGTGTGCTAGCAGCGGACGATCAGATCGGATCGTAGGCGAAGGTTAGCGGGGTACCCCCCCCCGTCAGTTGGAAGGCTGGGCACGATGGTGGTCAGGTTCTCGACACTACGGTGTTCGATTTTGAACTTGACTCCACCACACCATACTAATGGATTTTCAGCACTCCGTCGGAACGGATATGCTCTCCAAAGGCGCAGCTGACTCTGCAGAGGGTTTGACCCTCTGACACGTTTCACAGGTGCGAATATACGCACCGACCCACTTATACATCTTGGGCCACCAATACAAAGCACCTAAAGCGCTGTAGGTCTTATCCCGACCTAAGTGACCCCCGGTAGGGGCGTCATGTGCCTCAAAGAGGACTCTATAGTTCAGTTCCTCATCATTAGGAACAACTACCTGCGGAGTGTCCTCCACGCTCGTGCTATACTATAGCAAACCGTCATAGGACCTGTAATGGTGTAACCGAGCTTTAGCTCGACTTGACAGGGTAGGCTCAGACGAGCCAAGTCCCTTTCCACCCAACGCGCTGATAAGCGCCGTACACTGTGGGTCTTTCTCATACGCCTGGCGTATGAGATCCACCACAGACGAGGTGACGAATGTCGCGTGAGCGATCTCGTAATCAGGACGACGCGACAACGCGTCTGCAAGTACATTCTGTTTCCCAGGTTTGTAATTTACCTCAAAATTGTACTCCGCAAAGAAGGAGAGCCAACGGACCATCTGTTGGGAGAGATGAGGCGACTTTGTCGCTGTCCGTAAGGACGCGTGGTCTGTATAAACCACGAACGGCTTTGAGCTGAGTAGGTGAATCCTAAATTTGACAAGGGCATACTTCATAGCAAGTAGCACCTTATCATGAACGGGATAATTCCGTTCTGCAGCTTTAAGCTGCCTCGACTCAAACGCAATCTCGCGTCCCCATCCCGCGTCGTCTGCTTGTAAAAAGCACATCTGATTGTGAAATCGGAGGCGTCGCAGACGACACTAAATGGTTTCCCAGAATCTGGGAGAGCAAGAACAGGACCTATTAACAAGCTTCCCTTAACCGCTTCGAAGGCGGTTTGGCGTATGGTTTCCCAACACCAATCCACGCCCTTCTTAATAAGGTCAGTTAATGGCTTGCCATCTCAGCGTAGTTCTCGCTGTACTTGTGGAGATAATTGGCTAATCCAAGACACTTCCGTAAATCTCTAAAATTTACAGGCGAAGGCCACTCCACAATGGCTTTCACCTTCGCGGGATCTGCCCGCACTCCATCCTTACCGATGAAACATCCGAGTAAAGGAATTTCCTCAGCACCAAAGATACATTTGGATGCGTTTGCATATAACTTATGCTCTCGCATACATTCGAGCACCGCTGAAGGTGTATCAGGTGCGTCTTAACATCAGAAGAGTCGCCTTCCGCGCGAATATGAACGAATATATCGTCGAAGTACGTCTGAGAGTACTTTCTATGAGGGCGGAAGAGTTGATTCACCAAGCGATTTAAAGTCGCTGGTGCATTAGAAAGCCCTTGTGGCATAACAAGCCACTCCCATTGCATTTCACTGGGCGTGCTGACCGCTGTAAGCGGAATATCGGATGATCGCATGAGCACCTGATAGTACACGTCCACCAGATCTAAGGCACTGTACACAGTACAGCCCGCCATATTGTTCTGGAGGACATCCTTCCGAGGAATCGGAGTCTGCATGGGTACAGTAGCTGCATTCAGCTTGTTGTACGCATGCACAATGCGCCACTTTCCGTTCGGTTTACGAACACAAAACGTGGGAGATGAATGGGTAGACTTGCTCTCCCGTACCATCCCTGCCTCTTCTTTCCCCTTGAAGAATGCGCCGATGACGTCGCATTGCTCCTTGGGGAGAGTCCACTGCCTAGTGACGCAGTATTTGGTTACAGGAACCAAATCGATTTCATGTCGGACTCCCCGATCCGGTGGTAACCCCATCGGCGGGTTTTCACTAATGAAATCTCCAAATTCCTTAAGCAAGGAATGGTAAGGGTCCTCAGGATCCGCGAGGATCTTGAGACCGCTTCGGGCATTCAATGCCTGTTTGGTTTGTACCAAAGCTGACTCGTCCATTGTGAATGAAGTCTTCAACTCCTCTTCCGGACGCAATACGACAACCTCGTCGATTTCACCTGCTTTCAGATCAGTTTCAAACTCGTTGAAGGACATCTCCTCCAACGACAACAGTTCGCCTACCCCAGGCAACTGTTCCAGGCTTACGCCTTCTGTGACAACACCTGTCACACTATTCAGAATCCGATAGGACTGCTGACTACTCTCCTCGGGACTCATCCAGACACCCAGATGGGGGGAGTCAATTGCCCCATCTATTGGAAGCGCCACGCGCCTATCCACAGAGGTCTATACCTCTACCACCGGTGACTCGACGTTCTCACCTAATAAGGTGTGGTCGGAATCAATTCCGACGTGCAAAAGAGACAAACTACGGGTCTCTTCGCTTGGAAGCGCCTCGCGCTTAACCACAGGGGTCTCTCTCTACCTCTACCACTGGAGTCGCAGAATCTTCGCCGAACACGGCGTGGTCGGAATCAATTCAGACCTGCAGAAGAGACGAACTACGGGTCTCTTCTCTAGGAAGCGCCTTGCGCTTAACCTCAGAGGAATCCACCTCTACCACTGGCGACTCACCAGTCTCGACCATATCGGCGCGGGGATTAATCGCCGAATCCCCCTCTTCAAGGAACACTTTCTTGACCTCATTGGGATTGATCACCTCAGACGTCCCAATCTCTGGCATCTACGCAGAATCGCTTTTGCGATCGAGGAAAGGTGGGTTCATGACTCGCCAATGCTTCACCCGATCGCGGGTGCGTTGAGCCAATGGACTTAGACTTCCAGTCTATCCATGGCTCGTGGCGTTCCAGCCACTTCATGCCCAGAATGAGGTCATACCTCGAGTCCAAAACCAGTACTAGGCAACGTTCTGAGCTGTCGAAGTCTGCAAACTTCAGCTTAAGGTCGATCGAGACCTTGGGTACAGAAACCTGTACGCCCGTCGCAAGATGGACCGTGACAACGTCGCGAGAACGTGCCTCTAGGGCCTCGGCATACAGCCGACTCTCTCAACAGAAGCTCGTCTGACATAATTTTCAGACGCTCCAGAGTCTATCAAGACTCTCCAAGGCTTATCAAAGCCTTTCACGTCCGCAAGGACAACCAGCAAACCTGGCTGGTACACCAACTCGGTGCTAGAAATCACCGCTTCCCTCGGGGCTTTGTGCTGTCGGCCCCTACCCTGGGGTTTAACTGTGGAGAAGCGTGCCCAAAATCTGGCACACTTCTGGTCAATTTTTGTCAAGGCATTTGGTCTAATTTCGGATTGGTTTAAACAAGGGGGGCTTTTCATCCTATCAGACTCAAGAAGTGTTAAGAACGCAAGTTTTGGTGAGTCACCCGACTTTGGGTATTTTACATATTTTTGTGGGGGTACATTTAGGGACTATAGGGTAGTAGTATTTTAGTTGTGGTTTTACCTTTTAGGACAGAGGTTATACCTTTAATTAAGGAAATCTTTTAGCTTTCGGATAAGTGGCTGAAACCTCTTCTGGTCTTGGTTCACACCACAGCTAGGGGTCGCCGTTCTTCCCTTTTCGTACACTAGTCGCCTCCGCCCGCCGCGGAGTGTTTGGGGGCAGAGGGTCGAATTATCCCCTCTCGCCCATTATACCCGGTCTGGACGCGCCGCACGCGCACTTTGGCCCACCGGAAGTCCTCGACGGGAGTACGATTTGGCGATCTCAACACCTCAACTCAAGTACGTTTGGAACGTGCTATTCATTGGATTGGTTTTGGAGTGGAGATATCGTTTGTGGAGTTTCACGAGCATATTGGGTCTTTACGCGGACATATTGGCTTGTTTTAATATTGGTTGGAAACTAGACCGGTTTTGGTCTTATTTCGTATTGGTCAGGGGCTAGACCGGAACGGTCGGTCTACCCTCTATTATTTCGTATCGGTCAGGTCTTGATCGTTTGGACGATCGACCTATTGGAATTTATCTCTTGGAAGTGTTTTTGGTCTGTTTGTGTCTGGGGTGAAGAGTTCCGCCCCAGAGATACCTACCCAGATCGGTCTTCTATATTCAAGACCGGTTCGAACCAATCTGCGATCCCGATCCACCGAGTGTGTAACTAGCCCATTCCATCGGGTACACAAGGTGAGATGGACACTAAACAATCGGACCAAGTGGGTTCTGATGACGACCGGTCGTCTGCTTGCAGCGGACGATCGGACCAGATCTCGAGTGGTGGTCCGCGGAGTACCCCCTCCGAAAGTTGGAAGGCTGGGCGCGATGGTGGTAGTGAGGTTATCGATGCAAATGTTTTCGATTTCGAACTTGACTCCACCACAATGGTGCGCGTGCCCGGATCACTTGGTGATCGTGGATATCACCGTGATAATATTCCATCAAAAATTGGATTCGAAGATTTGAATGATTTGAATATGGAGTCGTTCTGGAGAGGACGTAAGGAAAGGCTATCGCCTTACGTTCTCGTTGTTGATAAAGATGGCGATGTCCGATCTGGCCTGGCGGAGGACCATATCGGGATTAATAAGTTTTCTCCTCCCCAAAAGGCTCCCACCGGAGCCGATCGGGACTATAGCAGATCTTGCTATAGTTACGGAAAGGATCAGGACCTTGGTCCTGATCCTACGTGTATGAATGAAAAAGTTGATGGAAAACTAAAAGATGAAAATTACTTGGAGGCTGACTGGAACGATCCGGTCTACCTCCCTAAAGTCCCCAAGGTACCCAAGGTACCCAGAAAAGGGCTGGGAATGCCACCCGACGAAGACGACTTCGAAGAAAAGTCGAAGGTCGGGGATGAGGCTATCACCGAACAATACCTGGACAAGATGTATTATGTTTTTGAATTGAAGCGATTTGTTCGCCAAAAGCAGGTCTTTCGGGTGTTGGACCTCCATATCCCCGACCGTCTTCTCGGTCCCACTACCGAGCCGATCCAGAGTGATCGACCATTACTGCTCGTCAAGAATTTGGTGGCGATGTTGGCGGAGGTTGGCATTAAAATGCAGAACCCCGCCGGTGTCAATCAATTGTTTGAATTTGATGCTTGGAGACTGGAGGCGTCGATGTCGGACCTCCACGACCGTTTGGTGCCACTGGTGGGGGCGGTTCGCCGCCCAACTCCCACCACGGCAATGAAGGTCGCCGAAGCCTCCACAGAGCTTGTTGACATTGGTTCCGATGATTAATCGATCTACCATTCTCCACCGGCTTCTAACAGCTCATCAGAGTTGGAGACCGGTGTCGAGCGGATGACCATGGGGGTGGACCATGCCCGGTCTGAACAAAAAAGGGACATGCGGCAGCAAGGGGCTGTTTGCTAGTCGGGGCTCCGGCAAGCCCCACAGGCCTCAGTTCCGCAAAAGGAGGGTATCAACACGTTGCCCATGACGCCAGCCAACGTCCAAGCCATGTTTGAGACGATGATGCAACGTTTCATGGAAGAACGGGTTAGACCACCTATGCGCCCACATGTCCAAGACCGGTCTACCTGTCAAGGTGTCAATGTTTGCAAAGATGTGGATATGGAATCGGTAACATCTATGGATAAGCCTATTAGAAGTGATAAACCAACCGGCAAGGGAAGGCGCAAGCCGCAACCGGCAAGACCGCGTAGAACAAGCAAGACAAGTGACTGTGATATGGAGTCGGTCGGCGGTCTTGACGACCATGGTGGGTCAGATGGTACAGGCGCAGGCAAGGTGCGCAAGGCTAACCTAGCCTCCACTACTGCCTACGACTTTGGATCTGCTGCGATTCCGCGCATCCGTATGGCCGCGACGACCGACCTCAAGGACTTCACCGGCAAGGATGCTGATAAAGACCAGACCCGGTCTTGGTTCAGTCGGGTCAAGTCTGCGTTCCTGCGAGACCAGACCCCGAAAAGCGAACGTTGTTTAATCTTCCGGGATTTGTTAAAAGGACCGGCTGCGAACTGGATTCAACAGTTGGGTCGGGGCGTCCGGTCTGACTGGGACCTGTTATGTGCGGAGTTTGAAGGTCAATATTGTAACTCCGGATTTTCAAGCGCCCGTAAGTACCACCATATGCAGAAGCGGGCCGACAAAACACCGATCGAGTATTTGCATCGGTTGAACGTGGCTGCACTTCGCTCCGGCATAACAATCAAAGAGAATAACCCGCCGAACGGTGCCGCCTTAGTACATGTGGGTCACTATATTAGTACCCTTGACGATCAAGAACTTGCGGACCAGCTTACTCTACTGCGTCTTAAGGGTGCGGGCGAGGTCGAACAGACCCTGCGGACGTTACAACAGTCGCGTAGTATGAGAGCGAAGACCGATGGTGGATCAGGTCGCTATCGTTCCAAGACCCAGACCGATCCGGTCAAGAGACCTTGGACCAGACCGACCCGAGCGGTCAAGGCAATTGTAGCTGATGACAGCCCGGGGTCAGAAGGGGAAAGTGGAAGTCCATCCAGCCAGGAGTCATCGGATGAAGACCAGTATCGTTACGTCTATGTTGCGAGACCTGCCCCGAAGACCAAGTCGAAGTCCGACCAGGTGGACCGGAAGGGAAGGAACGGAAGCAAGTCCGATCCAGACCGACCTCGTCAGAAGTGCTCCCACTGTGGGTAGAGCAAACATGATGGTCCAAACTGCTGGAAGAAGATGGTGTGAAAGAAGTGCGAGAGACGCGGCAACCCGACGGACCACTGCCTCTTCGTATGCAAGTCATGTGGAGAGATCCACGAGGCCGGCCACTGCAAGATTGAAGAATTTTTTAACATGATGCGCAAGTGGTACGTGACGGACAAGAAAGCGGGGATGCTGCCGCCGGACGCAGAAAAGATGTTAAACTAGAACGCTCGCCAGGTTGGAATCTGGATCGAGCCGAGCGTTCTACGGTTCACATCTATGCATATGTCGGCAACGAGGATAAGACCGACAATACACGTTCTATTCCAAATTGCGTCGACAGAGACCATCCGATCTACAGTCTGAAGACCGATGAGTACTCCCGGACCAAGGTGGTTATGCAGTTGGACTTGCTGCCTGGAGAATCCCGCGGATACTGGAAGTATCACGCGCCTGATAAATGGTTCAAGCAGGCGAAAGCCTGTGGCAAGATTAATAACCAGAAAGCGACGATGTTGTTCGACTCTGGAGCTGAAGTCTCGATAATCGACTCCGCCTTTTCTCGTAAGGTCGGATGTCGTATAGACGATACCCAGAGACAAGAATGCGTCGGGATCGGTGAAAACTCTTATATGACCGAAGGAAGAACGCGTGTGAAAATAACTCTGTCGGGATCGCTGGTCTACGTTTTCAGCGCTTGGGTTGGCAAGTTGGCTGGTCAAGACGCTTTACTAGGAATGGATTTCATGGTCCCATCTGGTATTCGCCTAGACCTGTCACATGGAGTGCTTACGCTCCCGGATGAGGTCCAGGTCCAGTTGGCTTGTCGAAGACCTCTGTATGGTTCGTATACCGATCTGGTCCGGTGGGACCAAGACCTCACTATCCCAGTTGGTCGGTCTGCCGATACCCCGGTTGAGAAAGGTTTTCGTTCGAGGAAGTTGTAGTTGACCAGGGGCGATCGGTGGGTCTCGACCTTCGTAAAGAGTGCTGGTCGACGTGATTTTGTCCGTGTTACCAATATCGGTGACAAGCCGCTGACACTGGAAAATAACACTATTGTCGGCATGTGGTTAGCAGAAGGGAAGGTACCAAGGAAGATGGGGTTCGTCTCGATTGGGTCGATGCGGTATGTCGAGTGGCAAAACCTGGCGTACCAATCGACCACCGATCTTATCAGCGATGATGGGTCGGTGGAAGAGTACACCTCACCTTTAGTTGAAAGACCAAGTTATGTCACCCCAAAAAAGATGTTGGTCCGAAGAAAGGCGCCGCAGTCACCAGGAACGGTGGACCATCAAGTAGACGAGCTGAGGCTAGTCAACGTGGTGTCAGCACAAGACCAGGTGACAGCGGAGCAAGAAACGGAAGAAGGGGAACATGAAGTTGCTAGGTCGGACCATGACGGTATTCCTAATCAGACCGATATCAGTGAAGGACATCCCTTTGATCAAGACCAGGGGCGTTCAGCCGTTCCAGATGGTCTAGGTGATATCACCCCAGAAGATGAACAAGTCTGTATACATGAAGGCGGGGAACAGTACATTCAGGAGCTGGAAATCCAAATGGCAGTCCTCCCTGAAGTGTCTGCCGACTCTCCCGAAGTTACAATGGATGATTTACAAGTGGGTGATCAAGACCTTAACAGTCCAGACCAGATCTAGAAGTTGAAGAATATCATATGGAAGAAAAGACATCTGCTGATCGGAAAGGGCAATGCCTTACCACCTGCAGCCCGTGGTGCGATTTGCGATATTGACGTTGGAGATGCCAAGCCGATTGCTCAGCGATGTCGACGCGTGGCGCCACAGTACCGGGAAAAGCTTTCTGATCTTATCAAAGGACTGTTGGCTACCAATATTATTAGACCGTCGACCTCGCCATGGGCCTCGCCGATCGTAATTGTTATCAAGAAGAACGGCGTCGACATTAGGTTGTGCATCGACTATCGTCTGGTAAATCGGTTAACTAAACTTATGGTGTACCCGATGCCGCTGATTAATGATTTTTTGGAAGACCTGGACAAGACCTTGTGGTATTGTTCGCTGGACATGGCAAGTGGATTTTGGGTGGTCTCGATGACTGATCGATCCCGTGACATTTCCGCATTTGTGACACCGTTTGGTCTTTTCGAGTGGAACCGTATGCCGTTCGGTCTGAAGAACGCACCCCAGATCTATCAAAGGTTGATAGACAACGCACTGTACGGACACTTCAAAATCAAGACCGATCGGGACCCTGCCGAAAGTTATGATGTGTTTACAGAGGGTGAACCCGATCGGGAAAGAAGACCGTCCGTTCTAGGGAGGCGGTCGTACATCGACGACATTCTCATACCTGCCTCGTCATGGAACGATCTGTGCGAGAAGGTTGAACGATTGTTGGAGACATGCGACCGCTGGAACCTATCTATCAGCGCCATAAAAAGTTTTTGGGGTATGTCCAAGGTCGCCTATTTAGGTCATATGGTCTCGAACAATGGTCTAGAGGCTAATCCTAAGGACCTGACTTTGTTAATCAACCTCCCGTTTCCAAAGTCTCTGAAGGCAATGCAGTCCTTCCTAGGAAGTTTAAACTACTACTGCCGCTTCATCGACGATTTTGCTATCTACGCGCCTGTGTTGTATGATCTCCGGGAAGTGGACTACCATATGTTGCGCGAAGAAGACCGGGCTACTTTACATGGGGGCGCCGACTCTGGTCTTGCTGCAGATTGTCCGCAAGTGGAGGCCGAAGACCATATGAAGCGTGCAAAGTTTGCTTTTAGTATGTTGAAGGCTAAGATGGCGACGGCACCGATTTGGAAGCATTTCGATCCCGAAAAGGTCCCGACCATTATTCTATATGCTAGTCAGTGGGCCATTTCGGCCATTCTAGTACAAGATCATGATGGTGTGTACCATCCGGTCACGTTCACGAGCAGAACGATGAAGCTAAATGAAGTGAACTATGGAATTGTCGAGAAAGAAGTTCTGGCGTTGCTACGAATTATGGATGTGTGTTACAACCTGCTGGTCGGCCGACCTATAAAGGTCCTGTCAAGGCGGTCTACTTTGGCTTGGCTATTATCAGCCAATGGGATGGACGGACGTCTAGGCAGATGGTCGGCGGTCTTGTCGCAGTGGACCCTCGAGGTCGTTAAGTGCACCAGGGGCGAGGAAGAGATATTGGGCACATTAGCTGCCAGTATCACCCCTCGGTCTGAAGTGGACGAGGCATTGATAGCGATTGCCCCGAGGAAGCAACCTCGGCAGTCAGTTTCGAGACCGCCACCGACCGTCGACCATGATGAAGAGCTCTTGGTCTTAAGTTTTGACGGATCAGCAAGCGTGAAGAAGAAGGTCGGCGCCTATAGTGCCATATTGTGGAAGTTGCCACAATGGTCTATAGTTGCAGCCGCTGCCGATTTCACGCCGGATATTACTGTTAACGAGGCGGAGTACCGAGGTCTACTTCTATGTCTGGACCTGCTGTCGTCGCAAGAGAAGGGGCGAGTCATCATATGTGGTGACTCAAACCCAGTGATCAGGCAGATCACCGGAGAGATCGACTGCAAGGCTCCACGGCTGAGGTCGTTAAATGATCGGGTAATGAAGGCATTGAAAGACCGTCCCAACCACGAGCTGTCGCACGTGAAACGGGACTGGAACAGAAGTGCCGACTACCTCGCGACCAAGTCCATGCAAGACCAGATCGGGTCTACGATCACCGAGAAGACCGTTCTGGATGAATTGATAAATATAAACAGGATCCCCGAGGTGATCGGACCCAAGAACGCTCCGGACCAGGTGCATGTGATGGTCGAGACTAGACCGGAAGCTCGGAAGTCCCACCAACCGTTCCCTAAGGGCAGAACGGATCCTCAAGGCGCAGGACGAAGAAGAATGGATTGTGAATTTGAAGACCTACCTGCGCGGTGAATTGTCTAAGTTGACGAATGGTCAAGCGAAAGAATGTGACAAGATAGCAGACAGTTACGAAGTGGATGAGGATGGTTTACTATATTACTGCCGCGATGCCGACCAAGACAGTGCAGACCGGGACCGATTGGCGAAATTGGTGATACCTGAGTTGCTGCAGCCGGATGTCCTCCATCACTACCATGTGAGTCTAGAAGGGGGACATCAGGGCATAGGCAGAACGTATCACAAGATCAGGTCCCACTTTCACTGGAGAGGTATTTTCCGCAGTGTGCAGAAATATGTGGGCTGTTGCACGGATTGTGAGACCGGAAAGGGTAGACCGGTAATCAAGGGGCGATCGCCTGGAAATATCGAAGCTACCTACCCTTTCCAGGTCATAGCGATGTACCATATACCGTCGCTGCCTAAATCGACATATGGCAATACTGAGTTGTTGATCTGGGTAGACCTGTTCACCAGTCTAGTTATTGCGAAGGCGAGTGCGTCCCGGTCTGCTGAGCAGATCACCAAAAGTTACGAAGAATGCGTGTTCCGAAGGTTCGGCGCCAGCGAGGTCATCAGACACGACCGAGAACCCGGTTTCATGGCCGAGGTGTTCCGGTCGTTTAACAATATGCTGGGCCAGAAACAGAGCGCGACGATGGCACATCGTCCGCAAGCAAATGGATCGGCAGAACGTATGGTACAAACTATTACAAGAGCAATCAAGATGTACGTTGCCGATCCAGACCAGCGCGATTGGGACGATACGCAGAAAGGCTGGTGTTTGCACTCAACTCGTCGACCGATCGGGTCCGAGGAGAAACGCCTTTTTATCTTGCGTATGGATGGGACCCCCGGTCCACTCTTGAAGTCGCGATACCTATTGGCTGCACTCGGACCCGCGATCGTGATGCTCGACGTTGGCGCATGCAGGTCCAGAAACATTACCAGCATGCAAGAGAAATTGTCAACGAAAAGTTACGTCAAGCTACACAAGACCGGGCAGACCGGAACAACGACCAGGTCCAACCCCACGGTATAGAACCAGGGGCGAGGGTATGGTTTTACCTAGACCGAGTGAAGGAGGGCTATGCGAAGAAGCTGGCTCACATGTGGCGCGGTCCTTTCCGTGTTGCCGAGCTGATTGGTGAACACGCTGC
This sequence comes from Peronosclerospora sorghi, assembly GCA_026184515.1. Lineage (NCBI taxonomy): Eukaryota > Oomycota > Peronosporomycetes > Peronosporales > Peronosporaceae > Peronosclerospora > Peronosclerospora sorghi. The sequence continues at coordinate 15,672,030 of CM047580.1, forward strand.
CCGTCTAGTAACAACCGGCACGGACTACAAGGTCTTCCCGATCGTACATGTGTCCAAGTTAAAACTGGTCCGAGAATTTCCTGATCGTCCCAAAATGCCCTGTCTAGTACACGAGGCAGAACGGTTTGATTTCGATGAAGCATTACTGCCGGAGGACAGTTGGGAACGACCGCTGGAGAAGGACGAATTTGAAGTGGAAAATGTCTTAGATGTCCGATCCGTCAAGAAGACCAGTTTCGGCCGGACCCACCGAGAATATCTGGTCCAATGGAAGGACCATGATGAAACAACTTGGATCGATGAGTCCGACCTGAACTGTGGAGCACTACTACGAGAATTCGAACGGGACCGAGTCAGTCGGAACCGTTTCGCAGTGATGCAGACCCATGAAGAACAAGACCAAGACATGCAGTAGCATCGGTCTTCCCGACCGATGTGAAGAGGTGGAAGGTCTTGTGTCTTGTTTATTGTGTCTTGTGTATTGTGTATTGTGAATATGTGGCGTATTGGAATAGTGGAGTGACGAACGTGGATTGTTTTTTCGCGATGTAAGTGGAACGGTTGGTGATAACGTGTCTAGTGCAACTCTGGAGAAAGTGGTGGAATTAGCTCAAGTGATTTGATGACCGAACATGTGAAAAAAAACGATGATATATATTAAGTGTTATCTGGTCGACTACTTACGACCTCACTCGACATCACCCCACAGACAGCCGACGGTCAACGACGGATGCTTTTCAACTTGGTCCTGGTACTGGTTACGCCAAGGTTCTTGTTGGTCTAGTTGGACCAAAGCATCCTTGAGGTCCAATACCGGTGTAGTGCACCCAAGACCGGGGTACCATGTGCCACCGTCAGCCAGCATCCGGGTCCTCTCGGCGCGACGCCGCGGCATATGAAGTACAACTGGATATAAGAACACATCGACGTCGCACTCGTGGGCCAGCATCCCGTCCAAAACATATTGGCACAGGGACTGCCAGGCCTCACCCGCTCTGATCCGACGCCGCTTGTGCTTGTTCTGGATCTTCGCCAAGCTAGGGTCTTGCCGAACTCGTTCCGGGGGAAGCACCAGATAGTGGGATGCCTCCCAGATAGCTTGAGCGTGAGTCTTGTTAAAATATTTCACCCGACTCATGAAAGCATTGGCCCACGGAGTCGAGTGGAAGATTAACCCCAGCTTGGGATGCTCGAAAATCTTCCATGGCTCGTCAGCGTACAAGCAGGAGATCTGTGCCGACGTGATTAAGTACGGCCGCCATTCCGACGCGGCAGGAACTTTCTTCGCCGGTGGGAAAAGACAATGGTATGGACGAGAGAAAGACCGGGCCAGATCTGCTTGGTCAGGGTGGACCGGCGTAAACAACCGATCTGCCCTGGCGACCACGGCAAATTATCCTCACGCGTTCGTGTCGGAAGGGAAGAACTGTCGATTGTCACGTTGGCCAACAAAGCATCTTTGTGGAGCTTGGACGTCCCAGGCAAGACCGTAGGTGTTGACTTTGTCGACGCATGAGGTGGTGGAACGCCACCATGCGGGCAGGTCTTCTTAGTCTGCTCCGAATTCGATGCAACTTGAACAAAACTTTCATGTGGACTTGTTCGCGACTTGGTTGGGATGGGGACAGCAAATTCCGAATCACCGGAGTATTCGCCGGAGTAATCCCAGGACGAGACCTCTGAATACTTGGCACGGTCAGCACCGGCGTTCGAGGGCGCTTGATTTTTGGAGATGTTACTGTAGTCATACTCGTCCAAGCTTGGGCTCACGAGCGGCGCCTGTATCTTGGCTCGCTTACGAGGCACCGCACGCTTCCCTTCGAGTTCAGGGTCGCGCGCGGTGCCCCGCGACCTCGAGGGACGCGGCGCGTCAGCGCGCTTCTTAGATTTTTGACGAATTTCGGGCTGGGGAATTTCGTCCAATGAACGGCCTTGGTCTTGGTCCCGGTGTAGGTCCACCAAGGCGGTCGACGAAGACTGGTCTACGTTAGAGGCAGCATCCGGATGCCGACGAGGACGCAACAGGTCAACCAAGCGCTGATAACATTATTTTAATACCGCCCGACGACCGTTCGCTGCCTGAGTCCAATCGTTCGACTTGCGTTCACAAGACTGGACCTCCTCGGTCTGGTCTTGAATCGAAATTCGGAGCTCAGTGAGACGGCTCTCGAGGTCGTCGCTTTGAATGCTCAACGTGGTCTGGTCAAGCAGGTCTTCTGCTTGCTGCTGTTGGACCAGCACAAGCTGCTCCCGAAGATGAAGCTGATGAGCCTCCAAGCGGGTCAACCTATTGTGCGCGTTTATTAGTCCGGTCAAAATCTGACGCAGCTGGAGGTCATGCGTGTTCGACTGCCGATCGACGGCAAGCAGGTCATTGATCGCCTTGCTGATGCCAGGAGGTATACGGGCTGGAGGTATACGGGCTGAAGACAAACGAAGGTTAGAACTGGTCCAAGGTGAAGACCGGACATGCATGCTTACGTTGTGTCGCCTTTTGAGCAATCTGCTCCTGGAGACGTGCGATCTCTTCAAGTGCGTCTTGCAACTGCGCGTCGGTCCCAGTCTGATTCCCTGCCGATGTATGAGGTGCAGTAGAACGATGAGAGCTACCAGACCGGACCGACCGGACGGGCGAAGTGACATGCGATGACGTGGTATGCGAGGTGCCTACAAGAACGGTCGTTAAGGAAATACAAGAAGGTCAATTCCAGCAGTTCAAGTACCTGGAATGGATGAAGAAGATGGTTGCTCCATGTCGGAAAAGTCTGAATGACCAAGGTTCAACTGAATTTGATGGACGAGGTCAGACCGTTGTCGTTGTGCGACACGGTCTGACTCAGGGACGGCTGTGGAGAAGCGTGCCCAAAATTTGGCACACTTCTGGTCAAGTTTTGTCAAGGCATTTGGTCTAATTTCGGATTGGCTTAAACAAGGGGGGCTTTTCAGCCTATCAGACTCATGAAGTGTCAAGAACGCAAGTTTTGGTGAGTCACCCGACTTTGGGTATTTTACATATTTTGTGGGGGTACATTTAGGGACTATAGGGTAGTAGTATTTTAGTTGTGGTTTTACCTTTTAGGACAGAGGTTATACCTTTAATTAAGGAAATCTTTTAGCTTTCGGATAAGTGGCTGAAACCTCTTCTAGTCTTGTTTCACACCACAGCTAGGGGTCGCCGTTCTTCCCTTTTCGTACACTAGTCGCCTCCGCCCGCCGCGGAGTGTTTGGGGGCAGAGGGTCGAATTATCCCCTCTCGCCCATTATACCCGGTCTGGACGCGCCGCACGCGCACTTTAGCCCACCGGAAGTCCCTCGACGGGAGTACGATTTGGCGATCTCAACACCTCAACTCAAGTACGTTTGGAACGTGCTATTCACTGGATTGGTCTTGGAGTGGAGATATCGTTTGTGGAGTTTCACGAGCATATTGGTTCTTTACGCGGACATATTGGCTTGTTTTAATATTGGTTGGAAACTAGACCGGTTTTGGTCTTATTTCGTATTGGTCAGGTCTTGATCGTTTGGACGATCGACCTATTGGAAGTTATCTCTTGGAAGTGTTTCTGGTCTGTGCGTACCTGGGGTGAAGAGTTCCGCCCTAGGTGCACCTACCCAGATCGGTCTTCTATATTCAAGACCGGTTCGAACCAATCTGCGATCCCGATCCACCGAGTGTGTAACTAGCCCATTCCATCGGGTACACAAGGTGAGATGGACACTAAACAATCGGACCAAGTGGGTTCTGATGACGACCGGTCGTCTGCTTGCAGCGGACGATCAGACCAGATCTCGAGTGGTGGTCCGCGGAGTACCCCCTCCGAAAGTTGGAAGGCTGGGCGCGATGGTGGTAGTGAGGTTATCGATGCTAATGTTTTCGATTTCGAACTTGACTCCACCACATAACAGCACTGAGGGATCCCCCAGTAGGTCGCCCCGCACCTACTGAGAGCCGTCGTTTCCCGACGGCTTGGGCATGGGCTTTTTCCGCACCCTTGGCCCCTTGTAGCGAGTGTCTCGCTGGGGATGTTTCGGACATCTGTTCCTCGGATGATCCGTGCTCCCACACAGGAAGCATCTCAGCGGCCCATGTCGCTGCAGCATAGCTAAGAGCTCCGCCTCGAGCTCTGCGAAAAAGAGTCGGTGTGACTCTTAGCGGGAGGTTCCTCCTCCGCTTCGACCTGACTAAGGTACATGGGTTCCGGACCCACCTTAGAGGAACGAAAGTTCCTCTCGGCGTTGAAAGCCATCTTGAATGCCTCCCCCAGGGATTGGGGACAGCATCGGAAGAGCTCCGAACGTTCTGGCCCTTCTCTTAGGCCTCCCATGACGACGGGGATGGACACATCGTCCGAATACGCTTTCGCGTACATCCCTGCCAACAGGGTCTTCAGTTCTTGGATGTATGTCTCCAAGTCCCTAGCGCCCTGACGGCTTCTCAAAACCGCCAGCTGATTCTGGAAAACCATATCAGGTGTGGCGTACATGTCCATAAGCTTTTGCTTAAGGACTTCCCAGGTCGGGAACACATCCATGACCGAATCCGAGCACGTAAACAGCCATTCAAGGGCTTTACCCGTAAGATGGGTCAGTGTAAGTCCCACTTGCAAGTGATCTGCGATCACATTCGCCGTGGCGAAGGTCGTTTCGACCTCTCGAAGCCACACATAAAGGTTATCACCCCTTTCACCGGTGAATTCCTTTATCTTAAAGGACAACGGGGGGCGCACCCCTGTGGACGTGGAATGACTTCCACTAAAACTCGCCTCATGGGCGATGAGGTCATTGACCCTCGCCTTTACGGCTTCAATGCCCCGCTCCACTAGGAGCTGCATGTCTTCGTCACCCAGTATGGATAATAGCCTGTTAAAGGCTTCCTTCTGGACTAGGGTTAACCTTTCCCAATCGTACTGATTCATCCTTTGCAGAGGATGCTGTAGCCTACCAACACAGGTGTTGGATTGACTACAAGTTCTACCAGATGTAGCCGGTGCTTACACGCACGGTGCGGCTAGCGCACAGAGTAAAACTTTCGTAAAGCGGCGATGTGCGGCTACTTAGCCGATACGCCCTTATAAAAGGGCTTAGTAAGAGAGTACTCTTTTACTCGGGTCCAAGATTTCCCTTGGTTTACAAGTTAGCACAAGCTAACGCCTTGATACAAGGATCCCTTAATAAGGGGATAGCTAAGGGAAGGACTTCCCTTACACTACAACACTCACTGCGCGCGCGACCGGTCGAGGTCGTGCACCTAGCAGTCTTTAGAGTGAAATGTAAACTGAATATATATTTAATATGTAATTAGACTAAATTAATTTAAACTAATGTAAAGTATATGTAATACTAAGTAGAACTTACTCAATTAGTACCTATCCAAAATGTAATGTACACCACCTGTGTACTAACACGTGGCTGGCTGCCACGCCTCCAACAAGGGATCCTGACCTGATTGGTTAAAATAACCAATAAGTCCAAACCTTTCGGACCGGTAAATACGGACCTCAACAGTAGTGTACTTTCATACACCGCATAACTAAATGTAACCAAAAATGTAACCCCGTTACAATTTTAATTGAACGAATGCCCTACTAATTTTCCCTGGCATTGACTTGATCGATTGTTGCAAGAGTTAAGTCTCCTGGCAGGCATCGAGAGTGCATCAATGCCTGAAATTGGATCTCCTTCCTTCGATGCGATCCATCTGGATCACTAGCGTTTGGCAAATTCCTGTGTTTAACATGCTGTTCACGTTGTATCTCTAAGAAAGATCTCGGCTTCTGGTCCTCAACTTCCCATTCATCATCGGCTGTTAGGGCGAAGTTGTGATGCAGCACACCAGAATCTGCCTCACACCTTTATAGCATGGTCCTTTGATTCAACCGGTGTACGAATGCCATTGAGGCTCTTCCAGCGACTAAAGAGAATGCTGTTGACGTCTTCAATGCGCACCCTTTACGCGGAAACAAGCTCGTTGAAGCGTTCGTTCGCAGGCCATGAGGCAGCGAGTTGACGAAACACTGGGATGGTGTTTTTGCTTACAGCATAAGCGCTGTCGGCCAAGACATATATTTCGGGAGAAAAAAATCGCCATGGCGATGTTGATGGCCGTGAGTTTTTCCATATGGTTGAATCTGCCAAGGAACAGGCCAGACTGCAACGCACAGACGGATTTCTTTTCGATCTTCACAAACGAGTTGAATGTTATATGTGGTGGAGCGGCTGATCAAAGTTTTTGACGCTTGATCAGGCGTTACCACGGCGCCCGGACTGCCGACTAACGAACGGGGTCCTCCGGTTCTCTTGTGTGACTTCTTGTGTTCCTGATCACCTTGTGTACCCGACGGCTTGGGCGTGGGTCGCTCTCCAGGTGGCGGGGATGGCACACTGCAATTCCTTGATGCAAGATTGGGATCACCTGTGATGAAGCGACTGGTGTCGATCAGGCTTGATCAGGCTTGATCAGGCGCAAACAGTCGATAATCAGGGCCGCTGGTCGTTGATCAGGGGTGATCCGGGATGATCAGTGCCAATAGTCGATAGTTTCAGATAGTGATCGACGTGATCGATCTGGTAGATCAGGCACTAGTTGGCGCGAGTTGAGAACAGATGAACGCAGGTCGCAGGTTGTAGAATGTCGATCTTGTGTTGATCGGCGAAGGGGTACTTGATCAGGCAGCGGAAGTCTTCACCGCCCGATCACGAAGCCTCTGGAGTCTTAATCAGCTAACATAATACCCAATGTATATGTATTCTTAGCCTAGACCTACGAGGGAGGGGAATTTCACTAAATCCACCTAGAGTTCCGGTGGGTCGCTTACAGCAGCCGAACTACTACGGGCCAAACGTGAACCAATGGGGAAGAGGTGAGAGCGCACTGCTCTATCACGTTACCAAGACCCAAAACCTTTACGGAAGAACCGCTGGCACAGCGGGCGGAGTTAAACTTGAGTTCCCACGAACTCTACGTCTGCCGGTGGGCCAAAAAGTGCACTATGTGCTACTGCCCGGGACGTAGATGGGTATATGCGGAGAAGAGAGGCGCTAAGTTGCCTTCCCTGTAAACGATCTGCCCGATCGTACGCAAAAGTAGAACTTTATTACTGCTTATATCCTAAGAACTACCAATTACCTAATATCAACCAATCAGAACTACCCCTTCTCATGTACTCCGTCGACCAGTCAACCTGATTTATCCGTCGTCCGTCGCTAACCGTTAGGTACGCGTACCTAGTTGTCCCTTCTCACGATGCCTCGTCTATGTCCCGTCTATGTACCTGCAATTGTACACACAGTTGTACACAGGATTACACACACAGTTGCGTCCATGATCACACCCACAATTATGCCCACAATTGTACCCATTTTGCGGTACACTTTACCACATATACGCGTATCGCTTTTTGCGATTGAAGAATGTATCTCCATCTTTCTTCGGCGGATGTGCAAGGATGACATCCGTTTCATCTACAAACCCGATGAAACCTGGAAAGCCATGCTCCGCCATGCGTTAAGAAATCAGCTCTCGTTTCTGTACGTCAGGCTATCTGATGAACTCGGACACGTGGTCATATAGCGCCTCCACAATACGATTGGTGTAGAGCGCGACTGTGTCATTTCCAACACCAAATGTCCTTGCAAGACGACCCACAGATGCCCCAGTCCCGTCACACCCCAGTCGTTCCAACGTCAAGGCCAATTGCTGCCAGAAAGGTTGCTGTTGTGCGCCACTTTCGTTTGCTGTATGAAAAACCGGGTGGTGCTCAATGAGCCTAGCCAGCGAAACAAACTTTTCGCGGTTCATCCGAGCAATCTGACGGAATTAATTAGGGCCGTAAAAATGGAGGAGACGATCAAACATCTCGGTGCTCTTTGGTATTTTACGCGTACTTGGTGCAAGATAGCGCTGACTTTCAATGCTGTCGCGTGCAGAGCACACGACACGAAGGAAGCACATGGCACGCTCTAATTTCTTCACCGGCTGCGGCACTTAACCGACGTGCACGACGGACCTTGAGCCGCAGTAAAAGAATTAGCTTGATGAGGAGGGTTATCTGAACCCTCAGCGTCGCCAGTCGCTGTTGCCGTTCGCTTGTTCGAGGCATCGTGGCGATGAACAAACCAGGATGACTTCTCGATTTTGAGCGATACGAAAACCTTTCTGTATGCAGATCGGAAAAGATGGGTCTAGTGGATTAATGTGTGTTTTTATGACTGACTGTGACGATGGTTCTAATTGATGACGTGGAATTTCGAAACGACTGGGATCTATTGCGATTGAATGTGAATTTGGAGTGTGGACATTATGGTTTTTACCTGGAAGGACTGGGATAGATTTGGTAATATTATCTGAAGGATTGTATAAATGAATGGAAGAATGAGTAAGCTTAAAAATGGGGCCGAGCAACACAACTGATCATAAATCAACGATTTTAACTTGAAGACTAAGCCCAGCTTGGTAGTTAGACAGTTTCGGTGCTTGTTGTGCCAGGGATCGTGCCCTTCGTTCAATAAGTACTTTTTGCTGAGAATTGATCGGAGCTGACACCCATGTGCATTATACCAACATCCATTTTCGTAGGAAACCACGTTTCTGGAACGGGCTGCAAGCCAAAGGAGGAAAAATATCGGCTTGCTTGAATCGCTGCGAGAACAAATTAACCTAGAGAAAACATGATTATCCAGCTCGAGTATGGCATTGATTCCTGTTTATTTTTACTGGAGATACACTAGATCGGGATCAATATTCTGATTCTGGAGGAATCTGTTGGAATTGTTTGAAACATTTTGTCTTTTGCGTCTCTACAAGATGATGAAAACCCATCGGCTGAAATGGGTAGGTGAATTTTCAGGTTACACTTTATATATGAAACTTTGTACGGTTATATTTGTTTGTTAAACTTATATAACACACTTTCCATTTTTCACATTTTTAACTTCTAAGTCTGAAACGAAACCGCGTGGCACAGGTTACGCACAAGCCATATCTCCATGCAACTAACGGTCTGTGTTTATGTGCCATATATAGGTGAGACTTTCCTACAGTTTATGAGCCGAAGGCTATAAGGGCTGGAGTGCTACGCTTTATGTTCTCGTTTGGTGCTTTATGTTTTAAGTTCTCGTTAGTAATTTTACACTTTTAAGTTCTCGTGTGGAGTTTCTAGTTACGTTACTTTGTAACTAGTGGAAAGTCCCCTTGGTTAAGGGCTAGTTGTCTCTGGTTATTCCTATTCTCTCTCCAATGGATAAGATCGAAGAAAAACGAGAAGTTGGTAACGTTTCAGGACAGAATGATGTCCTGCAGGCGATTTAGCAAGGGCTTAAAGATGTACAATCTCGCCTGGTGTCCGTGGAGGAAGCTCAGAGTACACTCGATTTCTAGCATATCCGATGGATCAAGGAAATGCACCCTAGTAAGCCTCAAGGACAACGATATTAGAGAAAGTTTTCGAAATTACCGTCCGTTCTAACAGCAGATTACTCGGCATGATTTGGCCGACGACAAAGGCGTATAAGTTGGCGGTGCGCCAAGCGCAAAATATTGACAGGACACTCCATGTGGCACCAGGTGGTGTGCCGGGTGTGGGCAGCGCTAATTTAGCCGCCTTGCAGATGCATGTACCACATTTTGGACATGCTATGCACAAAATCCCTAAGTTGGCCGTCGATATAATACCCAGGCCCAGGTTTCCGGGGTAAAGCAATGGGCTTACCTGTTTATAGAAGCCAACGAAATTGCTGAGATAACGTCCGGACGGAGCGTTTCAAGATAAACAAGTTGGGTGAGTACTTGTAGGGGACGGCTTCCGAGTATTTTCGGTCGAATATTGGGTTGTGGTGGCAACTTTCGCCGCAGGTACATTTCGTTCTGGAGAAAATGGGGTTGGGATTTAAAGTAAACATATCCCGCCACCAAGCGGCTATGTTTTTTTCGAAAAGGAATCAATGCGCAATTGTACGCAGCACTACCTGTACTTAATAGATTGAGTCCGTGAGAGTCGGTCAAACAAAGTTATTATTGAAAATATCGTGACATTTGCGGCGCTGCACATGAAGGTTATGCTGATGGTCAGTTATGATCCTGCTAGACAGGACTCTCTGTTCCATGCTAGAGCTTGACGATGATGCTGTAAAAGACAGGTCCCCCGCAAGGATGACCGCGAATTCGGTGACGCCGAATGGCAGTAAGAGGGGGTGCCATACTTGCGGCAGCGAAGGGCATATCAGAAGATATTGCCCGTAAAGGCACCGCAGGAGTGGAAACGTATCGACTGAACGGCAGAACAAAAAGCCGAGTGATGGATGGTCTAAGAAAGTAGTACTGTCAACGATGTAAACAAGTTTCGCTGATGGAATGAAAGATATTATTGATGATATGAACGATCGAAGCATGTGGATTGGTGATAGCGGTTCTAGTAGAGACTTAGTGCCGAACGCGGAGCTATTGGGAGATGCAAAGGAATGTGGTCCTAATGACACATTCGCTATTCAGGAAGGCGGTATGATAAAGGCTACCAAAGTCGTCACGATTACTCTGAGAACGGATGTAGAGCCCTAGACGGTCATCGAATTGACCGAGGTGTTCTAAGCGCCACAGTTGGCGAAAATCCTATTTTCACTCAGAAGGCTGCGTGAAAAAGGATATACCATTGCGGACAATGTTAACCTGGTTCACATGGTGCTGAATGGAAGAAAAAAATCTTTAGATTCCAGACGTTTGGGTATGTGTTTGTGGCGAATCTTTCGATTGAACATGAAAAAAACTACGAGTGGATTTCAAACATGTTTACAAGTAATGTTATTGAAAATGTTGGGAATGACGTTCACTCTGGAAGTTTGCATCACTTTCACGCGCGGTTTTGTTACCTGGATTATGAAACCGTTGTAAAACTGGCCAGGGCCCCAGGTCAGGCATAGTCCATACGGACTCGAAGCGACCCATTTTCCTGAACTGTGCCGGGGGCAAAGCGACATGCAAGTCTTAACCAAAAAGGGACTCGGGCAGCAATGCACCGATTAACCGGATCGGAGGAGTGATTTGCAGTGACCTTAAGAGTCCTTTCACCCCTCGTGATAGACGTGGAAACAGATGTTTGGTCGTTTTCATGGAGCATTTTTCAAATTACGTGCGCGTGTTTGCCGCCCGTACGAAAGATAGGGCGGAAAAGATGTTCGAACATTTTCTAGTATGGTTTGAAAATGAATTTAGCTGCCGCGTGCACGTGTTGAGGACGGATTGCAGTGGCGAATACCAGAACTTAGATCTCTTTTGTAAGAAGACTGGTATTCACCGGAAAATTACTGAGGCTTCAAACGGAAAGTCGGAAATGATGAACCGGACCATTTTCAATATGGTCTGGTGCATGATTTTTGGATCAGGTGTCCCGCTGTTTTTTTGGTATGAGGCGGCTGAGTGTTCCGTTTACATACTCAACCGGACTCCGACAAGAAGTAACCAAGGGTGCCTATCGCCTATCGAAGTGCTCACTGGAAAGAGTCCAGTTTTGACCGATATTGTGGTTTTGGGTCCCCCCATGTATGGTATGGAGGGACCCAAAAAAGAAGGTTCTGGCACGCCATGCAGATCGTGCGCTAACCCTTGAAAAAAACGACGAGACTAAATTAAGGTTTTACTCCTGAAGGACCGTGTGGTTACGGTTACGAGTCATGAAACTGAGATCGAGTCGCTGACCAAGGACGCCAACGACAAGATCACTAAAGTACTTGAAGATGACATCGAAGATGAACTGAAGGTTCAAAAAAAGTATCGTTCGCATGGAAGCAAGGAATTTGCGTGGAAAATGAAGATAAAACTGATGAAATGTCGAAAGTGAATAAAACGCGTAAAATTGCAAGGAATTGTATTCACGTGTGATCAAATCTAGTCGCAAGAAGAAGAAAACACAAAAAGCAAGAGATTAGGATGACTCTCGCAAGTCCAAGAAAAATTCGAACGATTTGTCTTTGCGCGACATTAGAGGAACCGGCGTAACCTTTGGCCGTGATAACAGTCCGGTTGATGGAAGCGCGTTATGCGCCTTCGCCGTGTTAGAATAAAATACGGGTGGGAATATTACGACGGCAGCGTGGCCATATCCCAAGTGTTACAGGAAAGCCCATACAAGCGCCAACAGTCATATCTGTGGAATGACGCCGAGCGGACTGAATTTACAGTTACTCGAGAATTTTCGAACATGGACTTTAGTACGCCCACCGCAGGTGAAGGTACCTCTACTGACCAAGTGGGTCTATCAGACCAAACGTAAGTTGGATGGGTTGGTAGAGAGGTACAAGGCGAAGCTTGTCGCCAGGGGCGACAAGCAGATTTACGGAGATTATTACTTCCTTATTTTTACCACAGTAATGGAATTGAATAACGTCAAGGTTATTCGCGTGCTGGACCAAATTTGGGGGGTCCCCGCACGACACGGAGACATGCCAAGTGTGTAACCAAGGCCAAAGCGGAAGATGATTTGGAGATATTACTACAAGTTCCCAAGGTATGTAAATAGACCAAGAGCAACTTGATGTTTTCGGTGTGGACTCTCGAAACGAGTTGGCCCTAAAATTGGAGAAAAATTTGTATGGACTCATACAAGCTGGTCGTTTATGGTGTGGTGGAGCGGCTGGCCAAATTTTGAGGCTTGGACAGTCGTTTCCACAGCGCACGGACTACCGACTAACGAAGGGGGTCCTTCGGTTGTCCTGTGACAGGCCTATGTCTTCCTCACCTTGTGTACCCGCCGGTTTGGGCGTGGGTCTCTCTCCAGGTGACTGGGGACGTAGATCAGTGCAATTCCGATGCAGATCGAGTGAATTAGTAGCAGATCGACAGGGGTAGATCTGGTGGAAACCGCAGATTCGAGATCCCGGGGAAAACTGGGGGTCGAAGATCGCAGATCGATGATCGCTGATCGCTGATCGCAGATCGATGATCGCTGATCGCTGATCGCAGATCGATGATCGACCCAGTTGATCTTATACGAATTGGCAAGATTTTGAGTCTTTGATAGCAGATCGCAGTTCGCAGATCGACGCTGTCGATTTAGTTGTATCAGCGAAGGGATACTTGATCACGCGGCGGAAGTATTCACCACTTGATCGTCGAGCCTCTTAAGCCTAGATAGCTAAGTAAATACCCCATATATTTGTATTCCTAGCATCAACTTAAGAGGAAGGGGGTCTATCTGCACTTTCTATGTGTAGATCGACGGATTTTACAAAAATCCACCTAGAGTTACCACTGGGCGCTTAAAGCAGCCGAACATCTAGACGATAGATGCAAACCAATGGGGAAAGAGGTTAGAACACTTGGCTCGATCACCCTCCCAGTAGCCTTTCCAAAAAGGGGCCGCTGACACAGCGGGCGGAGTTGAGGGCGAGTTCTCAGGAACTTTACGTCTGCCGGTGGTCCAAAAAAGTGCACTACGTGCTCCCGCCCGGGACGTGTTAAGGTGCCCATGCAATGAAAGGGAGGCGCGAAGTTATCACGCCGTCCCAATCAATGATCTAGTTGATCGGACGCAAAAAGAGAACTTTATTATTCCTTACATCCTAAAATCAACCAATTACCTAATATCTACAAATCAACTCTACCCATCCTGATATGAATCCTCGACCAATAATCCTGATATATCATTCGTCTTTATCTTACCATCATGTACCTGTACCCTGCGTCGCTTTTGCTCCGGATGACCCGTCCATGTTCACAACAGTTGACCCCCAAAATCTTCCATGCGCTTCTCCACAGCCGCCCGTGAGCCTCGTTCCAGCCGTACAGCGGTTGGGTCATGGTTTAACCTGATCGTTGCCAACCATTTCCATTAGTACATTTGCCACAAGTAGATCATGGAGTCGATCATGGATGCCAACTCATCTCTTGATCGATCTAAGGCTGACGAGCTGATCTCGATGATGAACCGATCCTGCACGCAACAAGAGGAGATCGACATTCTGAATAACTTGTTGTCTATGCTTGAAGACTCTTTCAAGATGCTTCAGAAGTCAAACGCACGCGTTGCCAGAAAATTCGCTGATCTTGAGCAGCAGATCAAGTGGTTCTGCGGGCCTTTGCGCGATCACATCCTTGCGACTGTCAACAAGCTCCAGGAAAGTGATTCTAAACTGAAGAGACAACTAAAGACCGCCGAGGAAACCGTTTTAGAGCAACACGATCGGATCCGCGATCTGGAGTGTAGTCATGATCGAGATCGATATCAGCTATCAGTCCAAGCGGAGAACATTGATCATCAAGCTCAAGAGATCTCGCGCCTTGAGGAAGAACTCTGCGAGACCAATATCAAGATCGCACGGGCGCCGACACGCCAATATCGAGCAACGATCGATCAACTCCGCCAACTCTTGTGCATGATGCAAAAAGAGCGTGATCATGCCATCTACAAAAACAAGCACTTGATCAAGAAGGTGATCAAGCTGGCATCTAAGGCAAGTAAGCGCAAGGACCAACGATATCGCGTCCGGGCGGACAGTGAAGCTAATCTTGTCAAGATGAAGGAATTCGTCGCTGCCAAAGCCATGGTTCAAGGGCTATCTGCTCGCCTCGATGGGGTATCGATCATCAATGCCGAGCTGGAGAATCTACGTGCCCAGAATTCAAAGTTGCAGGTGGAACTATTGACGGCACGGCGCCGCTTACGTGATCTTCATTCGGTTTCAGCAGATCGTGACACACTACGCGACGAGTTGCAACGCGCTCAGAACGAGGATACGCGATTGCGATCGCAACATTCTTATGTTCAATCAGTTTTGGATGGTGCGGCGTTACGCATGTAGATCGACCCGAGCATGCAGCTGTCCAAGCGGCAACGTCGAGTTCATCCTATTCCAGAGTAGAATGGATCGTCGGATGATGATCGTCCGTTTAAAGCTTCTCCCATTCAGTAAGTCCAAGGTATGGAGAATGATCTTTCCAGTCCCGACCAGCCGGACGATGATCAAGGCGGTTGTAACACTTCTCCATAGGTCAGCACGCAGAAATTGTCCAGACCTGCTATCAGCGAGCTCGAGAGTGAAGATTCGCTCTCTCAAGACTCTGCTGGGTTTCTCTTCCCTCGCACGGGTGCATCCAGATCGCTGATCTTGGTGCCTGATGGTGCGCAAGATGTGGACATCTTGCCGTGGACCCCAGATCAACTCAACGTCTTCAATCTGTATAACATCTCAGCACGCGTGATATGCGATTACTTGACACGCCCCGTGGGATGATTGTTTCCAGCTGCTACGGACGCCCCTGCGACTGATCAGTGGTTTAATCGCCTGATCACCCGGTCTGAAGTGTAGTTGCTGTATGCACGACGCTCCTGGGAGTTCTTCAAACAGATGGTGCCACCCACCTCTTTCCGCTAGGTCGGCTGGTTTGCTGACTTCGAAGCAAGGTACCAGACATTCCTGGATCATCACAAGCGATCCGGGAGTCAACTTATCATCTCCCGATAGATAGAGACCTCAGGGAGCGCGACACCTTCTTCCCTGATTACTACGAGGGTCGACGTCAGCGCAGGAGTCGTGCCGGAGCATTGTGGAAGAAGCTGGTGAAGTTTGTGTTGCGGGGCATGATCGACGGAGTATGCGACCTTGACATTTTACTGGACCCGTAAATCTCGCACTGCGCCCGGAACCTCTCCTTGAAGTATACTCCAGCTGATGGTGGATCATGGTACCTAGGGTGCCTATCAGATCCACCACCTCGTACCTTACAGGATGCGCCACGTGAAGTTGACGTCGAGGAACCTTGGCGGATCCAGTATCGCCTTTCCCTCGATTATCATCCCGGCCATAACATCCCTCGCCTTCGCCGTAAGTTTTATGGATCAGTCTAGCTGGTTGATCACTTCTTCCTCAATCAATAAACATTCTTGATCATACCATTCCCAATTGTTGCTTCTTCACTTTTCATGCATATACATAAATTGATCTTCCATTGGCTCATCTGCCGTTCCTCCACTACCATATCTCGCAATATCCATCGTACATGCACCACTTCAAGTGAATCGTCACTTCTCCATTATTCGTGATTTCATCAAACGATTTTCTCTAATCGAGGGTTCGTCAGTCACAATTTCCATAGTCGATTCGTCGAACATGCGTTAGTTGGACTCTTCGTCCACTTGCATCACGTCGAACCGATGTCTGTTAATCATCTTTCTTCCAAAATCTTTGATCAGAGCATCACAATTCAGATCTGCCTCGTCTACCCATGATGGCTCATAGTAACCCTTCCAGTAAACTTGATACTCGCGTAACGTTCTGCCATACCTAGTCTTTCAACCAGATCGGACATCGGTAATGCGATCAACTTCAAATTCATCCAGCTCTAGGGTCCTTTCTCAACTTTCTTCGGGTAGTGAAGCTTCATCGAAATCAAAACAATTTTCTACCCCAGCTACCACCACAGCAGTAGGTCGATCTGGGAATTATTTGACCAATTTCTACTTGGATAGGTGTACCACTGGAAATATGCGATAATCGTTCCCGGCCGTAATCAATCTTGCAGCATGATCACCGATCACCTCATCAACTCTGAAAGGTCCTTGCCACATATGCGCCCGTTTCTTCGCGAACCCTTCTTTCACCCGATCAAGGTATAAACAAACCCTCGATACGGCTTCGATCTTGTGCAGTGACACTGCATCATTATGCTTTTCAGCTCGATCGTCCATGGCTTGGTGCAATCGATCACTCACTTGATCACGGGCGTAACGGTAGTCTTTCTGCAGCCTATAGTTCCACCGACGAGCATCACGATCTTTACGCCGAATTCCACCAAGTTGCAGCGTTAATTCCAACGATGATCGCGGATCCCATCCATATGCCAAGTAAAATGGTTTATCTCCACGGATCCGATCAGGGGTCGAATTTAGTGCAAATACCAAACGTTCTGAATACGATCTCCAATCCTTCTGACCGACGTCTGATACATACAGCTTGATCGATCGTGTGATCGTTTGCACCATTCTTTCCGCCTTGCCGTTCGCTTGTGGACAGTACACCATAGTGGCCCTCTGTCGTTGTCCCACGATTTTGTTTAACGCACGAAATACTTCGGACATAAAACCGCGTTCTCGATCATGCCTGATCACCTCTCTAGCTCCAAATCGACGAAATACACATTCTTCATAATTTTCGGCAACTTTCTGAGCTGTCTGAGATGATCCAGCTTCCGCGATCACCATACCCGTGAACAGATCAGTCCAAATCAGCAGTTCCGTATGCCCATCCGTTGATAGGGGCAGTGACGGGATATGATCCATGGCTATCACTTGGAACGGGTACGTGGCCTCGATATTCCCCGGCGACATGCCCTTGATCGTAGTCTGGCCCTTCCCCGTCTCACAATCTACGCATTGTCCAACAAATATTTGTACGCTGCGAAATAGACCACGCCAATGAAAGTATCGTCTGATCCGCTGATATGTACGCCCTACACCTTGGTGTCCTCCTTCCAAACTCACATGGTAATGGTGGAGGATATCTGCATGTAAGGTCTCAGGTAAGACCAGCTTGATCGAAGAGCGTCGATCGTCTCGGTCATCTTGATCATCGCTCGATTTTCCTTTAGCCATATTTCCACAGTAAATCAACAACCCTTGTTCATCCACATCATAGTTGTCGGCGATTTTCGCGCAGTCTTTCACCTCGTCTATGCTCAATTGTGAAACGTTACCGTGCAGTAACATCGCAAAACACAAATCCACTTCTCTTCGTCTTGCGCCTTTTTAACGCGTTCCGCCCTTATACCTTCTATGGATACTTCGGGCCACGGTGACGGCTGCGTTGTTCGACAAAGATTACGTAATCGCGTCGTCACCAACACTTGTGGGACAGTGGGATCTTCCTTCCAAGTGATCTCCTCAGAAAATCTGTTGAGATCAACTAATTCTTCCAGTTGATGATCATCGACAATTTCACACCGTGATCCATCCCACATGGTCCTACTGGTGATGTGATCGGCACTCTTGTTCCACTCCATTTTTACGTGAAGCAGATCGTGATTAGGCCATTCGTGAAGGAGTTTCAAGGCACGCTGATGCAATATTTGCAGTCGCGGTGCTTTGCACTCTATTTCGCCATGCACTTGCCTGATCAAAAAATTGGAGTCTCCACACACGATCGCCCTACCTTTGGGATATAGCGACAGTATATCCAAACTTAAAAGCAATCCACGATACTCGGCTTCATTCACCGTGCTGTTAGATGCATGATCAACAACCGCGATCATGATCTTCAACTCCGGCAATTTCCACACAATAGCACTGTGGTGGAGCGGCTGATCAAAGTTTTTGACGCTTGATCAGGCGTTACCACGGCGCCCGGACTGCCGACTAACGAAGCGGGTCCTCCGGTTGTCCTTGAATGCTTGTGTTTCTTCTCACCTTGTGTACCCGACGGCTTGGGCGTGGGTCGCTCTCCAGGTGGCGGGTATGTAAACACGACAATTCCTTGATGAAAGATTGGGGAAACTTGTAACGAAACGACCTACGTGCTATTCAGGCGCGATCAGGTACAATCAAGCTTGAATCAGGTGTGATCAGGTTTGCAGCAGTGACCAGGCTTGATCAGGCTTTATAAGGTGCTAAAAGTCGTTGATCAGCAGCGATCAGGCTTGATCAGGCTTGATCAGGCGCTAAAAGTCGTTGATCAGGTGTGATCAGGCTTGATCAGGCGCTAAAAGTCGATGATCAGGTGTGATCAGGCTTGATCAGGCGCTAAAAGTCGATGATCAGGACCGCCGGATTTTGATCAGGGGATGATCAGAGTCGGTGATC